>CM076572.1:99370312-99832937 GCA_034641835.2 Pinus albicaulis
ATTAGATTCCATGAAATTAATTGAGGGCTCAGATTAAACTATTGAGCTCCTCGTTATTCTATACCTATCTATTTATTTTTCAAGTTTAAACTGTTTGAAAAATCTTTATTCTCTATCTAAAACATAAAATTGAAAACATGAAAAGTTAAGATTAAATTGTTTAACTGATCATAGATTACAACACTTATTGACACTCTACACATAATCATTATTCTTCCAGTGAAAGTAAAAGTAGTGGCATTTGGACTTTCTCACTTTCAGGTCTTATTTCTATCTCTTCCTTCTTTTGGGGTCTATATTTTTCTAAGTCCTTTGACCTTTCTTTTAGGACTTTTTAACCTCTTTTTGGCTTTTTTTTTTCTATTATTTTTCATTTTTTCAAAATATGGGAAAAAAACTTGTAGAAAGCAAGGTATGTACATATTTACAAGACTATCAAAGTCAATTCAAAATTTATGAATCATATTATTATAGGACCCTAACAGTGGCACCACATGGGGATGCCATTTCCTAGTGAAATATCAAGAACTTTGAGACTAGTAGCCTTTGGAATTTGACTGTGATGACCCTCTAAATATCTTCTGATATCTGCAATTTATTCATACTTATGAAAACTACCTCTCAAATCTTAGGGCCTTCTCTTCGGGCCTCAACTTTGTTAGGGAAACATGCAATCCATTCTAAACTTTGCAATGTATATGTAAAATGATCAAATTGAATAAAAAACTATCTATTTGTTAACTCAAAAGAGTATTAGTTGTTGAAGATTGCAACAAGAAACAGTGAAGGAGGCATCCTGAAACATCATTCCTGATCCTAGTTGTAAAATGATCACCTAAACTAGGTGGGGCCCACACAGGTGATTTTTGGCGCAAAGTCTATTTTTAGACAATGTCTATTTTTAGACATGTCGATCATATTCTATGAGTTGCGGGGTGCTATTTGTGGATGGTTAGTCAAGTTGGAAAAATAGATGGACTTTTATTTTTAGACATATTGGGCAGAGTCTATTTTTAGACTGCCAGTCTAAAAATAGATATGTCGAATATTATTAGCTCTTAATAATATTTGGACTCTAAACATTATCTTATTCTCTTGGAGCACTTCAGTTAATTGCACAGATGTGGCACAGGAGCTGACAGAAGGAATTACGCTATTCCCAAGGGTTAAGTGGAGCTATTGCATGGATACTTCAGTTAGAACTCATGTGACAGAGTTTGGTGGAGTTATTGAGGTAGTTGGTGGAGTTGTGTTCAGTTTAACTGAGTTAAACATAGTTGAGCTAGTCTAACTGATTGATACACTAGTGAGAGTGGTGTGAATTAATTAATAATTAATTCACTAAATAATAACTCATTAATCAACTGAAGAATACATCAGTTAACTACAATGCATGGACAATTCAGTGGAGACCCAGTGGAGAGATAAGTGAAAGGGCAAAATAGACTATCTGTTGTGACTACTAGTGATGCATGAATTGCATCTACATATACATTGGAGTTGCCAATGATAATCACGCAGTCAATGAGAGTGGGATTACATTGAATTGGTCTTTGTAATCAACTTGGATTGCATAGTGGAGGCAGGCTAGCAGGAGGCAAAGATCGGTGCATGGATTTGCAAGATTGGTCCTGATTAGTGTATGAAGATTGTACTGTACTGAGAGCTTGTGATAAGATTTTTATGTTTGTATGAGATTGTCATATGATCTCCATGTTACATAATATATAGTTGGGGTTTTCAGCTTCAGGCTTTCCCGTTAAACAACTGTGTTATGTGTGTTTTTATTGCTTCATGTGTTTTGCAATTGTTGACTAAATTTCCGCAAGAATTATAGTGGAAGGATCCTGTATTTAGCAAGAAGATAAATATTGTTATATCAGGAGAGTCCAGATATATACATGCATATTGTATATAATTTCTACATGGTATCGGAGCTGTGTTATAGATTTTCTACATGGAATGAGAGAAGGACTTTTTGGGTGCGCGAGTTTGCAGAGAATATATGAAGATTTGGGTCAAAAATTTTCAGATACAAATAGAATATTTGGATTCCTTGCAAAAAAATACCCAAATTGAAAAAAAAAAATCAGTCGAATTGGAGCTCGGATGAGGGAGATATCGTCGATTTAAAATCAGCTCTTTTGTTAGAAAATTTTGCGACGAAGGGACAATTGCAATGTGCGCGAGCCAAGAATCTACATGCACTGAGGTACAAGATGCATGCAAATATTTGAGGAGAAAAGAAGAGGTTGATGACTTGGTGGTTAAGAGGGAGCCTCTCAACATGCAGAGTGAGAAGCAGTCTCAGAAGGTTGTGGAGCAGCCACAACTGGAGATGCAAAAGAATCTTTATAGATTTGAAGTAGATGGGATTTCTACAGAGCTTCTTACAGTTGGGAAGTGCAAGAAAGACATGCAATTGAAGCTTGAGAGGGAGCTATATTTGCATGCAAGTAAGAGTGAACCTCGAGATGTGGAGCATCCACAAGATGAGGATCATGGAGTGGGAGCAACCACTCATGCAGAGAAATTTTGAGCCAGATGGGCAGAGGGAGTGCATGCAACTATACCACCAGGTAAGAGGTGGGGCGACATGCATGGATAATCCAAGAAGAAATTTTTGGGCATAATTCATTGAGATGGTGTGGATCTCATTAATTTAACATGGCTACGAGGAGCCCACAGAGTAGCAGTAGCATGATCAGTTGGATTGATGCAGGCAGATCAAAGTGACAGTGTCGGATACTGGAGCACAATTCAGAGTTGACAACAAGTGCAGAGTGCATGGGTGCAGAGTTCTACATCGCAGTGGTGCCTGAAGACATGTGCAGTAGCTAAGCAGAAGTCGAAGACTTTGATATATGCATTATACTGATTGAGTTGTTTGGAGCCTATTCATTTTCGGAAGAGTTGCAGAGCAGATGCATGGAGTTGCATGGCGCTTACAAAGGTTGCAGGGTGAATGCATGGAGTTGCATGTCGCATGCAAAGACAGTCCTTTCTTGTTGAGAGGGAGTGTTGAAGATTGCAACAAGAAACAGTGAAGGAGGCATCCCGAAACATCATTCCTGATCCTAGTTGGAAAGTGATCACCAAAACTAGGTGGGGGCCACACAGGTGATTTTTGTTGCAAAGTATATTTTTAGACTATGTCGATCATATTCTATGAGTTGCGGGGTGCTATTTGTGGATGGTTAGTCAAGTTGGAAAAATAGATGGACTTTTATTTTTAGACATATTGGGCAGAGTCTATTTTTAGACTGCCAGTCTAAAAATAGATATGTCGAATATTATTAGCTCTTAATAATATTTGGACTCTAAACATTATCTTATTTTACTTAAGTAGATCAAGGATAAAACTCAGGAACAAGAGAAGTTGGAAGAAGAAGTAGTGAGCCTAAGAAAGAACTTAGAAAAGGCCCAAAGAGAACTATTAATGAATACACCTCTAATGAAAGGCTCAGGGTAGTTGGATCAGATTCTAAATGCACAAAGGTCACCTCTGATCAAAACTGGGATAGGCTATGAAGGAGAATCAAGCAAAGACAAAGAAAAAGAAAACAAAAATATTATTTTTGTAAAAGAAGATGAGAATATCCAAGCAGCTCAGAAGATTTCAAACGAAGAAGAATCCTGCAATAAAGTAGATAAAAATCAGAAGGAATCTCAAATGACAAAGGATGAAGTAAATAAACTGTCAACTGAAAAAACCTTGCATATTCCTGAGTATGTCAAATTTGGAAGTCATCAAAGGAGATTTTTTCCTTCTATGAAAAATGCTACTTGTTATTCCTGTCACAATTTAGGACACATTGCTACATATTGTTATACAAGAAGAATAAATACAAACTAGCAAAGGATGCAAACAGTAAAAATTTTTACTCAAGCAGGAAGATGGAGAAGACAACCTTTTGTCAGGGATGCAAATTGTTTTTATGGATACTGTTTTTATTGTAATGATTTTGGCCATAAAATCATAGAATGCAGGAAATATGAACAAAGTCTGTTGTTCAAAACCTCAAGAAGGTTTATGAATCATGGAGAGTTTATTCCTACTTATAATCCTTCTAAGGATATGTCCAAATGCTGTGTATGCAATAAAAGTGGACATATGTCTTCCAACTGTTCTCTAAGAGAGTGTAGTTCATCATCTCAGAAAAGATACCAAACAAGAGGATGCTTGCAGTGGAAAAATAAAGTGAATAAATGTGACTTGGCTCTAATAGCTCAAGATCTAAAAATCCAGTGGTATTTGGACAATGGTTTCTCAAAGCATATGTCAGGAGATAGAAGCAAGTTTATAACCTTTGACGAAAAGAAATCTGGAAATGTTACTTTCGGAAATGATAAAGAAGGAAATATCAAAGGAAGAGGCTCAGTTAGTCTGGACAATGGTAGAGGAAAAGCCCAGGATGTACTATTTGTGGATGGGCTGAAAGCAAATCTGTTGAGTGTTAGTCAAATGTGTGATAAAGGCTGTGAAGTTCTTTTTAGAGCTAAATACTGTGAATTACGATCAAGCACCACTAGAAAAACCCTGATCAAAGGTGTTCGAATGGAAAGAAATGTCTATGTAGTAAAAGAAGAAAATGAAGCATGTCATCTTAGCAAATTTGAGGAGTCTTGGTTATGGCATAGGAGATTGGGACACCTAAACTTTGATCATATCATAAGTCTAAGCAAAAAGAATACATTCAGAGATATGCCAGTCATCAAGAAGCCTTCAAATACAATATGTAAATCTTGTCAGCTAGGTAAGCAGACCCGTACATCCTTTAAAACCAAAGAGAAGTTATCTACAAGCAGACCTCTTCAAATTGTTCACATGGATTTGTGTGGGCCTTCGAGAACTAAAACACCAAGTGGAGAATCCTATTTCATGCTAATAATAGACGATTTTTCTAGAATGACATGGGTTGCATTTCTCAAACACAAATCGGAAGCATTTGAGAAATTCAAAATATTCAAGGCTTTGGAAGAAAATCAAACAGGATGCAAGCTAAAGTGCATCAGATCAAACAGAGGAGGTGAATTTACAGATTATGTTTTTGTAGATCTGTGCAATGAGCATGGGATAAAGCAACAGTTCACAACTGCAGGAACACCTCAGCAAAACAGAGTGGCAAAGAGACAGAACAGGTCTGTACAACAGATTGCTAGAGCCATGATGCAAGAAAGTAACATTCCTAAAACCTTTTGGGAAGAAGAAGTACACGCAACTGTACATATCCTAAACAAAGCTCATTTAAGACCAAACAATGACAAGACTCCTTATGAATTATGGCATGGTAAACCTGCATCAATCAAGCATTTTAGAGTTTTTGGAAGTAAGTGTTTTATAAAAAATAATGATGAAAATTTGGGAAATTTTGATGCAAGAGCAAATGAAGGAATATTCTTAGGATATGCATCTAAGATTAAAGGTTATAGGTGCTACAACAAAATACTTCACAAAATTGTAGAAAGTATTGATGTAAGATTTAATGAAGAACTATTTGACAAATTAAGAAGTAAAGATTGCAGCAATCCTCTGGAAGTTCATGAAGAAGAGAATCAAGATGATGATGAAATAAACAAGCCAATAGAAGATACAGATCTGAGATAAAAAATCTCCTCAAGATACATTCAGAAGAATCATCCAAAAGATCAAATCATTGGGGCCAAGAGTGTAGGTGTACAGACAAGAAGACAGCTAACTGAACAGACTGAAGAGGTATACCTCGCAATGTTGTCACAAATAGAGCCAAAGAAGTTTGAAGAAGCCATCAAATATAAACATTGGGTAAATGCCATGAATGAAGAATTAGACCAAATTGAGAAGAACAACACTTGGGAACTAGTTCCAAGACCCAGTGAGAAAAATGTCATTGGCTCAAAATGGGTATTCAAAAATAAGATGAATGAACAAGGACGGGCAATCAGGAATAAAGATGGACTTGTGTGCAAGGGATATTCATAGGTTGAAAGACTTGATTATAATGAAACATTTGCCCCTGTAGCTAGAATGGAAGCTATTAGATTGTTTTTAGATTTTGCTTGCTATCATGACTTCAAGGTATATCAAATGGATGTGAAGTCTACCTTCCTGAATGGAGATTTAGAGGAAGAAGTATACATGGAGCAACCAGAAGGGTTCTCCTTAATAGATAATGTAGACTATGTTTGTAGATTAAAGAAAGCATTATATGGGCTGAAACAAGCTCCTCGAGCATGGTATTCAAGGCTGGACAAATACTTGCAAAAACAAGGGTTAAAGAAAGGGGGAGTAGACAACAACTTGTACATAAAAGTAAATGAAGATGAACTTTTGATTGTAGTGGTGTATGTAGATGATATCATGTTTGGAAGAAGCAAAGATGAGTTAAAAAAAGGATTTGCTAAAGAGATGAAATCAAAATTTGAAATGTCTATGATTGGAGAGCTTACCTTCTATTTAGGACTACAAATTCAACAAAAGATCAAATTCTATTGGAGAGCTTAAATTGGAGAGATGAAATTTGAAATTTGAAATCAAAAGAGATGCTGAAAAGATTTAAAATGGAGGATTGAAAACCTGTATCAACTCCCATGACTACTGGATTCAAGCTTTGTGCAGAAGATGGAACAGCTGATGTAGATCAAAAAATTTACAGATCCATGGTTGGAAGTCTGTTATATTTAACAGCTTCTAAACCAGACATTATGCTGGCTGTAGGACTTGTGGCAAGATATCGAGCAGCACCAAAACAAAATCACTTACTAGCAATTAAAAGAATATTCATATATTTACAAGGGACTGCACATTATGGACTATGGTATCCAAAAGGAAAAACCTTCATTTTGACAGCATATACAGATGCAGATTGGGCTAGCTATGTTGATGACAGGAAAAGCAGAAGTGTGGGTGCATTCTATTTAGGAGAGAGTCTGGTGGCATGGCTAAGCAAGAAACAAACATCTATTTCTCTATCCACAGTAGAAGCAGAATACATAGCAGCAGCAACATGTTGGACACAAGTCATGTGGATGAAGCAAACCCTCCAAGATATGAAGGTAAGAATTGATGAACCTATTTCAATCAAATGTGATAATACAAGTGCTATAAGTATTTCTAAAAATCTTGTGCTTCGTTCAAAAGCTAAACATATTCCAATCAAGTATCATTTTCTCAGAGAACAAGTAGCTCAAAAAGTAGTAAAGTTGGAATATGTGCCAACAAAAGAACAGACAATAGATATATTTACAAAACCTCTTGCTAGAGAACCATTTGAATATTTGAGAGATAGACTAGGGGTAGTATCTGTAGATGCTACTCTCTAATATGAAGCGAGAGCATAGTTTCAGGGGGAGAACACAAACGACAATATCATTCCAGGGGAAGATCGACCAGTAAGGAAAGCATAAAAAAAGTCCTCAAGATCAAAATCTTATGGAAAGAATACATCCAGCATAACAGAGTCAATGAAAAGGCTATAGAGTAACTCAGAGAGAGGAAATGCAGAAAGCAAACTAGGAAATGAGCAGCCCTTTGCCATTGATTTCAAAGTGGGAGGAAAAGAAAAAAAGTGCTTCTGAAAAGAAAGTAGAGGTTATTTCCATCAATTCCAAAGGGGGATATTGTTGGAAATGTTGTCATTGATGGCAGAGGAGTTGGAAAAGGAGGAGCTGGAAAAGGAAATGACAAAGGAAGAGCACCTGACACAACAACAAGGCAACAGAGAGGTAGCAGAGGCAGTAAAAACAGAAGCAAGGAGCAGTGAAGTAGTGAATTGAAGCAGAGACAAGAAGTAAATTAAAGCAAAGTTGTCCAGAGACAGAGTAGGAGAAAACAACCATCAAATAGAAAATCTGGCCAATTAAGAAGAATAAATGAATGTTCTTGTAAATGGTTACATTTGTATATAATGTTGAGGGATTGCTTCTAAATTCTTTGTGAATTATAGGTATATTCTTGATTGAATTCAGTAGGAAGGATTGTTACTGACAGATGGGATTATGCCTATGTAGACTGCTTGAATTTATTGTGAAAGAGTGAATTTGTTACTCATGGTCTGTAAACATCATAAGCTCTGTGGAAGGGGTAGATTTGTGAATCTGTATAAGATATTGGGTTGCCATGATACATTAAGAAATGGGGAATGTATAACCTGATGAAGCAGTGCGGTATAATATGTGAAGGAGTCATGTTGAAACATTAATGAATCAAAGGGTCAGAATATAAATTGATGGAACCTTGAGCCGAGTCATATGGTGGTAGCCCAGAAGAATCGAGGCATTTGCTGTGTATGGACATAATCGAGTTTCATTGAAGGCGAAGAGCAAAATTCATATATATAAGCGAGACAGAACCCTAAGCCAAAAGCATGACAGAACCCGGTAGTGGAACGCGAAGTTTGGCGAAACCATGAAGAGTGAACATCAAAGGTGGTTTATGGTTTTCATCGCACCACCTTCGACGTGCAAGCGGTATTCAAGAGTTTGGGAGCGATTCCATAGAATGGGCGACATGCGTCCCTGAACAAATCTGCAAAACCGCCATCACTGCGCGCCATCGCACGTTAATGTTCGACTAAGGAAGCCGCACTATATTGTTGAGCGCCATCGATCTGGAGGGGAGCCATCGAACGATGGTCGTATGAGGAAGGTGCGTGAAAGATAACCATGATACGGTGCGAGTATGTGATTGGGTCGTTGATTATATATGTGGGCCCCAGTTTAAATTATATTGATTGGGACTTTTCAAATTAATGTTTGTGGGTTTAACCAAGGTTTTTTTAAATTAAATATAAATTATGACGAAGAGCAATTGGGCCATCACTTTGAATGTTATTCCAAAGTTGGTGATATTTTCCATGGTCGAGCTCAGAAATTGTAACCAGAGTGTGAACTAAAAGAAGTGTTGAGCAAAAAATTCACCATATATGTGATGTTTGGAAACCTGGTTGTTTAACCAATGTTAAATTGATTGGCTCGACTTGATTCGACTATGATTTAAGCCATAGATTCTTCAAGGAGGTAAACTTCAGCATAAATTCGAAATAGTATAAGTCGGGTTTTTTTTATTATGGTTTAACCATAGTTTTGAAGATGCCGAGAGTTGATTAAACCAAAGATTATATTGTTGATGGTTCATGATAAAGGTGGTGAGTACTAATATATTCGGCTCTTTAAAAAGGTTTTAATAAAAACGCTAAGAGTTATTTTTGTTTGATTAAAAGGCAGCTATACATACAGTAGTTATATAACTACAATGAACAGGGAACTGAATAAAAGTGAAAATGAAAAAGAGAGTGAGGTTGGATGTATGAGGAGGAAAAAGAGGAAGAGAGGAGTGTTATTCTAAATATACACTGTAATTAAATGAAAGGTTTTAATTGTTTATATTGTTTGTGATGTAATTGGCAAGTCTCCAGAGAAAGATAAAATCCCACTGTAAAGTTGAAATGGTACATTTTCTCTGAGTAAATTGATAAAAGATAAGAGAAAGTAGAATTGAAGAAAAAAAAATAATCAAGCAGATATGAAGATTGGAGTGCAATAAAAGAAATCAAAGGTACAGAATAGAGCTGATATCCAAGGTAAATCAACAAATGTTTCTTTATGAAAAAGAGGGAGTTGAAGCTTCCTTGGAAGTTGTAGCTTGCAAAATTTGAGGTTGGAGCCTCCTGTAGGTTGGTGCTTACAGAAAATTAGTGGTGAGAGGGAGTTGGAGATTTTCTTTACATCACAGCAATAATAAGATGTGCTTTTCTCCCTTTATGGGTTTCCATGTATATCTGGTGTCTCTGTGCATGATGTTTAAGTGCTGATCTGGTTTATCTAATCTGCTTAATACTTGATGTCTGCTGTTACATTATATTAATACTTGCTGTTCACATTCTAAGACTACTCATATATTAAGTTGAATATGAAATGAAGGTGTAAATAAGTTTTATGGAAAAAAATTTAAAATTCCATGAATGTGTTAAACTGATTCACCCCCCCCCCTCAGTTTAACTAAGGGTTCAACAAAATATTATCATTGTTTGGTGTTTTCTTTTTCTCTACTAGTTCAGTTTGGATTTCATTAGTTTCGGAGTTACATAGGATAAAATAATCAAGGTCATTTGGTGTAGAGTAAATTGGACAATTTATAGATCTTTCTGCACTACTGACCATGTAATTCATCAATGTTTCCCTATACAACTTTTTAGGTTGGCCAAATACTGATATAGTAGCGTAAGACATGTCCAATTGTAGAGATCCATGTAACTTTGCTCCCCATGAGCGATAAAGTAACATTCCATATTTAGGTGGGATATTAGCTACTACAATGTCCATTAATATACTCTTACCAGAATATTCAACCAGTGTTACACACAAATCTTTGATTAAATCAAGGCATTTAACTTTACTTGAATCAAAAGAAAACAAATCTTTGTATGGCCTTGTAATTTCTAGAATGAGAGTTTCCATTATGGCTTTAGGCACTAGATTATGAGAAGCTCTTGAATATAGCATGGCCTTGTGTAAAATTTTATCATGAATGGTAATACTGATATAAAATGGATAAACGGCTCCATATGCATGTTTTACATTCACATCTGGGCTAAAAATCAGCTCTGGCTGATCATCATTTAGATTTATGGAATCTTCTCCATTCATATTTAATGTTTCAGTTATGGTTGATTTATACAAGTCATGTTTTACCAATTCAGTCAAAGGAATTTGTATTTTAAGCTTTGAAATTTGTGATTGTATGTTGAATGTAGGTTGAGTTTTACTCATTTGAATTAATTATTCTCTAGTAACTATAGTTTGTGTTGGTTTGTCTTATTTTTATACAGTTATTTTTTCATTTTCAAGTGCTTTGACATTATCTGTTTGTTTTTCTTGAGTTCTAATACTCCTAACTTTAATTTTAGGGATTTTTTGTGAAGCAGTAGATGTTCTTTCAGACTTAGAATTATTAGCAGATTTTTTGAAGTAGCAGTTTTTGGGTCTACTGATTTAGGATCAGCAGAGGGTATTTTAGGATCTAAATTTGTTGTTTTAACAGAATTATAAGCTTTAGCAGCAAAAGATTTCTGTGAACCTTTTTCAGCTTGAGAAACTTCATCAGTAATATCAACAATTTAATGTCTTAATTCATTTTTAGGACTATAAATGTTTTGGGAAGAACTTGAGTTTTGCTTATTATCCCTTGGGAGAATTTGTAGAAATTTTGTTTTAGGAGCTTCTATTTTTTTCTGATTCTGAGTTTGGGAAGTTTTCTTGGTAAAAGACTCATTGTTTTTCTTGTTTCTAAGGTTATATTTACTGTGTATGTCATTTATAGCATAATCATAACCTTGTTTATAATCAGAGGATTCACTAGAATCTAATTTGAGTTGTTGGAGTTCAAATAATTCTTGATCTTCCTGAGTAAGGAAAATAGTATTATTATCATCTATTTCCATTAGATTTATTTCATCCTCATCATCATCATTATTGTGAGAACTTTTAGCATATTTCTCTTGGAATGGGGGCCTTATTGTTTGGTCTAGGGCTGTTTCTTTTGCTTTTCCAGAATTTATATTTTTTCTAAAATTGGGATTTCTGATTTGTTGTTGGTTATCCTAATGAGGTCTTCTCTCTATATTATCTAGTCTATCCATCACCCTTTCTAAGGTTTTAGCTATCACATATATTTTTGTGTCTGAATTGGCATTTTCTTCTTTAATGGTCACTCTTCTTTCATTTCCGAGTCTAGTTTTTTTGGCTAAAATTTTTTCTTCTACACTAACAACATCTGTTTGCATTTTTTCTAAGTTATCTACATCTCTTTCCCTTAATTGGTAAGCCATATCTGCATCAAATCCATCAGGAAATTTGAGCATGACATAATAAGGAGTGGGTTTAAGATTTGCAAGTATAGAATTATAGACACTATTATATCTAGTGCAGTATTCTTGGGTTGACTCATTTGGAGTTCTTTTCATAGAATCAAAGTCAAACAATATTTGGAGGGGATTCTTTTTCTTTTCCCATTTATTTAAAAACAAGGTAAAAAAAACAGCTAAATCAGTTACACTACCAACAACTAGATCTTTAAACCATTTTTTAACATCTGCTGTCAAAGTTTGTACAAAAAACCTCATTTGAACATTTGAATAATCAATATCATAAATTTCAAAGAAGTCTTTCATCTTAGTAATGTGTTGCTGAGCAGTATAATTGGTAGTGCCATCAAACAGTGGTATTTTATTTTTATATCCTTGAGGCATGTCATGAAGTTGTTGTTGTAAGACAAGGGGAGCATATCTAGCAGCCATAGCTTGAAGCTTATCTTGGCTAGGAGGTAAGGTAGAACTTCTTGGCGTTGTGCTGGAAATGATAGCTGATGAACTAAAAACTGTAGTTGAAGTGCTGGGAAATGAAACAGGAATGTATATTGATTACTATGGAATGAGGATGATGTGTTTAGGAAATAAAAAGGTGAGCTTATGGATATAGTGGATGAAGTGAGAGGTGGAAATATTACTTTAGGTTGTAAAGGAAATATAGGGATAAATGGATCTGTACATGAGCTGGTAGTGGAATTTATAAATGATGTAACAACATACATAGATGAATCTCTAGCTGGTATTATTGAGGTATGCAACTGAGAAACTAGAGGTTTGTTTACATAGGTCAAAAATTGAGCTAATTCAATAGCTTCATCAATATCTTAGAGAATAGTAAGATTAAGTTCTTCAATTTTACCTTGATCTTGAACTTTTTGTGATTTAGAATCTACTGTAATATTTTTTGTTTTGTATTCAAGAATGAAACAAAAGCAGGGCCTAAGGTAGCAGTTCTCAAATCACTTTTAGATTTAATTTTAAATAAATAATGCTCAAATTTCAGATCAAAATCAATATCTTGTAGACTAACTAACTCTTGAGCTAATGAATTGACTCTTTTTAATGATACTTCAGCTTCTAAATCTTCTAACAGTTTTTTCTTTTTACCAATTCGGTCTGGGTTGTATACTATAAATGCAGGCTTAGGATCCGGGTTAGGACTGGTATAATAAACTTTCCTAGAATCCATAATTACTGTTTTCAATATACATAACTTATAAAAAAAATCTTAAAGGAAAAGGATGTATAAAAAGATTTTCTTTAAGACTAGTTTTAAGACTGAGGATTGGTTATTCCCCAGTATGGTCGCCATTAATGTTATCACTCTACTAATTCTCAAGTTGTGTGATTATGGTTTTTAGTCAAAGAATTCTAGAGGTAACCACAAACCTACTTCAAACTTTAGGATCTAGACTTCCTAGGGTTCAGAGAGGACTCTCTCTTTAAAGTTTAACTTTGTTTTAATTTTTGAATACTAGGCTAGTTATGAAAGTGAAACTTTGGTTTTGTTTTGGTAGATTTGGTGGGAAAAATAAGTTGAAAGGATGGATATTGGGAAATCTATTTGTCCATTGGACTATGGAGTCAAAATCAATCAAACAAGACTTGGATCAAGGGAAAAAAGATCAAATTTCTTTAGGGAAAGATAGATAACCCTTGGAGACCTTGGAAAGTTGTTTTTGTGAGGTGGTATGATCGGGATAAAAGGAACTTAAGAATCCTTAAATCCGAAAAATGGAAGTAGTAGGAGAGGTCAAATGAGAGAGGGAACAATTAAGGGTTCCCTACACTGGAAATCAGAGGAAAAAATATAAATGATAACTATTTAAAAACAGGGTGCTCTTAACAAATCCTGTAGTAATACTCCTAGTTATACATTTAGATTTAGCATAAAAATAAGTGGATGCATGTAAAAAATAAAGGAAACAATGACAAGTGAAGAAAATACTTCACTCCGAATAGCTCATCATAGGAATCCTGAAGTATGATGCCTATTTGCTTTGATCCATCCTTTTACTCGAAGTTTTGACACACAAAAGCTTTAGAGTCCAAGAAAAAATGACTATAACAATCCCAACAATTTCATTCCACACAAAATACTTCCAAAAATGAGGTATTTATACATAATGTTTTATAAAATATCCTAGAAGACTTCTAGGGGTTATTTTAGGAAATAAAATGTCTTTACAAAAATAATAGAGACAACTTATTAACAAATCAACAAGCTGTCGTATTTTATCCAAAAGAAATAAAAACAGTTTTGAGAATAAAGCAACGGGCTGCCTCGGTGTCCTCCTTGCTGGCTTCTAGATATTTTTCGAAATCTAAATTGCCTTGTCTAATACTCTTTCTCGGATACTCTTTATTCAATGATACTCTTTAACTGATACTCTTTAACCTTTAGTCAAAAACTGTTTACTGCTGTAAATGAAATTTGTTCTTTCTGTCATTCTGAAAATGGTCTTTTGTCTTCTTTTCATCTGCTTGTTTTTATCCTTCAAATTAAATATGTGAGAGCTTGCCAATCCTCATTTTTAGGAATTTGAATATTCTTTAATTTCCTGAAATTCTCATTAGCTTCTGTATATCTAGCAAAGGTTGGCTTGATGACAAAGAAGTTTTTGATTTCATGCTGCAAGTAAAATAAATCTTCAAAAGTCTTAAGTAACAATTTTCCTATTGGGATGCCTTGACCTGTTGGTTTATTTACCTGTTCTTTGGAAAATTCTCTAATCTTCTTATCATAGTCATTCTGAGGCATCAATTTATCATTAATAACCATGATATCAGGAAGTCCCTTTTTCCTCAAACTTGTGAACTTAACCATGAATCTGGTTATGGAAGTATTCATACCTTCACATTTTTCTTCAAGTTGCCTCATCAAATTTCTCTTTGTTGTGACTTTCCTAATTTCTAGGATAGTTGCAGTTCTATCTATTATTTTGAGCTCTTCCAACTCCTGTCTATTTTTGTTGTTAAGGAAATTGATTAGCCTTACAGCCTGCTCTGGTTGGTCAACCAAATTAGTTTGATTCTTTTGAATTTCTGCTTGGGCTGCTAATAATAATTCTCTTTGCTCAAAAATTACATGAATTGAAGGCCATACATCATGGATGGCTTCAATAACATTATTCCATAGGTAATTTTTGATGTATGATATCTGATCCTTCAAAGTTAAATCCTTTTGCAACTTTTTTAACTCTTCACTCAATCTGCTGGCATTTTTTTCATGGGTTTTAGCATTTACCTGAGCTAATTTATTTGACTTTTCAAGATTTTCAACCATTTTTGTCAACCTATTAATCTCATTTGTCTTTAAAGACATCTCTTCCATTGCTTTCACTATCTTTCTGGCCTCATCAGTAGGTTGTACTGCTGTTGTAGAAGATTCAGTGGCTGATGTTGTGGAAGAAGTCACTGGCACTGCAGTAGCCAGTGGTTCTTTGGGTGCCAACTTTGCACCTAAAGTTGAAGGCACTGCTACAATGATAACTTGAATGACTGTAGGAATCACTGGTTCTTTCAGTGTCTCCTTTTCTTGGACAAGTTTTTCTATTTGTATTTCCATTTCCTTAACCAACATTGTTACCGATGAGATAGGTAACCTTACCTCAAAACGGGAACTCTAGCCCAAAAAGACTCAAAAAACATGAAAAAACACCCCAAAAACAAAAGAATTGTATTCTAGAACGCACTTGGGTTTTTTTGAAGGTCAAATTTCAACATTTTATAAAATTATGCTAAAAACAAAATTGTTTCTTGAAAAAAGGATTGAAAAAAGACCCTCAAAACAAAACCAGTTGATGCTGGAATAACAAAAAAAAAAAAAAATTGTCATATTTTTGACATTTTTAAAAATAGAAATAACATTTTTTAATTTTTAAAATTCAAACATTAAAAAAACCTAAAATTTAAGAAAACAATAAATTTAAAAAATAAAAACATTTTAAACCTTAAAATTTAAAAATATATAGGAATAAAAAAATAAAAATTTTAATTCAAACATTAAAAAAAAAACCTAAAATTTAAGAAAAAAAAAAATTAAAGATTAAAATTTCAATATATATAGAAATAAAAAAATAAAAATAAAAACAAAATAAAAATATTAAATTAAAAAAAAAAAGTTAAAAAAAAGGAAATAAATTATAAAAAATAAATTATAGAAATTAAATTTAAAAAAGAAAAAGAAAATGTTTATTAAATTAAAAAATTAAAAATTAAATTTAAAGAAATATATTAAATTTTAATAAATTTAAAACTTTAAAAAAAAAATAACAAAGAAAAAAAAAACATGATTTAAATTAAAAGTAAAGAAATGAAAAATTAATTAAAAATGAAAAATGAAAAATAAAATACTATAAAAATATTAAATTTTAAAAAATATATATTAAAAAAACAAATAAATTTTAAAAAATAAATTAAACTTAAATTATAAAAAATAATATATGTGTGTGTGAACTTAAATTAAAAATATGTATATTAGATTTTATTAAATTTAAAAAAAAAATGTTAATATTAAAATAACAAATTAAATTTGAAAAAACAACAGAAATATTAAATTTTAATAAATAAATGAATAAACAAATAAATTTTAAAATAAAAAATAAATTTTAAATATAAAGAAAATAAAAAAAACATTGTTAAAATAAAAGGTTAAAAAACTTTAAAAATCAATTAAAAATGAAAAATTGAAAAAAAAAAATTAAATAAAAATAAAAATAAAAAACAAATTACTTTGAAAATATTAAGTTTAATTAAAAATAAAAAATATAATTTTAAATACACAATTTTAATTGAAATAAAAAAAATATAAAAATTTTATGTAATTAAAAATATAATAATAAAAAAATTAATATATATATATATATATATATATATATATATATATATATATATATATATATATATATATATATATATATATATATAATTCAAATAAATTAAAAAAAAATACAAAATTTATTAAATTTTAAAAATTAAATGAAAAAACTAAACACAAAATTTAATAATAAAAAAAAAATTTAAAAAATTTAAAAAAAAATCAGTTAAATAAAAAAAAATACAAAATTTAATAAAAATTATTAACAAAATTTAGAAAAAAAAAATTAAAACAAATTAAATTTCAAATATAAAAATTAAATTAAAAAAAATTAATTTTTTTAAATTTAAAAAAAGACTAAAAAAAAATCAAATTAAAAAAATATATATTAAAAATTAAAAAAAAAGAGAATTTTATGATCGTAGTGACGCCGCCAATCGGCCTCCCGCCTAGGTGGCGGAGAAGGCAGATTCCGGGAATCGGCCTCCCGCGGCAGGCAGGCGATTTCGGGAATCGGCCTCCCACGGTGCGAGGGATATTCCGGGAATTTCCCTCCCACCATGGGAGGGCAATTCCTAGAATCGGCCCCGCGCGCCGGGAGGGCGATTTTGGGAATCGGCCCCCCACGTCGAGAGGGCGAATCCGGGAATAGGCCCCCCGCGTCGGGAGGGCGATTCCCGGAATCGGCTCCCCACGGCCGGAGGGCGATTCCTGAAATCGGCCTTCCATGGCAGGAGGTCGATTGGCGGCGCCACCACGATCAAAATTTTTTTATTTTTTATTTTTTATATTTTTAATAATTTTTTGTTTTAATTTGATTTTTTTTTATTTAATTTTTTTTTTTTGTTTTTTTTTAAATTTTTTTTATAATTTTTAATATTTTTTAATTCATAACATATATATATATATATATATATATATATATATATATATATATATATATATATATTCAATTTTTAATATTTTTTTTTTAATTTGACTTTTTTCTTTTTTGTTTTTAATTTTTTAATATTTTTTGATATATTTTTTTCGTAATTTTTTTTATTTTAAATTTAATTTGTTTTAATTTTTTTTGCCTTTTTTTTTAATTTTGTTTTTAAATTTTATATTTTAGATTAATTATTTTTTAAAATTTAAATTTTATTTATTAAATTTATTAAATTTTAATTTAATTTTTTTTTTTAATCTTTTAGTTTATTTAGTTTTTCATTTTTAAAATTTATAAATTGTTTCATTTAAAAAATAAATTGTAAATTTATGGATATTTGTTTTTTAATTATTTGCACATGGTTTTTTTTTTTTTTTTTTTAAGATAGTTTTTTTTTTTTTTTAATTCTTTTATTTTAATTTTCTTTTTCAATTTTAAATTTTGTTTTATTTTATTTTATTTTTTTATCTAAATTTTAATTTTGTAATTTTAATTATTTTTAAATTTTCTATTTTTTTTTTTTTTTAATTATATGGTTTTTTTAATAACTTAGAAAAAAATGTTTTTGATGTTTTTTTTTTTTTTGGTTATTTTTTGTTTTTTTCTTTAAATTATGTGTTTTTTTTTCAAATTTTGTCATTTCTTTTTATATAATTTTCGAATATTTTTTTTTGTTTTTGTTTTTTTTAATATATTTTTGTTTAAATTTTTTATTTTTACGAGTTAATTTTGTTTTTTTTTACATTTTTATTGGTTTTTTATTGTTTTTATGTATATTTTTTTATCTAAGTTTTGTGTTTTATTACCAACATGAAAATCACCCTTCCGAAAAAAAAAAAAGGTTGATCTTTTTGCATAAATACGTTTCAAAATTAAACATGAAAATGTTTCAAAAAAAAAAAGTTGATCTTTTTATCAATACGTTTCAAAATTACTTGTGAAAATCCTTCTGCATTTTAGCTCTGTCTTCATACTTCATAAATAAAAATATTAGTGTCAAAAATGTGCACAAAAAAAAAGAGGGTGACTCTGCATCACCACTTTTCAAAATCGAGTGCTTTTTATGCTACCAAAAAAAAGTAGGTAACAACGTGGTTACCTATTTCATCGATAACAGTGTTAACCTGAGCTGTCAACTGAAGAGTTAAATTCATCATTTCATCTTTTTCACTTTGTTCTTGTATGACTTCTTTTGTCTGAGGATGATCACTTTGAGGAAGTTTGAGTTCTTTCCTCAAGGTTGCTATATCCTCATTTTTCTCTTTCACCAATAATTTTGTTGCTTTGATATTTGTAGGATCATATCCCACCTGTAACACTAGTTCCTCTAAGGCTTTTATCCTTAGATCTTTGGCATAAAATCAAGCTTTTTCCATCTTCGTTGGATCTTGCATGTTAGAGATGGTGTTTTGAAGCTTTTGAGCACTCGTGCCTTTTGTTGTAACTATGGAATACAACATCTTTGAGCTTTGCCTTTGAAACTCTATTTGATCTAATTCATCGATACTGTCTGTAGCTACTTCTAGATCAATTTTCTTATAGTCAACAACTGTCTTCGGAACTGATATTGTGGGCTGTAATACTGACATAATCAATTTTTTACTTGAGTAATCAAATGCTGATAGGAATCTGTTTTGATTACCTGGTTTTTGTTTCAAGAACTAAGAATTAATTTTGATTTTGATTTCCTCATTCTTAAGTTTAATTTTCTTATATTTCTCCTTAATATTCAAATCCTTTTCCTCAGCTCACTGTGAGGAAGAAGCTTCCATGCTCTGCTGTCTTTCCATCATCTGTGTATCTTCATTATTTATTTCTTCATTCTGATTTGGCTCATTGATAATTACAGTAGCTACATTTGTTTTTGGTAAATATATGTTGGTATTTGAAGGCTCTGTTTCTTCAACATTTATTGTCACTTTTCCTTTACTTGATGTATCTAATTTAGGCCTTTTGTTATAAATGATCTTGAACTTTGTTCCTGTTGTAGTTTCTGCCACATAGGCTCCTTCTTCCCTTATTCTTTTGTAGGAATTCTCTGGTTGATTTGTAGTCTCTAAGGTAGGACTAATATTACCTTTGTTCACCACATCTATAAAAGGTGTTTTCAGTCCATTCAAGATGATTGGAAAAAAATTCTATTTCTGGTTTAGCTTCATGTATAAAGGGTGTTAATTTGCATTTAACCCTTAGCTTTCTCAAGATCTCTCTTGGATCATAGTTCCAAGGGAAACTCTCTTCAAATTTTTATTCCAATAACTGATTTGTTGCTTCTTTCTCTACATCCCTTTGATTGCATATGAATGGCCCAATTTGATTCTTAAGTTTGAATTGGGTTTTCTTCTTAGCTACCATGAAATTAATTGAATCAGAGTTTAGGATCTACCTAATATACTACAAGGAAAATATCCTCATTGGAGGATTTTTGGGTAACTTTTAAGGTAACAGGTTTATCCTAAAAATTCTGATTTCAGTATATTTCTCATACAAATACCAGTCACCAACTTTATTCTGCTTTGATAATTGAAATATCTTCTTCATTTCTTCACTTATTCTAGGATGCTTTGTCTTGGTCAACATGGTGATCATTGGATGTAAAAATAACTCTGAAAACTCTGAATAACTGAAATATGTACATTATTTCATGGGCATGGATGTCCAAAAGATGAAAAATAGAGGATTTCCCTCTTTGTCCAGTTTTTGGAGTGAAATTGGAAAACTATCTGATTAGAAGTATAGGAACAAATGGAAAAGGTAGGAGGTATATCTGAACACTCCCTCAAGTTGGAAATTGGTCAATTGATAATGAATACTATCAGCAATGAAACCATCATAATCAAATATTACTAAAGGTGGTTGACCTGGAGAAAATGTGGACAAGAATCCCAAGATATACTCATCAGTGTGTTCATCAGTGAAATACCCAAGGATGAAGGAAAGAATGGAAATCACATGACTTGAACCTTCAGGGAATTTAGTAGTAGAATATGGAGCATTTAAATTTGGAATTTCTACATGCAGAGGCACAAAAGTCTAAAAAATCATGAACCTTTTGGGAAAATCTAGGCCAATGTATAGTTTAGTGAGGGTCTCTATAGACAAAGGGACTTCTTGCGGGTCAGGCTGAAGTTGCAAAATTTGGTTAATTGATTTTGCATTGATGGTAAAAAGGATCTCTTTATTAGCATTTACAATGGCTCTTTACTTAGGAATATAGTACTGATGACACAATCTAATAATCTCCTGACAAGGGTGAGTCAATGGGACAACATATTTGGGAAAATGGTATTACCAAATATGAACTTCTTCATAATCATCTAAAGACTTCTCATAGCACCAGTTATGGACGTCTAGCAGATTGAAGTTAACTATGGGATCTGCTATCTTGTAATCAATATCAGTTAGGGGAATGTGTTCAATATCAATAACTGGGGGTTGTAATGGATTGACAACAATAACAGTGTTTGAAGTCATGGCAGGAGTAGGTTTAGGTGCTTTAGAACCTTAAGGCTTGCTTGCACTCTATCTTTTAGGAATTTTGATCTACTTATGCAAGTTTAGATAGTTTGCAGAGCCAATTTATTTTTAGCAGAGGATTAAATGGGAAAAACCAGCAAAGTGCAGTCTCTTCTTTGGGTTTTCTATCAAATTAGGCCTATCAAAGAGGTTTTGAATCTTTAGAGCTAGTTTAAAGTAGAAAACAAGGGTTTCCTGAGTACTTTACTGAGAAATAGGGCTTTAAGGTACCTGCAAAGGTTTTCTGGCTTTTTTTTAGAGCTTGAAATAAACTATTAAACTATAAAAACTCACCAATTTACTCAAAATAGTGCACCGTAGAGAAACAGGGTTTCTGGGAAAATTTTGACAGAGTTTGGCCTGTTTTTGGGACTTTTTGGCAGTTTATTTAATCAATTTCTAAAACTCTAAGACTGATTTTTTCTTACAAGGTCCTTAAATTGATTGCAGGTTCGATTTTTTTGAAAAATACCTGTTGTAATGCACGTATCGGCTTTTGGAAGAGTTTGTGAGGTTATGGCTAAATTGATGGATTTAGTGAATTTTTTGGAGCAATGCACAACTCCTCAGCAGTATTCAAAGGTTTACTGAGTAACTCTTGGAGGTTTTGGGCATGAAAATGGAAAACAAGGGGCTTTAACAGGGTTTCTTACAGTCGAGAGATGGAATGCAGTGAGTTAAATGCACAATATATATGGATAAATGCATTTCCAAAGGTTTATTAAACATATTGGTTGCATTAATCCGACATTGAATGCAGGTTGCATCAGGCGGGAGGAGGGGTTTTGGAGATTCAACGGATCTAAAAACTAGTGGTTATTGTGCAAAGTTGCTGTGGTAAGTAGTTTTAGACTCAACCCACATGATCCAGTAAGGAAAGGCCACATGGAGGAGAGAGGTTAATGGGAAACCACCCATTTCGCACAACTTTGGCATGGGGGTGAATGCACAACTTTTTTGCACAATATTGCATGTCAATTGTTGGATCTGAGAGTTGAACGCGAACGGTCTAGATTAGTTTGGGACTTGTGTTTGAAATGGGAGGTGGGACCAGGCTTAGTTATATGCATGGCGGGATAGTATAAACTTTATATAAAGTTAAAACTTATGGTTTTATTTTAAAACATTGTGAAATGTTTTAACTTTTCATACATGGCCATGTTTATTGTATATTATAATTTTATCAAATGCACTCAACACTTGTTTAAACTACATGGGGCGAGATATTTATATATAGGTATCTTTAGACCAAGGGGAATAATTGGACGGGGATTTCATTTTGCGCACATGGAATATATTAACTTTGGTCTAAAGTTTAAAATAGTGGGTTTAAGGGGGTTATTTTAAATATAATGGATTTAATGTATATGGGACAATATTTTTAGGTATTTTAATAAAAATAGGTTAAAATTTAATATGAAAAGTGTAGTGAAATGGAAAAACACATGTTATCTCTAAGTAAAGTGTGAAAAATAAAGCATTGTTCATCTTTTATATTACTTCACTAATACATAGGATAAATGTAATTTTGAGGGTGCTATGAATAATTTTGAAGGGAACGAGGTTGATTATTTTAGGTTTTTCAATTTTACTAAGTAAGAATTTGTCTTTACTTAGGGAAAAAGGTTTTTGATGTATGAATGAAGGGTAAATGTTGATGAATGAGGGTTTAAGGTAGGAATTCGATACTTTTAATTGATCAGTCATCGAGGCTTGGGTCCGGTCCCAACAAAATTCAGGGAAATTCTCTGAGCCTTTTTGACTGAAAGTTTAGAATACTGAATACTTACAAGGGAGGGGAAATTAGTGATTTTTCCTGATGATGTCTTATTACATGCTTGCTCCACTGCTTTCTACCTACCCAACTTTATTTCTAACATTTTTTCTTCATTTTCTAGGTGCATTTAAGCTTGCAACCTTAAACATTTTTTTTTTCAAAGAATAGAACTATCTAGATCTACCTTATTTCATCTGAGGGCTCAGATTAAACTATTGAGCTCCTCATTATTCTCTACCTATCTACTGATTTTTCAAGTTGAAATTGTTTCACAAATATTTATTCTCTATCTAAAACATGAAATTGAAAACATGAAAAGTTAAGACTAAACTATTTAACTGATCATGGATTATGGAATTTATTGACACTCTGCATATAATCATTATTCTTTCAATGAAAGTAAAAGTAGTGGCATTTGGACTTGCTCACTTTCAGGTC
The DNA here is from genome assembly GCA_034641835.2 of Pinus albicaulis. Lineage (NCBI taxonomy): Eukaryota > Viridiplantae > Streptophyta > Pinopsida > Pinales > Pinaceae > Pinus > Pinus albicaulis. Next base: position 99,393,637 of record CM076572.1, read on the forward strand.
TTATTTATATCTCTTTCCTCTTTTGGGGTCTATATTTTTCTAAGTCCTTTGATATTCCTTTTAGGACTTTTTACCCTCTTTTTGGCTTTTTTTTATTATTATTTTTCATTTTTTGAAAATACGGGAAAATAAATTGCAGAAAGCAAGGTATGTACATATTTACAAGACTATAAAAGTCAATTCAAAATTTATGAACCCTATTATTATAGGACCCTAACAGTGGCTCCACATGGGGATGACATTTCCTAGTGAAATATCAACATCTTTGAGACTAGTAGCCTTTGGAATTTGACTGTGATGACCCTGTGAATGTCTTCTGATATCTGCAATTTATTGATACTTATGATATTTACCTCTCAAAGCTTAGGGCCTTCTCTGCGGGATTCAACTTTGTTAGGGAAACATCCAATCCAATCTAAACTCTGCAATGCATATGTACTGTTGAGATTGCAACAAGATGATGAGCTTAGTGGAAAGGATTCGCCTTCACTAAGTGGGCCCGCAGGCTATTCTTGGCGCAAAGTCTATTTTTAGACTATGTCTATTTTTAGACGTATGGATCATGTTCTATGAGTTGCAGGATGTTATTTGTGGATGGTTGGTCAAGTCGGAAAAAATATATGGACTTCTATTTTTAGACATATTGGGCAGAATCTATTTTTAGATTGCCAGTCTAAAAACAGATATGTCAAATATTATTAGCTCTTAATAATATTTAGACTCTAAACACTATCTTATTCTCTTGGAGCACTTCAGTTAAGTGCACAGATGTGGCACAGGAGCTGACAGAAGGAATTACGCTATTCCTGAGGGTTATGTGGAGCTATTGTATGGATACTTCAGTTAGAACTCATGTGACAGAGTTTGGTGGAGTTGATTGAGGAAGTTAGTGGAGTTGTATTCAGTTTAACTAATCTAAACATAGTTGAGCTATTTGTATTCAGTTTAACTAATTGATACAATTAGTGAGAGTGGTGTGAATTAATTATTAATTAATTCACTAATTATAAACTCATAAATCAACTAAATAATGCATCAGTTAACTTCAGTGCATGGACAGTTTCAGTGGAGACCAGTGCAGAGATAGGTGAAAGAGCAGGTTAACTATCAGTTGTGACTATACTGTTGCATATTTTCAACTACTAGTGATTGGAGAAGCCCATGAGGATTGCGCAGTACAAGCCAAGTGGTTTATGTTATTTAATGAGCCATCCTACAGCATTGATTACGCAATAGAGGCTGGATATCAAGTGGCAAAAGATTGGAGCATGTGTTTTGCTAGATCTAGCTTGATAGTGTATAGCAATTGGAGGTTGTGCTAAGAGCTTGTGAGGAGCTTTGTACAATGATTTTTACATCATCTCTATGAAATATAATATACAAATAGTTGGGGGTTTTCAACTTTAAGCTTTCCCATGAAATATTGTGTTCATATGTGTGATTGTTTATGGTTTTAATGTGCGCATGCAATTGATTTTATTTTCGCAATTAATGATCAATGGTAGAAGAGATTATGTATTGTGCATGAAGCTAAAAGAGTGTGTGATCAGGATAATCTCGGTGAATAATATATCAGTTATTCAAATTTATACATGGTATCAGAGCTTTATTGATCATTGGAGCAATTGCAAAACATTGAAGCAGCTGAGTTTTGAGTTGGTGGAATTCGAATTTTCAGCAGTGTTTTCTTGGTGTCGAAGTTGGGATGTCTTTCAACGGATTGCAATTGGAGTATGCCCTTGAGGGTAGCTCGAATTATATTTCATGGACGGATAGGATGGAGGCTGTGCTGGATAACAATGTGTTGAAGGAGTTCATAGATGCAGAAGTTCCAAAACCTACTTCTAGTGATGCTTCCGTACTTGACGCATGGCAAAAGAAGACAACAAAGTGTCGAAGGATTCTGTTGGAAGGTGTGAAGGATCACATAGTGTCCAGCCTTCATGGTAAGGCTTATTCATTCTTGATGTGGAAAGATTTGACAAATTTATTCCAAAGCAAGAGCGACCAGAGGAAGTTGGCACTCAAGGACAAACTCAGGAACATAAAGATGGAGAAATGCGACAGTATGCCCAAGTACCTCATGAAGTTCATCCAATGTAGGGATGAGCTGGGAAGTGTGGGGGTTGCTTTTGATGACGAGGACTTGGTGAGCTTGGCTCTCCTTGGGCTTTCGAAGAGTTGGCATTCCTATCAGGACTTTGTCAATGGTCGGGAGAAATTGCCAGGATGGGAGTGACTTTGGTCGGATCTTGTGCAAGAGGAGATAAGGCGAATTACCAGGGATGGATCTTCATCAAAGAACTCTGATGAAGAGAATTTCACTTTGGCTGCCAAAGCAAAGAAGGGTAAGAGCAAGAAAGCTTCTCAAACCGGTGCGAAAGGAAAGAAGCAGGACATGTCCAAGGTGAAGTGCTTTCACTGTCACCAACACGGACATTACGCCACTAATTGTCCACAGAAGAAGAAAAATAAGCAGGCTACTAGATCTGCAGCTGGAGAGGCCTTAGCCTCGCAGTTTGAGCTGGATTTTTCACTGATAGCATGCTTGGTCTCAAGTGTGATGGGTTCAGTGTGGTTTCTTGACAGTGGCATCTTATTTATTCATATTATTGGGAGACTATCTTTGTTTACTGATCTCGATGAGAAAGATCTTGGAGTGTACATCGAGATGGGTGATGATGGTAGATATAGTGCGACCGGTATCGGTACCATTTCCTTTGAGAGGGAGTCTAGTAAACCCTTCGTATTGAAGGAAGTGATGCATGTTCCAAGATTGAAGAAAAATCTGATCTCTGTGGCGATGTTATAAGATAAGGGATATGATGTTGTCTTTAGCAAAAGAAAGATTTCCCTCACAGAAGGTATACATCAGCAGGACCTGAGATAGGGTTTTGGAGTTGGAGAACTTTATCAATCGCAGTGGTAGATGGTCATCAATGCAAAGGGCAGCAAGGAGTGGTGAGTCGTGAGATACAAAGGCAATCAGAGATTGGGCCACCTTCACCATGGAGCTTTGAATATACTGTAGCAGATTTCTACTGGGCTTCCTAAAGGCACTCTTGCGCAGTCAGATCAGTGCAAGGGGTGTACCTTGGGAAATTTGTGAAAGCCACCTTTCACGAGAAGGATAGTCGCGCCACGACGATCCTTGAGAGAATTCACACAGACGTGTGTGGACCTTTCTCAGTAGCTTCGACAGCAAAGCACAGGTATTATGTGATATTTGTTGATGATTTTTCTTGTAAGTGCTAGATCTTCTTCATGCAGAAGAAGAGCGAGACATACTCAAAGTTCTGTGAGTTCAAGGCACTGGTTGAGAAAGAATCGGGGAAGCAGGTGAAGGCTCTTAGGAGCGACAATGGTGGTGAATTCATCTCTGGATAATTCAAGGACTTTTGCATGTAATAAATCAGAGAGCTGAGTGAACTTCAGAACTCCAGCATGAAACGGGTTACGAGCGTAAGAAACGTAACGATCATGGGTGCTTCATGGGTGATACAGAAGGATCTATATCACCCATTCACTTGTGGGCGAGGCATGCAATACTGCACATGTGCAGAACTGCTGGTCCCCACATGATACTTGAAATGAGTACACCCGAGATAAATTTTGCAAGAGGCCCTATATTTCTCATTTGAGGATTTTTGGTTCACCCGTTTACATTGATGTGACGAAGGATGCTAGGAAGAAGATGGAGCTGACTGTAGAGGTTGGGATATTTGTGGGGTACACTGATACACCCCACAACTATCATGTGTATTTGCCAAAAATTTGCAAGACTGTTGTGCGACGAGATATCAAATTTCATGAGGAGAAAGCCATGAAGTGTTCGCTTGAGAGGGAGCCACACTTGCATGCAGATGAGGAGCTGTTAGTTCCTAAGGAGGAGCTTCCGGATGTGGATCAGCCACAAGAGGAGTTTCAGGAGGTGGAAGAAACCACCCAGGCAGCGCCAACCATCAAACAGGGAGAAGCGACCACAAGCATAAACTTGACTGAAGATGCAGAAGGCTGCAGAGCACCTACATCCAAAATACAGAAGGGTGACACACCTGACTGGTATATTGATACACAGCTTATGAGCAAGTGTATTGTGGATTGATGAGTCACCCCTTTCGAGTGAAGCTGTGGAGGATCCCGCATGGGTAGATGCCACAGTGGGAAAATGAAGATTCGATTGTCGAAACAAATCAATGGAGCTGTCCGGCCATTGAGGGGAATGAGGGTAAATGAGATGGATCTACAAAGTGAAGTGCAGTTTAAGGTGGGAGGAGGCGAAAAGGAAATATTTGTTGCCCGAGGCTTCTGCTTTATCAGGGATCGATTATGAGGATACCTTTGCACCTGTCATAAGGTATTCTTCCATACGAACGATTCTTGCTCTCTCAGCGCAGATGGGGTGGCACATTCATCAGATGGATGTGAAGACTGCGTTCCTCAACAGAGTCATTGAGGAGAAGGTGTACATAGAGCAGCCCAAGGTTTTTAGATCTTCAGCAGCGAGTCACATGTGTGCAGGCTCAAAAGAGCGCTGTATGGGTTGAAACAAGCACCTCGTGCTTGGTACACATGAATAGACAATTATTTCACTGGACTTGGATTCTCCAAGAGTGAGGCGGATCCGAACCTATACCAGATTGTGGTGGAGGGTAAGTTGCTGATCATTGTACTTTATGTAGATGATTTGATTTTAACAGGTGATGAACTGTTGATACTCTCATGCAAGGATGATCTTGCAAAAGAGTTTGAGATGAAGGACTGGGTCTCCTTCATTATTTCTTGGGATTGGAAATTTCCAAGGGGCCATAGTTGGTGGACTGCTTGTTTCTCAGGGTAAGTATGCCTGGAGATATCGAGAAGTTCAATATGCATGTAAAAGCATGGATGCCTCCTTCCGTGGATGGAGGAAGGAGGATGCTACTTCGGCGGAGGTAGTGGATTCTACTGTTTATCGAGAGTTGGTGGGGTCGCTTATGTATTTGGCCAATACACGACTCGACATATGCTATGCTGTTAACCAGCTTTCACAAGCTATGGTTAAGCCTACCAAGCTCTTCTGGAAGGCAGGCAAGCATGTATTGAGATATCTCAGAGGCACATCGAGATATGGATTATGGTATAGACAGTCGGATGAGGTGAAGTTGTGTGGCTTCATGGATGCAGATTGGGTAGGGAGCCCAATGGACAGAAAGAGCACATCTGGAGGGATTTTCAGTATCGGGTCACCGGCTTTCTTAGTACACAAAGAGGGCGTAGATCCGTGGCACCCGGCCATAGGCTTGTGCATATGGCAACAGTTTGCCGCATATGCAGGCTATATGGATGAGGAAGATCTTTGGTCGGGTTGTTCGTTTCACACTTGGAACCTACCGTGATTTATTGTGATAATCGCAGTTGCATCAAGCATCGTCAATCCGCATTTCAAGGATAGATCTAAACACATTGACATCCAGTATCATCATATCAGAGATTGTGTGCAGCGGAAGGTCATGTTACTTTCATACATTCTTACGGAGGATCAATATGCTGATATCTTGACGAAGGCGCTCACCAGGAGAAAATTTGAATACCACAGGGGTAGGATAGGGGTTTTAGATAATCCATATCTTGTTGAGAGGGAGTGTTGAGATTTCAACAAGATGATGAGCTTAGTGGAAAGAAATCACCTTCACTAAGTGGTCCCACAGGCTATTTTTGGCGCAAAGTCTATTTTTAGACGATGTCTATTTTAGACATATGGATCGTGTTCTATGAGTTGCAGGATGCAATTTGTGGATGGTTGGTAAAGTCGGAAAAAATATATGGACTTCTATTTTTAGACATACTGGGCGGAATCTATTTTTAGATTGCCAGTCTAAAAATAGATATGTCAAATATTATTAGCTCTTACTAATATTTAGACTCTAAACATTATCTTATTCGCTGGGGCACTGGCTTATGCGATGTGGTACAAAGAGCTGACGAAGGAATTACTATTCCCGAGGGTTATGTGGAGCGGCTGCATGGATACTTCCACGAACTCATGGGATGAGGTTTGGTGGAGTTGATTGAGGAAGTTAGTGGAGTTGTATTCAAGCTTTAAGTAATTTCAAAACATAGTTGAGTTTATTTGTCTAGTTTAACTAATTGATACAATTAGTGAGAGTGGTGTGAATTAATTATTAATTAGTTCACTAATTATAAACTCATAAATCAACTAAATAATGCATCAGTTAACTTCAGTGCATGGACAGTTTCAGTGGAGACTAGTGCAGAGATAGGTGAAAGAGCAGGTTAACTACCAGTTGTGACTATACTGTTGCATATTTTCAACTACCAGTGATTGGAGAAGCCCATGAGGATTGCTCAGTATAAGCCAGGTGGTTTATGTTATTTAAGGAGCCATCCTACAACATTGATTACGCAATAGAGGCTGGCTATCAAGTGGCAAAATATTGGAGCATGTGTTTTTCTAGATCTGGCTTGATAGTGTGTAGCAATTGGAGGTTGTGCTGAGAGCTTCTGAGGAGCTTTGTACAATTATTGTTAAATTATCTCTATGACATATAATATATAGATAGTTGGGGGTTTTCAACTTTAAGCTTTCCCATGAAATACTGTGTTCATATGTGTGATTGTTTATGGTTTTAATGTGCACATTCAATTGATTTTATTTCCACAATTAATGATCAATGGTAGAAGAGATTATGTATTGTGCATGAAGCTAAAAGAGTGTGTGATCAGGATAATATCGGTGAATAATATATCAGTTATTCAAATTTCTACATGTACAATGATCAAATTTAATAAAAAATAACTATTTGTTAACTCAGGAGAACTGTAGTAGTGCTTCAACATTATGCGATTTACTAGTCCTTCTTGCAGATTTGTTCCATCCATTTATTTTAGGAAGAAAGCATTATTACTTCTTTATCCATAAATCACATAAGGTCCTTCCCACAGAAAATCAAATTTTCCATGTTTTCCTTTTTCGTCTCTTCTGGAATCCCACTTTAACACTTTATCTCCTATGTAGAAATCATCCTCTTTAGTCTTTTTATCAAAAAATTTCTTGATTTTATCCTCAATGACCTGAGATTTGATATAAACTTCTTCCCTTGTTTGTTGCAAGTGAATAGTTTGATTGATCCTTATTTGAATGTCATTTGTTTCAACTTGTAACTCTTGGATAATTTTCATCACTGGTACACCTAAGGAGGATGGAAAAACAACATCCATTCCATAAACAAGATGGTAAGGGGAAGTGCCAATGAATTTTTTAGTAGTAAGTCTATCTTCCAATAAGGCATTGACTAACTTTCTATTCCAAGTATTTTTATTGTCTTCAAGTAACTTTTTGATGATATTTACAAGGCTCTTATTTGAGGATTCAACTATACCATTACCTTCGGGGTAATATGCAGTAGAATGACCTAAGGTAATATGGTATTTGTGGAAAAATTCCATCATTTTCTTGGATTTGAATGTTGTTTCATTATCAGTAATTATCTGTTGGGGACATCCAAATCTTGAAAGAACATTGCTTTCTAGGAAGGAAATAATGACAGAATCCGTGGCTTGTCTGGAGGGCATGGCTTCAATCCACTTGGTAAAATAATCAATGGCTGTCAAAATCCACTTATGTTGGCCTGAAGAGGGAGGGTGAATTTCACCAATGAATTCTAAACCCCATTGTTGAAATGGCATTTTCGTTGAAATAGGCTTTAAGGGGAGGGGTAATAATTTCTTCTTACCCTAAAAAATTTGGCACTTATGACATGAAGTTACATACTTTTTGACATCAACAAACAAGGTAGGCCAGTAAAAACCAACTGTCAGGATCTTGTCTGTAGTAGTTTTCCAATATAGGTGTCCTCCACAGTCACCTGCATGAAATTCTTCAAGTATTTTTTCAGCTTCTTCCTTTAATAAGAAATTTCAGAAAATCCCACTATGATCTCTCCAAAAAGGTACATTATCTAGAATACAAAATCTTACTGCTTTAAGTTTCAAAAATCTGGTTTTGGTTCTTGACAATCCAGAAGGAGATTGTAAGTTTTGGAGTACAAATATGATATCTGTATACCAAGGTGAGTCTGAGAAGGCTTCACTGATCGATGGAGTCACCATCTCTTCCTGATCATCTACTTGAGAAATAAAATTTATGTCTAGGGCACTGTAGTTAGATTCAGCCATAAGTCTGGCTAATCCTTGACCTTTGATGAGTTTTGTGGGTTTTATTTATATGTCATATTCTAAGATAGTGGCAATCCACTTACCTCTTCTTTCATCAAGACCATCCTGAGTAAGAATGTCTTTTACTACAGAATTTGGGACATAGGAAATGATATGAGAGTAGAGAATATAAACTTTGAAGTCTTTAATGGCATTAACCAAATGTACGACTTGTTTCTCCATAATGTTGTACTTTAATGGGGCATCTCTAAGGGTCTTACTGAAAAAATCTATGGTTTGTTCAAATCCTTGGTCATTTTTCTGCAATAAAACTGTAGCAATAGTGTGTTCTGAAGCAAATGAAAAAATTATGAAATCTTTCTTAAAGTCAGGACTTATTAGGACTAGAGTTTTGGTTAAGGCTTGTTTTATGGATACAAATGATTGTTTAGCCTCAACAGTCCATTTAATAACTGAATCTTTTTTAAGCATGTTATTTAGTTCTCTAATTAGCTCAGATGAATTAGATATGAATCTTCTTAAGAAAATTATTTTACCTAAAAAGGCTTGTAATTCGAAATTTCTTCTATCGTAGCAGGATCTATTCTAATTCATTCTTTTGAAATTATGCTTCCAAGTAACTTACTTTCTTCTAATCCAAATAGATTTTTCTTAGGATTTAAATAGATGCCAAATTTCCTACACTTAATAAAAACTTGTTTGAAATGATCCAAGTGTTCATTATCAGTTTTGGAAAACACAGTAATGTCATATAAGTAAATTACTAAGAAATCATGTATTTCCTTTGCAAAATCTATCTATATCCCTTTCAAATGTTTCCTCTGCATTCACTAGACCAAAAGACATTTTTACATACATAAAAGTGCCCCAAGGAGTAGTAAATGTTGTTTTCGCTTGATCTTCTTTTTGGGCTAAGATCTGGTTGTATCCTAAAAAACCATCTAAAAGAAACATCCTGGAAGAACCCTTTGTAATATATGATCCATTTTAGGTAAAGGGAAATTATCTTTCAAGGACACTTTTTTTAGATTCCTAAAGTCAACACATAATATTATCTCTCCTATTTTATTTCTTGTAGGAACTAGGTTTGAAACCCAATCAAAATATCTGATTGGTGCAATGATCTGTGCATCATACATTCTTTTCACTTATTCTTCTATCAAAGGTAATAAAAAAGGGTTAATTATTCTCAACCTTTGTTTAAATGGCTTCTGATCTTATTTTATTGGAATTTTATGTTGGATTATGCTAGTGTCATAGGATTTAACATCCTCATAACTCCAGGAAAAAACATCTTGATATCCTTTTAAAAGAGTAATGTATTTTTCCTTGTCTTGTTGAGGTAATATTTTGGAAAGTTTGATTATTTTAGGTTTTAACTCTGTTCCAATATTGCATTCTTCTATATCAGATCTAATTGGCTCCATTTTTGGTTTTCTAGCTACATCATTTGGGTCAAATAGATCTGCTAATGTAGTTAAACCTTTAGGTAAGAAATTATCCTTAAGATTCAATATGTCTGATTCATCATCAATAATTTCTTCAATCTCTACTTTCTCTAAGCTATCTATATCAGCTTGACTAAATCTAGTTGGTTTATCAAACTTTATTCTATTTACATCTAAGTTATTCAAATCTAATTCAAAATCCAAATCATGATCTATGTTACAATCTGTGTCTATCTTACAATTCTGAAATTCTCCTTGATTGTTCATAAACTTGTAAATATGTTCATCCTGAGAAAAAAATTTCCAATACTTAAGGTTGTCTGGAATTATTGGCCTATGCTTGACTTTAGCAGTATACCTCTGATTATGTTGGAAAGGTAAATTGCATGTACTAGCAAAGGTTTCCAGGCAGTGAGCTTGTATATTTTGTTTTCTAGGGATAATAGCAAATTTACATTCCAATAAATCATCAGTTAAATCTATCAGAGTGTCTCTGTATCTGCTCAGTCTAGGATTGTAAACAAAATAAACTCCATTTACTTGTTTTATGATCAACTCTGAATCTCCCGTGATTAAAATTCTCTTTCCTCTTGAGTTCCTAATGATTTTGAGTCCTAGGATGAGGGCTTCATACTCAGCCATATTATTTGTACATTTAAAATTGAGCCTGAAAGCATGGCCTTCTAAGTGATTAGTCTCCATATTGGTTATCCAAACTCCTAATCCTGCTCCTAACTTATTTACTAAACCATCAAAGTCTAAATGGCATATAGATTCATGAAAAATATTATCATTATTTGGTGTTTTCTTTTTCTCTACTAGTTCAGTTTGGATTTCATTAGTTTCAGAGTTATATAAGATAAAAGAATCAAGGTCAGTTGGTGTAGAGTAAATTGGGTAATTTATATATCTTTCTACACTACTGACCATGTACTTCATCAATGTTTCCCTATATAACTTTTTAGGTTGGCCAAAAACTGATATAGTAGCATAAGACATGTCCAATTATAGAGATCCCTGTAACTTTACTCCCCATGAGCAAGAAAGTAACATTCCATATTTAGGTGGGATAGTAGCTACTACAATTTCCATTAATATACTCTTACCAGGATATTCAACTAGTGTTACACACAAATATTTGATTAAACCAAGGCATTTAACTTTACTTGAATCAAAAGAAAACAAATCTTTGTATGGCCTTGTAATTTCTAGATTGAGAGTTTCCATTATGGATTTAGGCATTAGATTATGGGAAGCTCCTGAATCTAGCATGGCATTGTGTAAAATTTGATCATGAATGGTAAGACAGATATAAAATGGAGAAATGACTCCATCTTCATGTTTTCCATTCACATCTGGGCCAAAAATCAACTCTGGCTGATCATCATTTATATTTATGGAATCCTCTCCATCATTCATATTTAATGTTTTAGTTATGGTTGATTTATAAAAGTCATGTTTTACCAATTCAGTCAAAGGAATTGGTATTTTAAGCTTTGCAATTTTTGACTGTATGTTGAGTGTAGGTTGAGTTTTACTGATTTGAATCAATTCTTCTCTAGTAACTGTAGTTTGTGTTGGTTTGTCTTGTTTTTATACAGTTATTTTTTCATTTTCAAGTGGTTTGACATTCTCTATTTGTGTTTCTTGAGTTTTAATACTGCTAACTTTATTTTTAGGTATTGTTTGTGAAGCAGTAGATGTTCTTTCAGACATAGAATTATCAACAGATGTTTTTGAAGTAGCTGTTTTTGGGTCTATTGATTTAGGATCAACAGAGGGTATTTTAGGATCTAAATTTTCTATTTTAACAGAATTAGAAGCTTTAGCAGCAGTAGATTTCTGTGAACCTTTTGCAACTTGAGAAATTTCATCAGTAATATCAACAATTTTAGGGCTTGATGCATTTTTAAGACTAGAAATGTTTTTGGAAGAACTTGAGATTTGCTTATTATCCCTTTGGAGAATTTGCAAAACTTTTTTTTTAGGAGCTTCTACTGCTTTTTGATTCTGAGTTTGGGAATTTTTCTTGGTAGAAGACTCATTTTTTTCTTATTTCTAAGGTTATATTGACTGTGTATTTCATTTATATCATAATCATAGCCTTGTTTATAATCAAAGAATTCACTAGAATCTAACGTGAGTTGTTGGAGTTCAAATAATTCCTGATCTTCCCGAGTAAGGAAAATAGTATTATTAAATTCTATTCCTATTAGATTTATTGCATCCTCATCATCATCATTATTGTGAGAACTTTCAACATATTTCTATTGGAATGGAGGCCTTATTGTTTGGTCTGGGGCTGTTTCTTTTTCTTTTCGAGAATTTATGTTTTTTTCTAAAATTGGGATTTCTGATTTGTTGTTGGTTATCCCAATGAGGTCTTCTCTCTATATTATCTAGTATATCCATAACCCTTTGTAAGGTTTTAGCTATCACATATATTTTTGTGTTTGAATTGGCAATTTCTTCTTTAATGGTCACTCTTCTTTCATTTCCGAGTCTAGTTTTTTTGGCTAAATGTTTACTTCTACACTAACAACATCTGTTTGCATTTTTTCTAAGCTATCTGCATCTCTTTTCCATAATTGGTAAGCCATATCTGCATCAAATCCATCAGGGAATTTGAGCAGGACATAATAAGGAGTGGGTTTAAGATTTGCACGTATAAACTTATAGACACTATTATATCTAGTGCAGTAGTCTTGGACTGACTCATTTGGAGCTATTTTCATAGAATCAAATTCAGACAATATTTGGAGGGGATTCTTTTTATTTTCCCATTTATTTAAAAACAAGGTAAAAAATACAGTTAACTCAATTACACTACCAGCAACTAGATATTTAAACCACTTTTTAACTTCTCCTGTCAAAGTTTGTGCAAAAAACCTCATTTGAACATCTAAATCATCAATCTTATAAAATTCAAAGAAGTCTGTCATCTTAGTAATGTTTTTCTGAGCAGTATAATTGGTAGTGCCACCAAACAATGGTATTTTGTTTTGATAGTCTTGAGGCATGTCATGAAGCTGTTGTGGTAAGACAAGGGGAGCATATCTAGCAGCCATAGCTTGAAGCTTAGCTTGGCTAGGAGGTAATGTAGAACTGCTTGGAGTTGTGCTGGAAATGATAGCTGATGAACTAAAAACTGTAGTTGAAGTGCTGGGAAATGAAACTGGAATGTATATGGAACTACTAGGGAATTAGGATGATGAGTTTAGGAAATCAAAAGGTGAGCTTATAGATATAGTGTGTTGTAGCTCCTAGAGACAACCTAGAGTTGTGATAGACCAGTGCCTAGGACATATTAGCATAGCAAGGAGCCTATAATGCAATGTGTGAAGTTGTCAGCTTCAGCTCACATGCTATCTCCTGTAAACAGGGAAATAAAATAGAATGGGACCAAACCCTCAGAAACTGACACAGGAAAGAGATACTGCAGAGGAAAGATGCAGAACTCTAATACAAATATTGAGAAGATACTAGTCAAAATTGAGCTGATACCCAGATATACAATACCACCATGCATGGGCTTACCAATCTAAGAATCCATACATGATAATAGCATTTTAAAAGCACCCTCCCAAAGCAACTAATACAACAGAAGTATGGTTAAGTTGAATAATGGAACAAAATATCATGCATGAGCCATATTTAAAGCGCTTGACTGATCCGAGTATGGGCATCAACTAGGATGCATCCTTACCAGAAATCAGTGAGCCACTCGTATTCCAAAACATGATACAGGAAAGATGGATGAGATGAAATGATATATTTAAATAACATATAAAAGAGAGTTACAAACTGTGAAATACCAAAGACGAGAATCCTCTTTGACAGACATAACTCCTCCTCACTGAGACCCTATGGGCTCTGAGCCTTCATACAATAGTTTTAAAAACTATATACAAAAAGCCTTTCACTGCATAATCTTCTGATAAAAATATGGAACCCTTACAATGTGTTTCTTCATAGTTTTTGTAGAAGGAGAAATAACCTAGCAAAAGAGGTAGGTAATGAACATTTAATTGTCTGGTTTAATCAAAATGGAGGAAACAGTGCCCACCCATACTGCTGAATGACTATACTGTGCTGTTTGTACTCTATGGCCTGCTAACTGAAATAAATGCACTGGGTATGAGTCTCTCCAGGGACACGGTAAGGCAGTAAAATCACACAAATATCCATCCTTGCCTGGGAAGAAAACTCTATTGAAATAAAGCCTTGAGGACATTTTTTTCTATGTAAAGATCTTCTGAATGATGTGCAGGATCTTCAATTTGGTACTTTGATTCAAAAGGCTAGGATAAGGTCCTCAAAATCTTCAACTACCTTTATTTAATTCTTTGTTGAACACTGATATTCTTCATCTATGAAGTCGGCGCCTTGAATGTCCCTGCAGGGTTTGAAAAATTTGAACCCTGCCTCTTAAATTGGCGTCTTGTCGATTTGGCTTCCGGGGACTTTCTACATAATTCTGCTCTGAAATTGGTCCTTTGATGTGTGTTTTATCACAACAATTAAGATGGCTAGTCAGAATAGTTCTCCATCGCTGCGCACCTGCAAAATTCGCAAACTCATTAAAGAAAACCATGCACGGGAAGGTGAACACAGTGGCGATGATGGCAAGGTTAATGGGAACTGTGGTGTAAACTGTGATATGGTGAAACAACGTAGGGTGGCGGAAAAATGCAGCGTGACGATGATTGGTGAGATGATGAACGTTTAATCAGAAAAAAATCTCGTGAAAAACCTTTGAATATGACCTTTGAATACATATATTATGAGGGGTGGACAGATGTACAACGGAAAACACGTATAATGATGGCGTGGAGAAACAGAATCAATGGCAGAGTATGTAGATGATCTGGACCGTTCGATCTCCAGGTGATATCGACGGTTAAAAACACATTGGAGGGCAATGAGATGGTGGGCCAGGGGTGCGATGGGCTCATATTAAGTCTCGTGCAGCTCCGGAGCGCGGTGACCGTCGGATGAAGGCTCCCAGATCTGACGGCAGTGATGAATATCGTTGCACGTCTCTGTCTGAAAGATAATGCGCAATGGAGAGTAGTATTGGAGCCCTACGCTGGGATGTGTGGCAGACAACGTATGGAATCGCTGGCCCAACGATAATTACCGCCCTCCGCCCAAAGGCGGTGCGATGAATACCGAGCAGTTTTGGAACAATGTTCTCGGGCGTGGGGACCACCAAGGTAGATGGGTAGTGAACTGTTGATCTATGATTTGATCGGACGGTGAATAGGTAGGCTACGAGCGCGGCAAAAGTGAGCAAACACCGTTCGATCTGCACATATCAACGGCTCAGGATGCGCTCGATATGCATCGGATAAGTTCCCGTCGAACTAGCTCCTGGTCTAGCGACCGGGTTACATGGAGAAAAAGAGAAGAGGGGCTATGGCTGAAGGGGCTATGCCTCAATTATTTTCAAATATGAATTTTCAGCCTTTTATGAGGTGTTTTGGAGGCGGGAAATGGCAGTGATGGGCACAAAAATGATTTTCTGAGTCTACAAGAGGAAATTCGAAAGCTTTTATGCCATATTGCCTGTGAAAATCTTATAGGAATATGATTATGATCAACATCGGCTCCACCTGGGGTCAGCATGTCCATCCTCTGACTTGTCGAGAACTTGCAGACCCTCTGATCATCCCATATACAGACTCTGTTTTCCAGCACCTCCATTTTTTCACTTTATAATTCATCACAACACCAACATTATTCAAACGAAAACAAAAAGGAAACTATCATACAATATAATACACCAGGCTGTCTTGGCCTGAGTCAGAACTGAAATTAGGGCTTGAGAAATTGACCGTTTATAGGGGCATCCAGCAAGTCGCCCTATAAATTCTCCAACCTGATAGTATTATTTCCCCCCTGTTCCACAATTTTGAAAGGACCAAACCAGAGGGGGTCGAATTTACTATGTTTTCCCTTCTCAGATCTCCGGATATCCCATCTGAGCACCAAATCACCAATCTGCAGCTTCCTGTCTTTTGCATGCTTATCAAAAATGTGTTTCATTTTCTCTTGATATTCTATTAATCTTTGGTTCACCTGGCCCCGTGTTTCTTCTAATTCCACCAGTTGGTTGATTCTTCTAATCATATCATTAGGTTCCTCCTGGCTTTCTTGCATGAATCGGGCCACTGGTAAAGCTAGCTGTACAGGAAAAACTGTTGCTTGTCCATATACCAATTCATAGGGAGATTTCCCAGTTGCTCTTTTGCTGGTGATTCTATTAGCCCATAGAGAAAATTTCAATTGGGAATCCCAATTCTTTTGATTTTCATTGATAGTCTTCTTCAAAGCCCTCACCAGAGTTTTATTTGAAGACTTTGCCAAGCCATTCCCTTGTGGATAGTAAGCTGTAGAGTGGTTCAGTATGACATTGTATTGTTGGCAGAAATTCACAAATTTTGTAGACTTGAAGGCCTGCGCATTATCAGTCACTATCCTAGCAGGACAACCAAACCTGGATATGGTGTTCTCCTCCATGAGCTTTATGATCACAGTATCTGTAGCATTCCTTGCAGGTATGGCTTCTACCCATTTAGTGAAATAATCAGTGGATGTTAATATCAATTTATGTTGTCCACTTGACGGGGGATTTATCTCACCTATATAATCAATACCCCATTGTTTGAATGGTTCATCTATGTGCACTAGAATCAGGGGAAACGGTGCAGATTTCTGTCTCTCAGCAAATTTCTGACATTTATCACATGCTCTTACCTTGGCAAAAACATCCCCAAAAAGCTTTGGCCAATAGAAGCCAGCTTTTAGAATTTTATGAGCTGTGGCCCTCTAGCTGTAATGGCCTCCACAGATTCCTTCATGGAATTCTTCTATAATACTCTCTACTTCATTTTCTGTGAGACACAGGAGTAAGATACCTGAGGGATCTCACCAGTATAGCCAGCTGTTGACGACTATATATTTCTGTGATTTCAATGTCAGCGCTCTGTATTTATTTTTGTCACAACTTGGAGGGCAGATGAGTGTGAGGAGATATTCTACTGTCTCTTTGTACCATGGACTGGTGAGGTACTTTAGATGTGTCTCTAGGGTAGCTACTCCAATTCCATGCCATTCTTCTTTCTCCTCGGATTCTTCACTTGCTATAATGGACAAATTTATTCCCAGGGCTTGATAGTTTGATTCAGATAACATTTTGGCAAGCCCCTATCCCTTAATTAGCTTAGTAGGGTGGATGTCTGACTCATACTCCTATATTTTGGCAATCCACCTACCCCTTTTTCCTTCACTATCCCCCTGAATAAGGATATCTTTTACAGTAGCTGCAAGCACAAATGCAGTGATGTGGGATTGTAAGATGTATACATAGAATGCTTTGAGGGATTTCACTAGGGCGTTTGCTTGATTTTCCAATATGTTGTATTTTAATTCCGCATCACGGAGCACCTGACTAAAAAAGGAAATAGGCTGCTCATACCCTTCCTCATTCTTCTGCAATAAAACTCCTGCTATTGTATGAGGTGATGCAAAAGAAAAAATCATGAAAGGTTTATCATAATCTGGTCTAGCTAGCACAGGGGCTTCTGCAAAAGTATTCTTTATCCTAGTAAATGCCTCTCGTGACTCTTGTGACCACTTTACCTCATTATTATTTTTGAGCATGTCTGTTATATGCCTAACTATCTCAGCATAGTTAGGGATAAACCTTCTTGGGAAATTAATACGTCCAAGGAATACTTGCACTTCTTTTTTATTTCTGGGAAAAGAAATACCTTTTATAACCTCTACCCTCTTAGGGTCTATCATCACCCCATCTTTAGTCACAATATGGCCCAAAAGCTTTCCCTCTTCTAATGCAAATAAAGACTTTTGAGGATTCAGAGAGAGACCATACCTTCTGCATTTCTCAAAATTTCTCCGCAGATGTTGAATGTGCTAGCATCATTTTTGGAAAATATAGTGATATCATCGAGGTAGACCACTAGGAATTTATCCTGCTCCCCGACGAAAGCAATGTCCATTGCCCTCTGAAAAGTGGCCCCAAAATTAATCAATCCAAAAGGCATCCTGGCATACATAAATGTACCCCATGGTGTGGTGAAAGCAGTCTTCTTTCGATCCTCCGGAAGTACAGCCACCTGATTATAACCAGAGAATCCATCCATCATTGACATCCTGGAAGATCCAACCACCTTCTGCAGGATGTAATCCATTTTGGGAAGTGGATAATTATCCTTTAAGGATGCTCTGTTTAAATTTCTGAAATCCACACACAGCCTTATTTCTCCATTCTTCTTTCGTACAGGGACAAGTTTTTCCACCCATTCAGAGTACCTCAATGGTACAATTACTTTGGCCTTCAGCAGCTTCTTAATTTATTTTTCAATAGAAGGTAGCAGCAGGGGATTTATTTGTCCGAGCTTCTGCTTATGGGGCTTTGCATCTGCCTTCAGTGGAATTTTTTGTTGCATAATATTGATATCAAAAGTTTTCAAATCCTGATAGGACCATGCAAACACATCTTTGTAAGACTGAAACAATTTCTGATATGACTTTTTGTACTCTCTAGGGATCTTCTTGGACAATTTTACAATTTTGGGGTCAGCCTCAGTACCCAAATTCAGGTCTTCTACCTGATTCTCTTCTACCACTTTGCTCGGCTGTAGTGGGACATCATTCTTGTCAAATAATCTTTCTAGAGGTACTAGCCCTATGGGTATAATGTTTCCCTTTAGCTGCAACACTGTGTTTCCTGCCACTTTCTCCTCCCAACTTCTTTTTGAAATATCTTCAGATTCTACCTCTTCCTCATAATCAATCTCCATATTGGAGAATTCTCCTACTGTTTCCAGGAATCTTTTCATTTTCTCTTCATATTCAAATATCTCCCAGTGCTTGATATTATCTGGGATTGAAGGTTGATAACACACCTCAACTTCATATCTTAAAAGAGGGTTCTGAGGTGGTCGAAATGTACTAGCAGCTTCAGCAAGGGAATCAGCCATCCTATTCTGTTCTCGAGGCATGAACTAGATATTGAATGCCAAAAATAAGTTTTCTACCATGTCCCAAACTTCATTCCTATAAGCCATTAGCCTAGGATGTTTGGTCTGACACTGATTCTTGATTTGCTTGACTACTAGTTCTGAATCTCCCAGAACCTTTAAACTTTGTATACCCATGCTCCTAGCTATCTGTAATCCCAACATAAGTGCTTCATATTCAGCCACATTATTGGTGGCCTCATATTCTAATTTGAAAGACAGTGGGATCCATCTTCCTACAGGAGAGATTAATAGCACTCCAGCTCCATTTCCTTCTCTTGAATTTGCTCCATCAAAATGGAGTGTCCATATTCCTGCTTCATGGTTCTGTGAGGGCTGCTCAGTCTTGATTTGGTAGAAATATGGTTCATGAGAAAAATCTTGATCTTCTTCCAGCATCAGACATGAAAAATCTCCTTCCTTGATGTAAACTGGTGAATTTATAGAATTTCCAGCCTTGGTCACCATCTTGACAAATCTAGTCTCCCTGTATAATCTCCTCTCTTGTCCGCCAAAAACTGGGATAGTGGCATATGTTAAATCCATTTTAATTGATCCACCAATTTTTGTTCCGTAGGACCTTGACACCAAGATACCAAAATGAGCTGGAATGTCATCTACAACTATGTCCATTACTACACTTTTTGCTGGGATTTGAGCCAAATTGACCACCAAATCCTTGATCATTCCCAAGCATTTAACTCTTTTGGAGTCAAATGAATAGAGGTCTTTATATGGACATGTGATTTGTAAACCTAGTTGTTCCATGACTGACAGAGGCATAAGATTGTGGGAAGCTCCAGAATCTAACATGCAGTTATGTAATAATAGGTCATGGATTACTAGAGACACATAGAAGGGAGGAGTAGATGGACCTATCTCCTCAAAATGTGGGCCAAAAAATACCATGGGTCTCTCTTCTTGAAGGTTGAGACTATATGGGATGATTGGTGCTTCTGGAGGGAGCATGAGAGAGGTGACTTGAGATTGGTATGTTGGCTGCTTTAACAATTCAGTCAAGGGGACTGGGATTTTGACCTTTTCAAGTTCTTTTTGCAAACTGAAAGCAGGAGGTGAATTTTCTATCACGACCTCTTTTGACTCTTTAGAAGAAGAAGGCATTTGATCATTAGACTACAAAGGTGTGTTTAGAGTGCCCTTACCTTTTTCTGTGGCTTTCTGCATTGTATCCTCCTTTTGAGTAGGTGCTTCCTCCTGGGGCAGCTCTTCTTCTTGCTCTTGGGTACGATTCCTCTTCCTAGAAGATCTGAGATCATATCTTCTATTGAAATGTGCTTGCATGAAATCATCAAATTGTTTACAATAATGATCAAATTCGACCTCATCAGTGTCTCTAGTCTTTTCTTCTTCTTGCAATGAGCACCCAGCTTCATCATGCCCTTGTAGAGGCATTATTCTCCATCACTATTTGAAAAGGTGAGATTTGCATCATCAAGTATATAGGCAATGTCCTCAGTGGAGTCATCTACTGGACCTTATAGATACAATGGATGTGGCACTTGGTCTTGTTGCTCCCTTTCTTCCCTTGGAAATATTTGCAAGGGTGGTATCCTATATTGAGGATTGTAACCTCTCTTTGGAGCATTCTGGAAATTTCTGGAGGCTGAATTCTTGGCTTCCAATTCAAGCTTGACCATTTTCTTAATAAATTTTCTCATTTCTTCCATTTTGTCTGAGTCATTGTCCTGATTAGAAGTGGATACCTCCTCTTTGCCCCTTCTTCTGGCATCTTGCTCAGATTTTCATTTTGATTTACCAGTGGAAGCAAAGTTTGCTTCCAACTCTAGTGCATTTGCCTGAGCATCATCCAGGGTAGCAGGATTTCTTTCTCTGAGAGAGAAGCCAAACTCTGAATCAAAGGCTACTACAAAAACAACCTTTGTAGTAGTCTGATAGGGTTTCATATTAGCAGGGACTCGACTCAAATACAGCTTATTAAATCTCTTGATAAATTCTGACACTCCTTCATTGTGTCTTTTCTTCAGTGCATTGAACTCAATGAGACAATTTCCATGATCTTTATTTTCTCCCCATTTCCTGAGAAAAGTGTCTTCCATGTTATCCCAAGTGGTAATAGAATGGCCAACCAATGTCTTGAACCATTTTCGAGCTTCACCATCTAGAGATTGCATAAACAGCCTTAAGACCACATCTAAATGTTCGACATTAAATTTCTCTGCAAAGGAGCAGAGAACTTCAGGATTTTGGGAATGGGCTGATCTCCTCTCCCTCCAATTTCTTCTACGTATAATCTGGTCAGGGTCAGACACTAAAGGTGTCTTTGGCTTAGATTAATCTGACCTCAGGTGTGGCTTACGAGGAGCCACGACTACAAATAGAATTATCAAATAACAAATATGGAGTCGTGAAGGTGAGGGATATACAACTCTCAGATCTCTATGCTCACCTATTTAGAGAGTAAATATGATTTTGTCGAGGCCCAGGGATTCTGATTTTCTTAATTTCGTCCCCGGCAACGGCGCCAGAAAGATGTTGTAGCTCCTAGAGACATCCTAGAGTTGTGATAGACTAGTGCCTAGAACATCTTAGCATAGCAAGGAGCCTATAATGCAATGTGTGAAGTTGTCAGCTTCAGGTCACATGCTATCTCCTATAAATAGGGAAATAAAATAGAATGGGACCAAACCCTCAGAAACTGACACAGGAAAGAGATACTGTAGAGGCAAGATGCAAAAATATAATACAAAAGCAATAGACAATTCAGAGATAGTTTACTGCAAAGCGGGGTGATTCAGAAATACTTCACAGACATAAATTATCAGAAGGTGAATGTAGTGAAAGAAATATTGAGAAGATACTAGTCAACATTGAGCTAATACCTAGATATACAACACCACCATGCATGGGCTTACCAATCTAAGAATCCATACATGATAATAGCATTTTAAAAGCACCCTCCCAAAGCAACTAATACAACAGAAGTATGGTTAAGTTGAATAATGGAACAGAATATCATGCATGAGACATATTTAAAGCACTTGACTAATCCGAGTATGGGCATCAAATAGGATGAATCCTTACCAGAAATCAGTGAGCCACTCGCATTCCAAAACATGATACAGGAAAGATGGATGAGATGAAATGATATATTTAAGTAAAATATAAAAGAGAGTTACAAACTATGAAATACCAAATACCAGAATCCTCTTTGATAGACAGAACTCCTCCTCACTGAGACCCTATGGGCTCTGAGCCTTCATACAAGAGTTTTACAAACTGCATACAAAAAGCCTTTCACTGCATATTTTTCTGATAAAAATCTGGAACCCTTACAATGCGTTTCTTCATAGTTTTTATAGAAGGAACAAAAACCTAGCAAAAGAGGTAGGTGATGAACATTTAATTGTCTAATTTAATCAAAATGGAGGAAACAGTGTCCACCCATACTGCTGAATGACTATACTGCGCTGTTTGTACTCTATGGCCTGCTAACTGAAATAAATGCACTGGGTATGAGTCTCTCCAGGGACACGGTAAGGCAGTAAAATCACACAATTATCCGTCCTTGCCAGGGAAGAAAACTCTGTTGAAATAAAGCCTTGAGGAAATTGTTTTCTGTGTATAGATATTCTGAATGATGTGCATGATCTTCAATCTGGTACTCTGCTTCAAAAGGCTAGGATAAGGTCCTCAAAATCTTCAGCTACCTGTCTTTAATTCTCTTTTGAACACTGATAGTCTTCATCTGTGAAGTCGGTGCCTTGAATGTCCCTGCAGGGTTTGAAAAATTTGAACCCTGCCTCTTAAATTGGTGTCTTGTCGATTTGGCTTCCGGGGACTTTCTATATAATTTTGCTCTGAAACTGGTCCTTTGATGTGTGTTTTATCACAGCAATTAAGATGGCTAGTCAGAATAGTTCTCCATCACTGCGCACCTGCAAATGTCACAAACTCATTAAAGAAAACCATGCACGGGAAGGTGAACATAGTGGGGATGATGGCAAGGTTAATGGGAATAGTGGTGTAAACTGTGATATGGTGAAACAACGTAGGGTGGAAGAAAAATGCAGCGTGACGATGATGGGTGAGCTGATGAACGTTTACTTAGCAAAAAATCTCATGAAAAACCTTTGAATATGACCTTTGAATACATATATTACGAGGGGTGGACAAATGTACAACGAAAAACACGTGGAATGATGGCGTGGAGAAACGGAATCAATGGCGGAGTAGGTAGATGATCTGGACCGCTCGATCTCCAAGTTAGATCGACGGTTAAAAACACATCGGAGGGCAATGAGATGGTGGGCCAGGGGCGCGATGGGCTCGAATTAAGTCTCGTGTAGCTCCGGAGTGCGGTGACTGTCGGATGAAGGCTCCCAGATCTAACGACGGTGATGAATATCCCTGCGCGTCTCTGTCTGAACGATAATGCGCGATGGAGAGTGGTATTGGGGCCGTACACTGGGATGTGTGGCAGACAACGTATGGAATCGCTGGCCCAACGAGAATTACCGCCCTCCGCCCAAAGGAGGTGCGATGAATACTGGGTAGTTTTGGAATAGTGTTCTCGGGCGCGGGGACCACCAAGGCGGATGGGCAGTGAACCGTTGATGTATGATTTGATCGGACGATGAATAGGTAGGCTACAGGCGCAGCAGAGGCGAGCAAATGTCGTTCGATCTGCACAGATCAACGGCTCAGGATGCGCCCGATATGCATCGGATAAGCGCCCGTCGGAATAGCGCCTGATCTAGCAACCGGGTTACATGGAGAAAAAGAGCAGAGGGGCTATGGATGAAGGGGCTATGCCTCAATTATTTTCAAATATGAATTTTCAGCCTTTTATGAGGTGTTTTACAGGCGGGAAATGGCAGCGATGGGCACAAAAATGATTTTCCAAGTCTACAAGAGAAAATTCGAAAGATTTAATGCCATATTGTCCGTGAAAATCTTATAGGAAGATGATTATGATCAACATAGTGGATGAAGGGAGAGGTGGACATATTACTTTAGGTTGTAAAGGTAATCTAGGGATAAATGGATATGTAGATGAGCTCGTAGTGGATTTTATAAATGATGTAATAGCATATAGAGATAAATCTCTAGCTGGTATTATTATGGTATGCAATTGAGAAATTGGAGATTTTTAATTCAATAGCTTCATCAATATCTTTGAGAATTGTAAGATTACGTTATTCAGTTTTAGTCTAATCTTGAACTTTCTATGATTTAGAATTTGCTGTAATATTTTTCAGTTTTGTATTCAAGAACGAAATAAAAACAAGCTCTAAGATATAAGTTTTCAAATCACTCTCAGATTTACTTTTAAATAAAGAATGCTCAAATTTCATATCAAAATCAATATCTTGCAGACTTACTAACTCTTGAGGTAATGAATTGACTCTATTTAATGATACTTCAGCTTCTAAATCTTCTAACTGTTTTTTCTTTTTACCAATTCAGTCTAGGTTGTCTACTATAAATGCAGGCTTAGGATCTGGGTTAGAACTGGTATAATAAACTTTCCTAGAAGCCAGAATTATTTTTTTCAATACATACAACTTATAAAAACAATCTTAAAGTAAAGGGATGTATAAAAAGATTTTCTTTAAGACTAGTTTTAAGATTGAGGATTGGTTATTCCCCAGTATGGTCACCAGTAATATTATCACTCTAGTAATTCTCAAGTTGTGTGATTATGGTTTTTAGTCAAAGGATTCTAGAGGTAACCACAAACCTACTTCAAACTCTAGGATCTAGCCTTCCTATGGTTCAGAGAGGGCCCTCTCTTTAAAGTTTAACTTTTTTTTAATTTGTGAATATTAGGCTAGTTATGAAAGTTCAACTTTCGTTTTGTTTTCGTAGATTTGGTGGGAAAAATCACTTGAAAGAATGGATAGTGGGAAATCTATTTTTCCATTAGGCTATGGAGTCAAAATCAAGCAAACAGGACTTGGATCAAGGGCAAAAAGATCAAATGTCTTAAGGGAAAGATAGATAACCCTTGGAGACCTTGGCAAGCTATTTTTGTGAGGTGGTATGATCAGGATAAAGGGCACTTAAGAATCCTTGAATCCAGAAAAGGGAAGTAGTAGGAGAGGTAAAACGAGAGAGGGAGCAAGTAAGGGTTCCCTATACTGGAAATCAAAGGAAAACATATAAATGATAACTAGTTAAAAACAATGTGCTCTTAACAAATCCTGTAGTAATATTCCTAGTTATACATTCAGATTTAGCTTAAACATAAATGGATGCATGTAATAAAGAAAGGAAGCAATGAAAACTAAAGAAAATAATTCTCTCCAAATAACTCATCATAGAACTCCTGAAGTATGATGCCAATTTACTTTGATTCCGCCTGCTACTCAAAGTTTTGACACACAAAAGCTTTAAATTCCAAGAAGAAATGAATATAACAATCCTAGCAATTTTATTCCACACAAAATACTTCCAAAGATGAAGTATTTATACATAATGTTTTAAAAAATATCCTAGAAGACTTCTAGGAATTATCTTAGTAAATAAAATATCTTTACAACAGTAATAGAGACAACTTCTTAACAATTCAGCAAGCTATCATATTTTATCCAAAAGAAATAGAAACAATTTTGAGGATAAAGCAATTGGCTGCCTTGGTGTCCTCCTTGCTGGCTTTTAGATATTTTTTTAAATATGACTTGCCTTGTCTGATACTCTTTCTCGGATACTCTTTATTCATTGATACTCTTTAACTGATACTCTTTAACCTTTAGTCAAAATTTTTTTACTGTTGCAAATAAAATCTGTTTTGACTGTCATTCTGAAATTTTTTTTTGTCTTCTTTTCATCTGCTTGTTTTTAACCTTCACAGTAAATTTGTGAGAGCTTGCCAATACTCATTTTTAGGAATTTGAATATTATTTAATTTCCTAAAATTCTCATCTTCTTTTGTATATCTAGCAAAGGTTGGCTTGATGACAAACAAGTGTTTGATTTCATGCTTCAAGTAAAATAAATATTCAAAACTATTAACTAACACTTTTCCTGTTGGGATGCCTTGACCTATTTGTTTATTTACCTGTTCTTTGGAAAATTCTCTAATCTTTTTATCATATTCATTCTGAGGCATCAATTTATCATTAATAACCATGATATCAGGAAGTCCCTTTTGCCTCTAACTTGTGAACTTAACCATGAATCTGGTTATGGTAGTATTCATACCTTCACATTTTTCTTCAAGTTGCCTCATAAAATTTATCTTTGTTGTGACTTTCCTAATTTCTAGGATAGTTCCAGTTCTATCTGTTATTTTGAGCTCTTCCAACTCCTGTCTATTTTTTCTGTTAAGGAAATTGATTAGCCTTACAGCCTGCTCTTGTTTTTTAGCCAAATCAGTTTGATTCTTTTGAATTTCTGCTTGGGATGCTAATAATAATTATCTTTGCTTAAAAATTACCTGAATTGAAGGCCATACATCATGGATGGCTTTAATAACATTATTCCATAGGTAATTTTTTATGTATGATATATGATCCTTCAAAGTTAACGCCTTCTGCAATTTTTTTAACTCTTCACTCAATCTGCTAGCATTTTGTTCATGAGTCTTAGCATTTACCTGAGCTAATTTATTTGAATTTTTAATATTTTCAACCATTTTTTTCAACCTGTTAATCTCATTCGTCTTTAAATACATCTCTTTTATTGCTTTCACTATCTTACTGGTGTCATTAGCAGGCTGTACTGCTGTTGTAGAAGATTCAGTGGCTGATTTTGTGGAAGAAGTCACTGGCACTGCAGTAGCCACTGGTTCTTTGGGTTCCAAATTTTCACCTAAAGTTGAAGGCACTGCTGCAATGATAACTGGAATGACTGTAGGAATCACTGGTTCTTTCAGTGTCTCCTTTTCTTGGACAAGTTTGTCCATTTGTATTTCCATTTCCTTAACCTGAGTTGTCAACTGAAGAATTAAATTCATCATTTCAACTTTTTCACTCTGTTCCTATATGAATTCTTTTATCTGAGGATGCTCACTTTGAGGAAGTTTGAGTTGTTTCCACAAGGCTGCTATATCCTCATTTTTCTCTTTCACCAATAATTCTTCTGCTTTGATATTTGTAGGATCATATCCCACCTGTAACACTAGTTCTTCTGAGGCTCTTATCCTTAGATCTTTGGCATACAATGAAGCTTTATCTATCTTCATTTGATCTTTCATGTTAGAGATATTGTTTTGAAGCTTTTGAGCACTCATGGATTTTTTTGTAACTATGGAATACAACATCTCTAAGCTTTGCCTCTAAAACTCTATTTGATCTAATTCATGGATACTTTCTATAGCTACTTCTAGATCAACTTTCTTATAGTCAGCAACTCTCTTTGGAACTGATACTGTGGGCTGTAATACTGACATAATAAATTTTTAATTGAGTAATCAAATGTTGATAGGAATCTGTTTTGATTACCTGGTTTTGTTTCAAGAATTGAGAATAAATTTCAGTTTGATTTCCTCATTCTTATGTTTAATCTACTTATATTTCTCCTTAATATCCAAATCCTTTTCCTCAACTAACTGTGAGGAAGAAGCTTCCATGCTCTGCTATCTTTCCATCATCTGTGTATCTTCATTATTGATTTCTTCATTCTGATTTGGCTCATTGATAATTACAGTAGCTACATTTGTTTCTCGTAAATATATGTTGGTATTTAAAGGCTCTGTTTCTTTAACATCTATTGTCACATTTTTACCTGTTGTATCTAATTTATGCCTTTTGTTATAAATGATATTGAACTTTGTTTCTATTGTAGTTTCTACCACATAGGCTCCTTCTTCCCTTATTCTTTTGGAGGACTTCTCTAGTTGATTTGTAATCTCTAAGGTATTACTAGTATTACCTTTGTTCACTGCATCTATTAAGGTGTTTTCAGTCCATTCAAGCTCATTGGAAAACTTTTCTATTTATGGTTTAGCTTCATGTATAAAGGGTGTTAATTTGTATTTAACCCTTAGCTTACTCAAGATCCCTTCTATATCATGGTTCCAAGGGAAAATCTCTTCAAATTTATATTCCAATAACTGATTTGCTGCTTCTTTCTCTGCATGCCTGTGACTGCATATGAAGGGCCCAATTTGATTCTTAAGTTTGAATTTGGTTTTATTTTTACTTGCCATGAAATTAATTGAATTAGAGTTTAGGATCTTCCTGATATACTCCAAGGCAAAGATCCTCATTGAAGGATGTTTGGGTAACTTGTAAGGTAACAATTTTATCCCAAAAACTCTGATTTCAGTATATTTCTCATAGAAATACCAGTCACCAGCTTTACTCTGCTATGATAATTGCAGTATCTTTTTCATTTCTTCACTTATTCTCGGATGCTCTGTCTTGGTCAACATGGTGATCACTGGATGTAAAAATAACTCTGAAAACTATGAATAATGGAAATCTGTACATTCTTTCTTGAGCATGGATGTCCAAAAGATGACAGATAGAGGATTTCCCTCTATGTCTAGTTTTTGGAGTAAAATTGGAAGAAAACTATCTGATTGGAATTATAGGAAAAAATGGAAAAGGTAGGAGGTATATCTGAACATTCCCTCAAGTTGCAAGTTGGTCAATTGATAATGACTACTATCAGCAAAGAAACCAGCATAATCAATGATTAATAAAGGTGGTTGACCTAGAGAAAAGGTGGACAAGAATCCTGAGATAGACTCATCAGTGTGTTCATCAGTGAAATACCCAAGGATGAAGGAAAGCATGGAAATCACATGTCTTGTACCTTTAGGGAATTTAGGAGTAGAATATGGAGGATTTAGCTTGGGAATTTCTACATGCAGAGGCATAAAAATCTGAAAAATCATGAACCATTTGGGAAAATGTGGGCCAATATATAGTTTAGTGAGCATCTCTATAGACAAAGGGACTTCTTGGGGGTCAGTATGAATTTTCAACATTTGGTTAATTTATTCTGCAGTGATGGTAAAAATGACCTCTTTATTAGCATTTACAATGACTCTTTGCTTAGGAATATAGTACTAATGACACAATCTAGTAATCTCTTGACAAGGGTGAGTCAATGGGACAACATATTTGGGAAAATGGGATTCCCAAATATGACCTTCTTCATGATCATCTAAAGACTTCTCATAGCAACAGTTATGGATGTCTAGCAGGTTGAATTAAACTATGGGATCTGCTATCTTGTAATCAGTATTAGCTAGGGGAATGTGTTCAATATCAATAACTGGGGGTTGTAATGGATTGACAACAATAACAGTGTTTGAAGTCATGGCAGGAGTAGGTTTACGTGCTTTAGAACCTTCAGGCTTGCTTACACTCTGTTTTTTAGGCATGTTGATCTTCTTTTGTAAGTTTAGATAGTTTGTAGAGGCAGTTTACTTTTATCAGAGGATTAAATGGGAAAAACAAGCAAATTACAGTCTCTTCTTTGGGTTTTCCCATTTTTGGGACTTTTTGGCAGTTTATTTAATCAATTTATAAAACTCTGAGACTGTTTGTTCTTTAAAAGGTCTCTAAATTGATTGCAGGTTTGATTTTTTTGAAAATTACCTGTTGTAATGAAAGTATCAGCTTTTGGAAGAGTTTTTGAGGTTCTGGCTGAATTGATGGCTTTAGTCAATTGTTTGGAGCAATGTGAAACTCCTCAGCAGTCTTCAAAGGTTTACTGGGTAAATCTTGGAGGCCTTGAGCGTGAAAATGGCAAACAAGGGGCTTTAACAGGGTTTCTTACAGTCAGAAGAGGCAATGCAGTGGGTTAAATGCACAATATATATGGATAAATGCATTTCCAAAGGTTTATTAAACATATTGGTTGCATTAATCTGGCATTGAATGCAGGTCGCATCAGGTGGGAGGAGCGATTTCGAAGATTCAATGGATCTAAAAACTAGTGTTTATCACGTAGAGTTGCAATGGTAAGTAGTTTTAGACTCAACCCACGTGATCCAGTATGGAAAGGCCACATGGAGGAGTGAGGTTAATGGGAAACCACCCATGTCGCGCAACTTTGGCATGGGGATGAATGCGCAACTTTTTTACGCGATATTGGATTTCAACCGTCAGATCTGAGAGTTGAATCCAAATGGCCTAGATTAGTTTGGGAGTTGAGTTTGAAATGGGAGGTGGGAGCAGGCTTAGTTATATGCATGGTGAGATAGTCTGAAATTTATATAAATTTAAAACTTATGGTTTTATTTTAAAACATTGTGAAATGTTTTAACTTTTCATATGTGGGCGTATTTATTGTATATTATGTAGTTTTATCAAATGCACTCAATACTTGTTTAAAGTACATGGGGTGGGATATTTATATATAGGTATCTTTAGACCAAGGGGAATAATTGGGGGTGGGGGGGGGGATTTTATTTTGCGCACATGGGATATATTAACTTTGGTCGAAAGTTTAAAATAGTGGGTTTCAGGGGGTTATTTTAAATATCATGGATTTAATATATATGGGAGGGTATTTTTAGGGATTTTAATAAAAATAGGTTAAAATTTAATATGAAAAGGTTAGTGAAATGGAAAAACACATGTTATCTCTAAGTAAAATGTGAAAAATAAATCATTTCTCATATCTTATATTACTTCACTAATAATTAAGATAAATGTAATTTTTAGGGTTCTATGAATGATTTTGAAGGGAATGAAATTAATTATTTTAGGTTTTTCAATTTTACTACGTAAGAATGTGTCTTTACTTAGGAAAAGGGGGTTTTGATGTATGAATGAAGGGTAAATGTTGATGAATGAGGGTTTAAGGTAGGAATTTGATACTTTTAACTGACTAATCATCGAGCCTTGGGTCCAGTCCCAACAAAAGTCAGAGAAATTCTCTAAGCCTTTTTTACTGAAAGTTTAGAATACTAAATGCCTATAGGGGAGGGGAAATTAGTGATTTTTCCCGATGATGTCTTATTACATGCTTTCTCCACTCCTTTCTACCTACCCAACTTTATTTCTAACATTTTTTCTTCATTTTGTAGGTGCATTTAGGCTTGCAACCTTAAATTTTTTTTTTTTCAAAGCATAAATCTATCTAGATCTACCTTATTTCATTCGAGGGCTGAGATTAAGCTGTTGAGCTCCTCACTATTCTCTACCTATCTACTAATTTGTCAAGTTTAAAATGTTTGACAAATCTTTATTCTCTATCTAAAACATGAAATTGAAAACATGAAAAGTTAAGATTAAACTATTTAACTGATCATGGATTATGGCATTTATTGACACCGTGCACATAATCATTATTCTTGCAGTGAAAGTCAAAGTAGTGGCATTTGGACTTTCTCACTTTCAGGTCTTATTTCTATCTCTTTCTTCTTTTGGGGTCTATATTTTTCTAAGTCCTTTGATCTTTCTTTTAGGACCTTTTACCCTCTTTTTGGCTTTTTTTTTTATTGTTTTTCATTTTTTCAAAATATGGTAGAACAAATTGCAGAAAGCAAGGTATGTACATACTTACAAGACTATGAAAGTAAATTCAAAATTTATGAAACTTATTATTATAGGACCCTAACAGGGGTCTTACAAAAAATGAACAAATAACAAAAGGTATTTATTACAAGACTTTATTTAATATAAACAAATTAACAAATTATTTACTATTCTATAGAAAAATTGTAGACATGAAACAATTATTAATATAAAACACATTTTAAAGAACAAATGGCCATACCTTATTTTATGATAACAACTTGCTACAAATATTATGATTTTAAATATACCTTGAGTTTCTCTCTTTACAAACCTTGGAGGGCTTTCTTTGTAACAAAGATTTTCAAGTAATTCTTTTGGAGGCTCCCTCTAAATCTAATCACAATACTTTATTCTTTAGAATATCCTTGTAACCTTTTTCCCAAATAAAACAAAAGGAAAGGATTATAATCAAGCATAAAAAACAAATCTAAATGTGTATAGAAGGAATCAAAAAAATAATGAAATAAATAAGGAATTCTTATATCTTGTGAAAAGGTGGAAGTTCCCTCTTGATTTCGCATTAATATAGTTTTGTTAGGGATTTCTCAAACTTATCAAAAGAACTCAATAGTTTTATAACAAAGTATATTATATCTAAAAACCCTAGAAATAAAAAACAAATATTGAATCTAGAATAAAACATAAGATAAACTCTACAAGACCCAGGAAAATAACCTATATTATAAGTAAACGATATACAAGGGATAATATCCCTAAAGTATTGATAAAGTGTTTGACTAAAATCCTCAGTTTTGGACTTCTTTGGAGGATTATCATCAATGGAAAATGTAGCCTGGTTTATTTCTCTATTCTTGTTCTTAGTATTATTGGGGAATTTTTTTTCATAATGTGTCATATCTTGACCAAGATAGAATTTATTTTAAAAAGGTCAAACTTCCCATGATTTTTCTTTGGCCATTTAAAAATCTCATTTTCTCTTTCTTATTGAAATGAGTACAACAGGAATTTGAGGTATTTTTTCATCTTCTTTCTTACCTCCTATCAAGGAAATATGAGCTTCTTCTTGAATACAAGAATACCACTTTTCTTTGAAGGAGGTAAAATTTTTCCAATGACTAATTCCAACTTCAAAATAATTCCAAGACTTTTGTAGTCCTAGAAGAGGAACAATCGCAAGTTCCTTATCAAGGAAATTTCATCAACTACCTATAATTCATCTCTTATACAGGTAATTATTACAAAGTAAGAGGTCGATGTATCATCTTTGGTCATTTGACAGTTTCAAGTTCATTTTTTAGACTTTCCACTTGTATAATATTCTTGATTGTAAGTAAATTGGAGGAGCCATTGTACATTTTTTGGAATTATGGTATTCATGGTTACAGCTAGATGATGTTTCCATTGGCTTCCTGATGGAATCTACCTCATGTTAGCATTGATTCCAACCCTGTGTAATCTAGCTGATGCTTGGATAACCTCATTGTACTATGGTTGCAACTGTGTGAGATGAAATTGAGCTATTTTTATTGGCATTGATGTCAAACTTATCATTTCAACATTGATGGTGAGATGATGGTAATGTGTGGTTGATGGTTATTCATGTGGTAGTGCTTTTTATGTTCTTTTTCATGATCTAATGCAAGAACCG
This sequence comes from Pinus albicaulis, assembly GCA_034641835.2. Classification (NCBI taxonomy): domain Eukaryota; kingdom Viridiplantae; phylum Streptophyta; class Pinopsida; order Pinales; family Pinaceae; genus Pinus; species Pinus albicaulis. The sequence goes on from CM076572.1 coordinate 99,426,383, forward strand.
ATTGATGAATATTTGTATTTATCTTGTGTTGTCATGTGTTGGCATGCCTATTGATTGGAGGCATTGGAGATGCTACAACAAGTGGATGTTGCTACTACGGGTGTTGGTTATGGTTTCTCAGGTGATCTATGTTGATGAGTTGGAACACTTGTTGAATACTAGGTATTCATCTTGGTCATCCTTCTTATGCTCATGGATATGACTTATTCTAGTAGTATGTTTGTCTGAGGATGATGTTTCAAAGGTGCTAAAAAGTGTGCTCAAATATCTTTCAGCTTGTGTAGGTGTTAGATGAGAGTGGAGGACTTGTTGGTAGACAAGTCAACCCTTGTTTGTTAGAAATTAGGTCAACTTGAAAATTTGTCCTTAGGATACATTTTTTATCATTTTGTAGAGGTGTCAAAGGTTGTGACAAAATTTTGGAGGCATGTACAAGAGTTGGAGAATACAAGCAAGAAGTTGGAGGTAATTCTGAGCCAGATTTTTTGGGGTCAGACCATCCTCTTCCCCAAATGTACCCACGTAGGCTTGTGAGTGTGGTTGAAAGATTAAAAACACATGGAAAAACTCCTATGCATGTGCTTTCAACCAATATCAGATAGTTTAGTGCATATGGTGTAGCTTCTTCATGAAAAATTCTTTAGATTCGTCGTGCACATCAGATGTATTTTGACTTGTATATTAGGGGAAGCTTCTAAATTAATTGGTAAAGTTCATAAATGGTTGATTAATTCCTCTAATGGGTGTGAACACCTTTATTGCAAACGTAGTGACAATTATGGTTGGATTTAGTCAACTTTAGGCACTCTTCATCCCAGGCCAAAAGTGGAATTCGCCCCTAGTATTTTACATTATTTATTTTGGAGTTGGGTGATGGTTGGTTCAATGAATAGGTGAGTGAGAGAAGGTTGTGTACAAGATAATTTCTTCAGACTTAGTAGAGAAAATATAGATAGAGTATGAGTTTAAATGGAAGTGAACGAAGTATATTTTTGAAGTAGTGCATCAGTATTCAGATAAGATTTAAGAATGATGTATTAGAGATTGTTTGGAGATTTTGGCATGCTTTTGGATACTTTTTTTGCTAGTTCTTTGGTACTATATTATGGCCACTATTTTCTAGTGTATATATCATGTTATTTGTAATGTTTTATTTATTTACTTATTGATGGTGTTCATGGATATAATGTCATTTTATTTTCACTTCTCCTTTCCAACAACATCAGTTGGTTCTTTGAATTTTCTGTGTACTAATTCCAATACTCTATTCCTTAAAAGGATGAGGTCCATCCTTTTATTCTATGCTTTAAAGTTAGAGGCTACTTAAATTTTGTTCTCATATTTCATTGATGATGCTAAAGGTACACTTGCCAATGTCACACTTGATGAAATCAAGATATCTTCGTAGCCTTCAATAAATTTTGTTCCTCAAACTAGATTATTATGAGGAACCAAAACTTCTATATTACCTTTAAATACTTCGTTCCTTATATCAAATGGTGTTCTTAAATACATATTAAAAGGTACAAAAAGTACAACTTCTCTTCTCCTTATGACCTACCATGGAAATCTCTCTTGAATCCTTCATTAACATGATGAGATTTGTTCATCCTCAAGCTTCCTTTTTCTTCTTCTAATTTTCCTTAGCTCTATTACCATGTTATAAAATCATAAAGGAAAGAAAATTTTCTTCTTTTGATAGTTAATTTTGGTTTCTTCACAATATTATAAACTTATTTTGTCTTCGTATCATCAAGAAACAAAAAAAAAAGAAATGCATGAAGACCAAAACATAAATGAGACAAGATGTACGCTCTTAGCCACAGGAAAAACCCCCTTCTCTTCCTTTAGAACCAAATCAAATGAGACAACCAATACCCTTTGAATAACAATAATACGTCCTCTAATCCATGAAGTCAACCTCCCAATATGACAAAGGTCAAATTCTAGTCAACAAGAGTCATCCTTATTAAATACGACAACAATCATAGGTTTCATCTTCTGTCATCAAGATTTTGGTATCTACTGCGAACCTGCAATTTCATCTCCTTCCTACAACCTAGAATCTCGCATGTGTGAGCTAGAAACAAGAGTAAATGAGCTCCTTTCCTTCATCAATGTTCCTCTTTTCTTCGCTATGGTTTCTCCTTAATATTAAAATATTTTTCTCTCATTTAGGGCTTCATAATTCCTTTCGATTGCAAAGAAAACTTCACCTGGATGGATTCCAAAATAAGTTGAATGCCCAACTTATTTATAGTCTCTTCAAGGTGGTCAAATCGCTTCAATGAGGCCGACTTGACTGCACTTGAGGCCGACTTTGTGGAGGAGGATCATCATACATTTTTTACACAAAAATAAATTTCTTCTTTGATATAATAAGCTCAAGAAGGGTATAATACAATATTACAAGGATATAACTCATAACAAAAACCGTAGAAGGACAAATTTGGCTGCTTAGACCTAGTAACATAAAATATTAAGCATTGTATCCATTCTTATAAAAATAATTTTCTTTTGATATTTATGATACTTTTTTTTTTCTTTCATTTTGAAAAATACATTAGAATTACATTATGTCATGAGCTAGGCAACAATTATGAAGGTTGATACTGGTTACATTTCTCAACACTAACAACATATGATATTGGGAAGTTTTCCCCTTGTAGAGGAAGGCAAACATGGGTCAATCCTTCCATAAAGTGATTATTATATGGCATTATCCTACCTCAATGGTGTTTTTATTAATGAAATAAATGATATTTTCTATTAATTCTTGGTTATAATGCTTTTGATTCATTTTTGGCATTAAGGAATATTACTAATTCTACTTGTGTTAAACAAAAGTTTTGAAATATTTATACATTAAATGAAAACATAATTCAAGGCTATGGCATTAAACATTCAAATGTAGAATTCTTGATATTCATGCTATAGTATTCCTAATTTTTCAGATATGCTACAATTTTCATAGATATCCCGAATCAATTTAAGAGCCATGATGATGGTAAAGGAATGAGGTACAAGTCTTTATTTGTATTAATGTTTACAAAAATGTGTATGAATGAGCACCCTTCCATCCCTAGTGGTCTCATATTGAGTTTCTTCCCTCCTTGCACTCCTAGCTCTCCTAGCTACACTATATTCATCCCTTTGCTCTAGTCTCTCTTTGCTTGCTTCACTATCTACCCATTCTCATCTCTTCTTTCCAATAACTATTCTCTTCTCCTTCTCTTCTAAATATGCCCTTTTTCTATTTTTATCCCATCGCCCATTCATCTCACCCCCCACTCCATATAAGAGTTTACATTGTTATCTGACGAGGATCCATACACATGAAGAGAATTTCCACGAAAAAACATCTTAATTTGAAGTGGAATTTCAGTGAAAAATATTCCTTTGCGGCCAATTTCAAACTTCGTCTCTACACTATTGAAAAATTCACTACATTTAATGGTAAATTTTATTAAGTATCCTTCTTTTATATCCTAAACCAAAATTCAATTATTGTGTTCGATTTTTCTAGGAAATTTAGCCTAGAAATTTCTTCTTGACTCCAATTTTTTTTCTTATGGTTGCAGGACAAGATTAGTTAGCCCGTATCTCTTCATCCACTCCTAAAGGAAACATATAAACTTAATAAAGTAAATTTCATGCATATATAGATATTTGTACCTATGCTTCCATAATTCGGTGTTCATTGGAGATTCCTTGTATCCTTCCATGTAAAATCCTCATCTTTCTAAGAAAACCAATCCTATATCTCCTTTATTGATGACTTCAATGTCATAGCCCCATTATTTAAACAATAATTTGGCAATTGATGTCTGGGAAATGGAACCATCTATTGGAATAATAGTTCAAACTAAAAGTTTGAACACCTTGGACAACAAATACCATGTAGTCACTATAAATTTCAATCTCTGAGATTTGGAGGTGGTCTCTCCCAAGATGTTCACAATAATCATGGGAATAGAGTAGAGATTTTTTTTATGTATATACTAGCATTACACTTCTAGAAATTCATGCTATAGTCTATAAAACAAATCTTGGATAACACTTCCATAGAAAATTCTTTCCTAAACACACAAGAATTGATTTAGCCATAAAGATGCATCCAACACCTCATTATCTCATTTAAGATATTTATAAAAATATTCACATCAAGAGCCATATTAAAGAATCCATTAATACACCATATAAATCACTCAACATGACCCAAAAAATTCAGAGGAGAATAATCAAACAAGGAATTCCATTAACTTCATTCATAGAATAAATATTTACATAATATATATTGGTGTTAGGCCTCCTACCATATGAGTACAACTTAGAGGTCTCGTACTCAACAAAAAAAATTTCTCCATAAAATAACTCCCTCTCTTACAATCTTTATATTCTTTATAGTGTGACATTTTTAGACCAACCCTAATTTCTAATAAGTTAGTTACAAAAACAATTAGAATTATTAAATCCCACATAAGTTTACTCAAATAGTTGGTGTGGTATGCCAACATCAATTTAAGGCATGCGTATGTACAATGAATCTATGTAGTCTAAACCCTTCTTTTGTTAAACACATCTTGTGTGCAACTCAATTTTCTTAGACACAAAGCTCATACATTTCTTCAAAGGCAACCTTACCTTGGTTCCAGCACAAAATTAAGATGGATCTACATTTGTTGTTTACATATGCCATTTTCCAACTCAATGCTAAGCACTAAATGAATGATACATATCCCTCATATAAAGCACATATCATTAAAATAAGAGATTTTTACTTTCAAGTGTATATGTGTGTGTAAATTTGAAATGTAAATATTTACAACTTGGTTCAAGATGTGAGTGACATGGTTTTTTTGTTATTTAGTCTTAGTTTGATTGTGATTTCGCATAAAAGGAAATCTTGTTGTAGGAACATGGCAAGCACTTTTAGATTATAAATGGAGCAAATAAATGACACAAAGGAGAAATTGAATGAAAAAAAATTTGAGCTATGGAAGCTTAAGATGGACAATCTTATCATAAATCAAGGTCTTTGGGTTTCAATATATATAGGCAACCATGCTAGTTATTCTTATAGAAATATCTATATTTGAAATAGAGTTCAAGAATATAGGTTCTTTTAACAAGAAACAATATGTTGATGGCCAAGATTTAATGCTATCCAGATATTCTTCATCATTTCAAAAAATAGAGGGATGAGATCAAACTCTAAAAGTAATCTTGACCATTATTTTCATTATTGTTCCATTTTTCTCTCTAAAGTCGTAAATATTTTTAATTGTGGCCAAGTGTCGCATGTCGACATTTGTGACCTTCCATATTTAAATATGTTTTCCACATTGCATCTTTATATCACTCCCATTGTATTTTGCAATTTAGAAAATGTTGTGACCAAAGCTTCAATTAATCAATGGTGGTGAAGGTAGAAGTAGGCATGTGGTGGATGGAAATGACTCCATATAGACATTATTATTTTTTTAGAAGGTGGTTGATGTGGTTGAATGAAAATTCTGTATGAGCAATGAGGAGTTCATGATTAGTCTTCAATATGCTCTTCAAACAATAAGAGTTTCAATTTTCTCATTAAATCCTGAATTTTTGGTTTTAGGTAAGAAACACTATTTAGTATTAAAAAAAAATAATACTATGAAAACTTAATTTTGACAATTTCACATTAATTTTCTTTTTCTATTTATTTACCAATATGTTTTTTTTTTTAATATAAACTACTTCAAAATCTTATATATATGATGGAACATGTATCCATTAAAAATTAAACATTTTCCTTCACCTAAATTTAAAAAAAAAACACTTTCAACCTAACAAGGTGCGTGTCAATAATATGCACATGCATGGCTAGCAATGTGGAGAACACTAAAAACATCTCACTGATACACATTCATTACACAACTACATTATATCTCATCCATACAATTGTTTCTTATAGATATTGAAACCTACGTTTCCAGACTCGGTTTTTTGAAGAGTCTCATCATTCATGGTAACATGGATGCTTTTGTACGGCCTCTCATTTGCATTACTTTACAGTGTGCTATTTATTATTATTGTCGGTTTAATGTGTTGCTCCCGCTCTTATCTATCATTAAGCACTCTCACTAACACCATCCTATTTTAGTGGTATGCATTAATTATACGTATAATCGCCTTTGTGGACAGATTTATGCCTACGACTTCAGCATCTGCTGCAATCTTTCGCTACATAAGAAGTGATACTCGCTACCTGGACTCTTGTCTCTGCAGGGGAAAGAAAATCTTCTCATTTCTATTCGCCGGAGTGGACATCGGAGTTGGCATGTTCTTTGAAAGGCCACAAGTCTGCATCCATATATATATACACACACGTTGGGTCTCAAGTATTTGTCCAACGTAACCGGCAACGATTCTGTATATATAAAAACATATATACAATTTGTATACATCTATATAAATTTATATGTAAATAATGCATGTAGAGGAAGAGTTGCCGTTCGCGTTGGACAAAATTTTGAGCCCCGAATATCAAATGAGACACGGGAAAAAGAGGGCACAAAAACACGTGCGATTCAAGGAAACAGGTAAAAAACAATTTTATTTTTTTGGATGAATGCCAATGTTCTTCTAAGGCTTACACGTTTAGATGTTCAACGAGCTATAAAGAATATGTAAAAATAGTTTGTTAAAAAATATTATGCCAATGCCCTCTAAGCATAGTATTATATGGGATATTGTCACATAAGGTTATATTAACAAATATATATAGGTGAATATATGCATAAGGTTGCTTTAACAAATAAAATATATAGATGTGTATGGGAATATATGTATATATATGTTAGATGTGTATAAAGTTACTTAAAAATAATAATAAATAAAATATTTCATTTTTCATTTTTTTTATATAGTGAAATAAAGTAAAGGAAACTTAATATATACAAAATTATTTTTTAGTATGAGAGATATATGCAATTATTTAGAAATATGTAATGTAATGTAGTGAAAATAAAATAAAAATAAAGAGATAAAAATAACTCTATAAAAAATTTAAGAATCAATGGTATTTATGTGGAATATTACCTATTTTAATGGGAAATTAAACTAGCCTAGATCCATCTTTATTTGATGTCTTAAATACTGATGATATTGAATCTATGTAGCACGTAAAGGTAAACGTTTTTTTTATTGATATGCTCACCGTGGGCATTTGCCTTGATATTTTTAGAGGCGGGGAAATATTAAGAAAAATGTGATTATTTTATCTAATATTTTTGCCTACCTTAGTCCACTTTTTACTAGGCTATATTGGGTAAAATATAATATTAATATTACATTTTACCCAATATTTCTCCTCAACTAGTGGAGTTCTTATTGTATTTTTTCTTGATATTTGAGAGGAAATATTAAGTAAAAATGTAATATTAAGACTAAGGTGTGACCAATATTAGGTAAAATATAATAATATTACATTTCAATTAGTATTCCCTCCACTCTGACCACTTTTTATTGGTGGGGGTGGTAATAAATATGGTAAAATTATATTTTATCCAAAATATCTCCTCACCCAATTCACCTTTTATTAAAAAATATATTTATATTTGAGGTTCATAAGTAAAAAATTAAAATTAAATTCTATGTAAACATTTGATCCAAGTATGGTAACGGTGTTGTAATTTTTGACTTTTTAACTTGGTAAAAATAAAATAAAAAACATAAAATTAATATTTATATTTATAATTAATAATTAAGTCACCATACATCCATATTAACTTTTGATCTACCAAGAAACTTAGAAAGCAATCAAATTTCTTGAGATGCAAACCTCTGTTAGAGTAAAAATAAATTTGATCCCTCTTGACACTTGATAAATCCCTAGTTAAGATGGATCTATGCTAGTTATGTAATAAATTAACATAATATCTCTCTTACCAAAAGAAACATGGTTGTTTCAACCAACATCAAAAGTAATTATAAGGTAATGTATTCCTCGTTATCTCTATTTTTTTGTAAACTATTCCAACTTTATTCCTAAAAACATTTAGAAGTAACTTTAATTTGATTTTATCTAATTATAAAAATCATACCTCTTACTATTTTTTTCTTAAAACCAGAATTCAAATTATAACTAAAATAAATTGTACTTATCATATAACCCAAAGCTCAAATGAAATGCAAACTAATCTAATCTCATGGAAAATTTAAAAAATAATTGACATGAAACTAAAGAAAGATATAGGGATGACAGAATATTCCACTAACTACTACAAACAAAAGGTGAACTTTGAGGATTCAAGATGGCCTACAAATCACTAATATCCTACTTACTTCATGCCAATTTTGATGTAAAACAAATACAAAAATTCAAAGCGTAAGAATAATACTTCACCAAATATTGTTTGTATATAAGTTTAGGGAAAACTTTGGAAGTCATGAATAACCTACAAATTATTAATACTTTACATTATTTGCATTAACTTATTAAAATGTGAAAAATAAATAACAAATAACAAATTTATAAAAGAATAGTCCATATCATAAATCATAAAATACTATCACCTACAAATAGCAAGAGAAAATAAAAGAAAAGAGAATAGTTAACAATTAAGCTTAGATCTCATGAACATAAAGAACTTGGCCAACAATAGCATTTTTATTCACATAATTAGATATATTACAATATAAGAAAAATAACATAATATATGAATTTAGAATTTTTTTTATAGCCTCTTTATACATAATTAAATATATTACAATACAAGAAAAATAACAACATAATATATGAATTTATGATTTTTATTTATAAGCTCTTTATTGACATAATTATATCACATAATTAAATATAGTACAATACAAAAAAAATGACATAATATATGAATTTAGGATTTCTCTTTATACACATTAGAGTCTCTTTTCCTCTCCAAAAGAAATGAGTATTCTAAATCATTCTTTCATTTCCATCGCCTTACCCATTTTTTTTTGTCTTCATTATGGAAAAAAAGATAAACAGCTAAAGTGAGACAACTTTAGGGTATCCCACTTTAGAGTATTCCCCAAATCGCTACTGAGAGGTTCCCTGACTTAAGGGGCATCTCCTGCTAGAGAGCCGACCTGATACAATAAAATATTTAAAATGATAAATACCATTCATTAATGTACATGTAATCCATACGTTTTTTCTTAATTTCCCTTAGTAATAGATTTGAACATTAGTATGCTTTATTTTTTCATATTTTCCTCATACGTTTTCTTTGAATGTTGCACATCCATAGGCATATTTAATAAAAACATTAATTTAAATGATTTAAAATTTGCATTCATTAAATGAACTATATTTATAAATATGGGGTCTTTTAAAGAGAGTAAAAATATGTGGGTGGTTCAGTTATCAATAAGTCATGTAACTTCAAATATATTAATATTTAATGGTTTTAGTTATGCATTTTCAAAAAAAATCTTTCATATATGTTTATAATAAATATTAATATAATATAATGAAAGCAAGTTATTAATTATTTTGTGATACTCTCTAGGAATGTTATAGGGGCATATAAGTTTATAAAATATAGAGTAGAATAAATATGTTACTATTAGGTTTACAATGTTAGTTATTATTAAATAAGGTATTATTAGATTGTTACTATTTAATAAATATAATGTGAAACAAAGGTCCATGTTTAAGTTTTTGTAACTATAAATAAGGATGGATTACTTTTTATTGACAATTAATGAAAATTTTATATATTGGAGCTTATTTAATTAGGAGGTTTCCTTTCTAGAGAAGAAAAATTATGTGAATTGATTATTTCATGAAAGGATTATTGTATGGTGTTTGCCTATCCCATGGGTATTTTAATTCATCGTGTAAAATATATTTACTATAAATTCTTTGTTATAGTGATTTCAATTAATTTTTAAGACCAATGACCATTAGAAATGGTATTAAAGAAATTTTCAAGGAACAATTAAGAAAAAAAAATCTCGTTATTATTATTATTATTATTATTAGTTGGAGCCATGAGTGACTTATAATCGATTTTGAGTATTTTTCTATAGAATTTAGATAAGATATATATATATATATATATATATATATATATATATATATATATATATATATATATATATATATATATATATATATATATATATATATATATATTCTCCTTGCAAGATCAATTAAATTGGAGTTTGGATGAGGGAGGTATAGTGGTTTGAAATATATATATTTTTTATGGATTTTTTGTAATAATGACATGTACTCACGGTTATATATATTTTGATAAATCTCACATGTTGCAACTACATTGTTGTCATTTGATATGGAATTTGCAGGTATTTGATTTCGTGTATTATATTACATATGTTCAATCAATATTTAAAGAACTATAACTCTTATAAATTTCTACACCAAACCTTGGAGGAGCCAAGGAATGACCATGTAAACATATTTAGGACAAAATGAACAAAATAAAAGAAATATGTAAAATATTGAGGAGACATTGGATAAAATCATCATCATGGAGAAATAGAATTATGTTATCGGTGAGGAATGTATACGTGAAATATTCACCCACAACGATTTAGAAGAATATTGTGAACATTGGTATGTAGACAATTGTTACTTATGGGAAGAGAACTACTTCAAAATTATCTTTGATGACTCTTTCTGACCACATGAAGAGAACAAAATTAAGGACATATAAAAGCACTTAGTGCTTACCAATTTCCATCGTTCTTCTTCTATAGTAGTAAATTTACTTTTAGATAAATCATTTTACAAATATAAAGATGAATTTATTTCTTTGGATGATTCTATTTATTTGGATCCACATGACCATGGTGGAGATTTGGAGAAAAAAACTCAATGAATTATGTAGCTTTATGATCAACTAGTAGTAAACACAAAAAATAATACTTAGGTTTATGAATGATAAGAAATAAGACGTAGGTTTATGAATGATGTTCTTGAATTACTTCAACATCAAGGCCAAAATTTGTACATGGGACCCTAATTCCTTATATTATTTTAGTGTTGAGATTAGCACCCTACATGGCACCATAGATTATGGATGAGCCCCTTATGGAAACACTTCTTAAATAACTTCAATATCAACATTTAGGGCATCGCCTATATATGGGACGTGGACTTATGATGAATATCATATGTATAAGCATTGAATATGATGCTTCTTAAAGTGGGATGGAGTATTGGAATCCTCCCCAAGGATGAACGTGGGACTATGGATCCATTATAGATAAGAGTAGGATAATTATGGTGACCATTTAATGTAACAAACAAGGTCCAAAAGGTTAGTTATTATTAAATAGGGCCCCATTATATAGTTTTCATTTAATATATATTGTTGGGTGTGGAGCCAAATTATCTTGTTTATTTTGTATCACATCCTTGGACCCTTGTATTTTAATGGGGCGACAACGCTACCCATAATTAAACATTGCTTGGGGGGTCCAGGGGGTGCGGGTGTGACTTTATGGAATCCTCCCCTAGTGGGGAGTTTCAGGGGCAGTGCCCTCGAAGCTAAAAATATATGTAAAATTGCCTTGTAAGAGTATAGTAATTTATAGTCAATCTAGGCCGTTAATTAGGCGGACGATCTGACAGTAGAATTTATGTTTATTTTAGGGTTTTTTTTCCCTAGACGGCAACCCCTCGTTTTGTATGAAGGTATTATATTGAGGCTGTGTATTGTATGTGTATTCTCAAAGCCAGAAACTGATAGAGAGACTGTGAGAGAGAACAGAGGATATTACAATGGATCTGTTGTAGGTTGTGTCTCTTCATTTTGCTGGATAATAAAAATGAAGGACTGGCTCTTCCGGGTGGACATAGCCCAAACTCGGTGAACCACGTATATCTATGTCCCTCTGGTTTTATGTGTTTTGTTTGTTTTTGTTTTCTGCATATTTAATGTGTTTCATTGTTATGTAATATATCATTTTATACCACATATAATATGACCTCATTAAATAAGGCCCACTAGGTAGTTAGCACTTGATAAGCTATAAATGAGAATGGATTCCACCTTACTAAGCATGTATGAGATTGGTATGATATTGGAGTTAATCTTACTTGGAGGATTTTCTCCTTGAAGAGGTAAGTGAACATGATTTAGCCCTTTTGTAAAATTATTATTCTATGTTGTTACTACTAAATTTGAATGATGAAATAAAATATATATTTTTATTAATTCTACATCATATTGTCCATTTTTTACATTAAGGAATATTACTAGTTCTACTTGTGTTAAGTAGAAGTTTTGAAATATTTCAACATTAAATAAAAAATTCATTCAAGGAAATATCGTTAAGCGTTCATATGCAGAATTGCGGAATTATTCAAACTCGTGCCATAATATCCCTAATTGTTACGACAATATTTATGTCAAATTGTTGTTGTAATTTTTATAGATATCTTGCATCAATTCAAGATCCACGGTGATGGTAAAGGAATGAGGTATTAGTATTAATTTTTATGAATGTTTGCTCCTCGTTTTTGTTTTTTTTCAATCCAATAGTGTAAGAATTTGTATCAATATCAAGCCTCATATTGAATTCCGGTGGCAATCTCCACTCAATGCTTTATTTGAAAACTTCATGGAGTTGAAGAAATTCAAACCAAAGAAGAAACATTTAAAGGTCATTTATTTGAACCCTTCACTACAAACTCGGTGACATAAAATTTTGTTCCTTCTTCTTTTATCTTACAGTTTACATGAAAAAATTTAATTTGGAGCAAGCTTAAATTTCATTCCCCTTATAGTATCGTTGGTTTCTATTTGGTTTTCTTTGGTGCCAACACATAGTTAAGATAGATTTACATTGGTTCTTTTCATATGCCATGTGTCAACTCCATGTTAAGAACTAAAGGGATGATACATCTCTCTCCTATAAAGCACCTATTAATGAAATATGAAATTTTTAATTTCAAGTGTATATGTGTCTATAGTTGAAATGTGAGGGAGATATTTTTTGTTATTTTTTGTTTACACGTTGGTTGATGATCTGAGGGAGATATTTTTTGTTATTTAGTCTTAGTTTGATTGTGAGCTTGCATAAAAGGAAATCTTGTTGTAGGAACATGGCAAGAAATTTTAGATTAGAAATGAAGCAATTTAATGGTACAAACTATGAGATAAGGGCTTAATTCGCAATAGAGATAACGAGGGCTTAAAACATTCTTGATAGTAATGTTATCAATTATTATTTTTTATAGTAATGTTATCAACAGAGATAACGAGGGCTTCCGTAGAAATACAAAATTTGTTGATAAATGGTTATGTCGTTCTTTAAACTACTTCATTAGCTATATGTTTTCTTTTTTAATTAACTTGTTTTGAAGTGTATGAGCTGGTAGTGTTATAATTGATTAAAGATCCGGCAATGGAGAAAAAGATTCCGCTCTGCCATCAAGTAAAAGTCAGCTCTCTTAAACATGGCAATCATCTTCCTTTCATCTTATCTTAAAAGAATATAGTTCATTTTCTGCTCAAGATTAGGATAAATTCATATGTCCAAGTCTATTAATATTCGTTGTTGTGGCTGCCTTAGCTTTGTAACTTCGGAGCCAGGACTACCGGGAAGAGTGTCTTATCAGTTTATGAATAGTTTAGTTGTTTTCTTCTCCTGCCATATTTCTTTCATATATTCAATCTTTCGTTTATAATAAAAAACATTTCTTTTGGGACGCAAAAAATTAAAGAGACCCAGTAGCCCACTCGTAAAAAATTAAAGAGACCCAGTAGCCCACTCGTGTAATTTCGCGGCTAACCAGATTGCTTTGGTGTTTTTTTTTTTTTTTTTTTTTGGCTTAATTATGGAAATTTGGGTAAGATTTTAATAAAATTTTGTAAGGATTTTAATAAATTTAAATTATAGTTATCAGATTTCAAGTTTTGATGGAGCTAATCTATTTTCACCACCAAGAACATGATTCAAATACCTTATGATGAAGATGAATCTATTTCAATGATCAAAAATATGATTCAAACACTATTACTAACATTATTACTCAAAAAATAATATCTCTTAATTACATCATTCAAACACTATTAGTAAAAAATCTCTTAAGTTTTTCTCTTAATTTTTTTCTTTTCTCCTACCAGCATCAATTCCTCGCGCTTTATAACACTGATATGAATGAGATAGTTTAAACCATTCAAACCCAACGAATAATAATATTATGTAGTTTGTTTAAAACAACCAAACATATTAAGATGATTCTCTTCTCAATTCATTGCTTCATTACATAATTAAAATAAGTAAGGTTGATGCGTAACAAGTCCTGGCAGAGCAGGAAGTGTCGGTCCGTGGTAGCCATACCAGAGCCGAAATGACACTTGAATTCCCAATAAATTCAAAACCGCCTCAATTGGCATTTGGTGTAGTTTTAGAGTTACTCGAACCAGATTAAGGTGAACCAGCGAATAGCTATTTTTAATGCACATATTTTTAATGTCATTGTTATCTCTGATTTTAACAGAGATATTTTTTAATTGAAGGATAGAGTCTGATTGCAAGAGTATATTTGTCGACTTTTACAATGGTTCTAGTTGATGGTTCTAATTGAAGTGCGTGGTTCGAAATATTTACTCTGACCTTAAGAAACACATTGAAAAGAGCAGAAAAGTTTTGTTTTGGAGGCGAAGGAAAATCTATTTCAAGAATATTTAGAAAAGCTTTGTTTTGGACGCGAAGGAAAATCCATTCCAAGGATATTTAGAAAAGTTTTGTTTTGGACGCGAAGGAAAATCTATTTCAAGAATATTTACATAAAGTAGTGAAACAATTATCCCCTGAATTATACACCAAGGATGTGCATTTTGTTATGGAGCTCATCGAGGTACTTAATGAGTTTCGAAATTTGTCATTATTAATCATATATGTTTTCTCTGTTTTTATGAAATCGGTGGTTGTAGGCGCTTTCTTTTTTTGTAAGTTTAGCAGTGCTTTTCCATTTTTCTATTTTACATATCAAAATGCGATAACCTCAACTTGCCCGAAGGAAACCAAATTTGTTGGCCATGTTAGCGAGTTAAAAGCCATCTAGTATTGAAATTGTTTTTTCCTCTTCTAGACTATTGACTCCATACTATTATATCTACCAAAGGCTGACAACAAACTATAAATATAAATGCTACGCTAAAAACATGAAACATCAAAAGAGAGAACCAGTGAATCAATCATCCGAGGACTCAACTGGTGCATGGTCTTTGACACTTAACCCCGACATGTCCACTTGGTACGTCGTTTGAATTTACCTCTCGATTCTTCCAAGTCGTGTTGTTGCATGATGCTGAGATACCCGAATGTCTTGCAGTTCCTTTTTAATATCATGCAGTACTGAAATCACCTGAGAAACCACATGTGGGTCTCCTCCGACTTCTTGAAGGCTCGTAAGAGCCTTTGCCAGAACACAGTTAAAAGTCCAGTAAGTCTGAATAGACTGGTGGAAAAGGGATAATCGTCCTCTAGTATTCCTTAGATCAAATATGAAGTCCATTTCCTCTTCCTCCATTTCTATGTCTTCTTCTTTCTGACCACTTTCTCTATCCCATCCCTGAATGAGATTGCAGACTTGGGGAGGATTTCCTGTGGTGTAGAATTTGAAAAGTTTTTCTCTAACCTCTTTCCTGGATTTCCTGCCTCGCTTGCTAGAGCTAGCAATGGGTTTGACCTACTTTTGCTTTCCTTCTTCCCTACCCTGATTCTTTGTAGTTTGTCCTTTTTCCATTGTTGTATGTCCTCATACAATCAAGATTCGATTTTTCCCCGAATTATTAGACAAAGAGCTGGGGAAACATGTTTTTACTTTTGGAGGGCCTGTATAAGGCAAAAGAAAGTCAATAAAAGTATTGATTTTACTTTAGGTAGGGCCCACAGCCCTACTGTTCCTTTGGAATATGTTAGAGAAGGTATTCCCAGAACAACGTAAGTCTATGAACAAATGTAGACTCAAATGCAGACTCAAACGCAACATATTTCGACTCAATCACAGCAAGAACCTATTAAAATGCAGAGTAAAATGCATGAACAAGAACCCTAGATGAATGGTTATGCTACCCCCCAAAATAGCCAACAATTAGACTCCACCTTGCAAACCCTACAATGTTGCATGCAATGTAATTAGGAAATGGTAAAATGAATCTAAGAGTAGTGCCTATTGCCACCTCCCGCATTGCTGTCGTGATGGTCATGCCTAGCCATGCTAGCTATCATGAAATTGCGAGACTGAAGCATTTTGGATGACATACCAACCCAATTCCCTTCCTGGCGTTGCGAGATGAGAGCCCTTCCCCAACACTAACAGAGAGCTAGAAAGATGACAGACATCATAGGGGGTTTGAAAGCAAGGTATAACCACAGGGTCTGCGAGAATCAGAACGACCATGGAACTCTTTGACCAAAAGAAAAATACTGCATGCTATAAAATATCAAAACCCTTAACCTTGAAATTAAATAAAACCGATTAAAAACTATCCGAAAAATCAAAATTGGCTGCATTACTATGGAGAAGGGTGGCATGCACACAATGAAGCATTTTATATCCAACTTCTAGGTTTGGACAGGGCCTTAGAACAATAAAACAACCTCTTTTGGAGGGATTTCTGAAGAGAGACATCTAATTTACATTTACATTCATGGTTGCTATCAAAGTTAGGAGACACAAAACATACCAGATGATGAGCTGTCAACGCGAGCCTTCTACCTTCACTGCTATTGTTTCTTCCAGCTACCTTCTGAGATCAATGTTACCTCTCTTGCATGTCTCGTGCCGTAACATTCGATCGTGACGCTGTTTCCAAGAATTTCCTGACATTCCCCTGTGGTTTCCAACTACTCCTACAACGGGTATTATTATCTGGCATGTGGTCATGTCCCAACCGATCATGTGAAGTGTTGAGTCATCCATGTGGTCTGTGCATGACGCCGCGTGCCACTGCCAAACCTCGCCTCTCAACCTCCTCGTGGCACCCCGATCGAGGGGTAAGGATGAGATCAGATTTCATAAACATAATATTGATTCTATATGCAGCATTGACGATTTAGAGAAGTAGGAAATAAAAATCCCAATCTAGTTGTCCTTCCGGGAACTAATGGGGGAATATATTCAGTTTTTTGGGTGAGGTGACTGCGGTAACGTGAGAGGTCAGTCCAACCTTAGAATAGGAAGTTCATTTACAGTCTTTATTCTTTACGAGAAACTTGAGTCTTATGGAAAAGTCCATGAATTACATTATATATTTTAAAATATTCTAAAAAATCGTATTTCCATGTTTATAATATACTATTTTGTTAATTCTACTTAATTGAAAGGAAACGAAGAAGGCATTGAACCTTGAGAAAAATAAATAATTGTTTTTAAATCTAGGAAATCATAGGAAATCAAAAAATAAGTTAAAATTATTTGAATTTCTGTAATCAAAGCATGTCAATATCAACAAATGTGAATATGATAATATCACTCGTAAAAAAGAGTGTGCCATGTTTCTTATAACTTTTATGCATAAACACCACCACACATAGAGACAGAGTCTCATTCTGGCTAGCAAATTAAGCGGCACAAAGGCTCACAAATATTATCTAGCAAACCACTGAGTTTTTTTCCATAGTCTCAATGATCCATGGCCATGGCTATTCCATCGGTACTACAATTTGTAAGGGAATACCACCAACCTCATCACATAATTGTAAGCTTTGAATCCCAACGCCCCCTACCTCCAATTCTACCCCACGAGTAAAATCCCCTCCATATTATTAGCTTAAGCCACCATGTCGAGCAAAGCCCCTCGAGATTATCAGCTTGAGCCACCATGTCAAGCAATGCCATGACATAGGACGAGTTGAAGAAAATGGCTGCATACAAAGCTGTTGAGTATGGATAGAGTGGGATGGTGATAGGCTTGGGCACTGGCTCCATTGATGCCTTCGCCGTGGGAAGCATTGGAGAGCTTATGAAAGAGGGAAAGCTCCGGGACATAGTGGGGATTCCAACATCCAAAAGCACCGTTGAACAGGCTGCCTCACTTGGAATCCCACCCTCAGTCCTCGAGCAACACTCTGAAATCAATGTCTCCATCGATGGTCAATCGGGAGATCAAACTTGTCAAGGGATGTAGCGGGGTGGGGCACTCCTTCGTGAGAATATGGTGGAGGCTGCCTCAGCCAAATTAACTTTCTGCTAGAAGTACAATGCTTCTAGGTTGCATGCATTTTTCAGGATGAGGGTTGTGAGGCCAAGCTTAGGTTGAGCGATGGAGACAACCCCTATGTTATCAATAACTCAAATTAAATTGTGGACTTGTATTTCAAGTCTTTGATAAAGGACTTCAGGGTCACAGTCAAGGCCATACTGGCTGTCAAGGGTGTTTTCGAGCACGGGCCTTTTTTAGACATGGCCTCGATAAAAAGAAATCAAATGATTTGAGCTTCTGTTGTTCTGGGCTACTGGCCTAATTCCAAGTGGAGGAGAAAGGATATAGATGATTGTCTAAGTTGTTTAAGAAAGAAAATAAAATATTCAAAGGTATGTAATCTGCTGGTGTTATGATCTTTATTTTTGTGTCAAAGTAGAATCTATGTGAGTGTTAATATGGTAGGATATATTCCATTATGTGATAGTAAAATGGGGATAAGTCGTATCAGAGTGTTTGGATAGATTTTCCGAATATCGAAAGAAATAATTCGATCAAACTATATCTCTATCAACTCTATATTATTTTGCATACTGCAACTTTTCTTGATAAATTTAATTTTCTTGCATAGTTGTCGAACTTGTTCGCTTAATTGTTAAACTTGTTTGGAGCCATAGGTTCCCTCCTTTTCTGCATTTAAAAAGGAAAAAAAGAACATTTCTTAATTTCATTAGAATTAGATTTAAACAAGTTTAGTAGGTGTTTGGAGGGGTTTCATGTTGGCATTGATTTCAATTTTAAACTACATTGATTTCAGTTTTAAACTACATTTAAAAAGAAAAAAAGAAATTTCTTAATTTCATTAGAATTAGATTTAAACAAGTTTAGTAGGTGTTTGGAGGGGTTTCCTGCCGGCATTGATTTTAGCTTTGAATTGCATTGATTTTAGTTTTGAACTAAAGGAACACTCAGGGAGGGGAAATAAAAAATAATCTATTTTAAGCCTAGTCTCCGTGTCTCGAACTTCCCACCTCTATTTTATACATATTTCAAGGACATGGCAATGACAATTTGTCAAAGGGCTTAGATAAAACTAGCTAGGCAAATGTCTAAATGTGCATACGTAGGGTATTTAATAATTAGCTGACAGAATTACTTTGAAGTCTAAAATGCATCGCCATTATTCATGTGAATACTTACAAACTAATGGCGTGTGAATACTTACAAAATAATGGTGCAGGAAAACCACCAAAAATGACTACATCACCATAACCATTGTTCCATCAAAATTATGTATTAATATGCTTCATAGTCATAGAGGGATACATTGAAATGGGTCAATTCTTGCCATTCCAACTCTTTTCCAAACTAAAATTCACTATTGTACTTATTAATGGCAGTCATGAAAAGTTTCGCTTACCCATGGAAATCATGGGTTGATGGTGCACTGCCTTGAAGCTCTCGTGTGACTCGCAGTAACTTTTGTTTGTAGCGCTGACAATATTTATTTCTGTTGGACCTAGTGGCAATGAAGGCTTATCTATGGAAGAGGCTTCGAGATGAAGATAACTTAGCAGTGGGAAAGAATTTACTTTAATAAGTGCGAAGATATAGGGTGCATGGTGTAGATAGATGGATTGTGTTTTCTGTTATGCAGGATATATGAAGTATGTTATCAGATATGCTCTCTACTACAAATAGGTAGCAACATGCGGATATGAATTATATTAGCCAAGATGATCTCTGCTAAAAATAGGTAACAACCGTTGGATATGAAGTATAAATGGATATGAAGTATATTCGCTGCAGTCGTCGGTCGGATATGAAGTATAAATGAAGTATGTTATGAGAGATGCTCTCAACTTCAAATAGGTAGCAACCAATATCCCAAGCGTCCAACACATTAATATAGCCACGTCCTTTCATGGTTATCGAAGTGGCATGTAAGGTAGGGAAAATGGCAGATGGTTATCGAAGTGGCATGTAAGGTAGGGAAAATGGCAGGCAAGGCAACCAACGTGCTTCTTATCAGATATACCATAGTATATAGACACGATATATACAAGCTAGTATTGAATGCTCTAAACTAATGCTATCATTAGTTTAGCTAGCTTTTAAAAAAATAAGCCAAACTCATAATTTAACCTATGCTTTTTTCCTCCGAGCCTCGGGAAGAGGCCAATAAGATGGTGAATTGATATCCCTAAAAAACATCAGTTATACAGATCATCAGGGACTAATAACAAATATGCTTAAAAAAACATTTGCTATACAATATCATGAGGGATTAAACACAACTCAACTAATGCTAACATCGCCTTATGCAATTACAATAGTCCCAGCCTTGCTGCAGGGACTAAAAAGTTACTAATATTTTTTGAACC
The DNA here is from genome assembly GCA_034641835.2 of Pinus albicaulis. Classification (NCBI taxonomy): domain Eukaryota; kingdom Viridiplantae; phylum Streptophyta; class Pinopsida; order Pinales; family Pinaceae; genus Pinus; species Pinus albicaulis. Next base: position 99,446,919 of record CM076572.1, read on the forward strand.
AATTAATATGATTCATCATAGAAACCCAACATATATAGTATTGAAGTTTGATCCTCTAAACCCTGCGCAAGCCATGGTATAACCATAGTTAGATTTATTTTTAGGATTACATCAATGGAATATGGTTTTCATGCACAATATTAATGTAAATCATGTCCAATTGAAAACAATGAAAATTCTAATGTATTCATTTTAGAATTTCAGTTATTTTAATAATGTACAATTAAGTGAATTGCTTTTAAACCTTAAATAAGTACCTATCCGCTGTGGATTTCACATTAGAATGATTTTATTAATTTATTTAATCTTCATATCACATTTTTTATATCACCACTGTCTGGTAAGGTTTCTATAATATATATTATTTAATATTTTTCAATATTCAATTTCGAATTAAAAAAATTTAAATATATCACTTCATTCCAAGTAAATGTCGAGCAGACCGGTAGTACAATGCACTCTATGTTGTAATGCATCATTTAGTTAATGGAAAGCCGGACTTGAAAAGAAGAAGTAAATATCGGTAACCTAAGTTGTTTCCAATATGAAATCTCAGAGGGATGTGAGAAGTACAGGGATGTAATATATACATATTACTTTAGATTTCAAATATTTTTTTAATTAATCCTTACTTTACAGAAAATACATATTCTCCGTGGAGCATATCAAAATATTGCATTTTTATTATGTGGTGCTCTGTAAACATGTTTCAGGTTTTTTTGGTCCAGAGTTTACTAACTAATGTGCTAAATTACTCTTTGTTTGTTTTTTATTTATTTAATTGAAAAACCAATATGCTAACTTGCTCAAAACACAATTCAAACGCTAATATGCTAACTTACTCTTGGATTTGTTTTTAATTTAATTAAATGCAATTTCACCGTTAAAAAATAACATCAAGAACTTGCAAATCAAGTTAAATTAGTGTTACACTATCAAATTAAAGTTACATTATCAAATTTAAGATGATATTATATTATTGTTACATTATTATTTTTTATTTTAACATATTCTCCGTGGAGCATTTCAAAATATTGCAGTTTACTAACTAATGTGCTAACTTACTCTCAGTTTGTTTTTTATTTAATTGAAAAACCAATATGCTAACTTACTCAAAACACAATTCAAACGCTAATATTTTAACTTACTCTTGGATTTCTTTTCAATTTAATTAAATGCAAGTTCACCGTTAAAAAACAATGTCAAGAAGTTGCAAATCAAGTTAAATTAGTGTTACGCTATTAAATTAAATTTACATTATTAAATTTAAGATGATATTATATTATTGTTACATTATTATTTTTCTATTTTAATATTAATATATTATTATTATTATTATTATTATTATTATTGTTAATAATACTTTTAAAAATATATTAATAAGATTAATAAAATTATTATTAATAATATTTATAAATTTAATGATATCATATTATAAAATGGATATATTTTTAATATTGTATAGAAAAACTTTTCGTGATAATCACATATGAATATATTTTGTTAAAGCATTTCTAATCAACCAATATGGTTTATTATATTGATTACATTATTAATTAATAATAATAATATTTAATATATATATATATATATATATATATATATATATATATATATATATATATATATATAATTAAAAACATTACGATAACATTTAAATCAGATTAGTAAGAGTTTAATATAGTATTAATAGCACATTAACAATATATTAATCTATAGTTGATGACCATGGTTAACCATCAACAACCACCATTACAATGGGAACGATAATTCAATTATCATTAACTATAGACAAACCATAGTCAATATATGGTTAACTGTAGTCAAAATATATTTGAGCCATGGTTAGCTATAGTCAATCATATTTTACTATGGTTGAACATAGTCAAACTATCGTCAAACAATGGTCAATCATAGTCTCATCATGTTCAACCATAGTCAATCATAGGGAAACCATGTTCAACTATACACAAACCATGTTTGACTATGTTTCAATGTGTTTGAGAGTCACAGTTATACATAATCACCTATTATTATTATTGGTTAACATTAATAGTTAAACATAGTCAACCAAATTAATAATTATTAGGTGTATGATAGAGATCTAACCCTAATATTAAACTCAATATTAAAAAATAAATATTATGAACCCAATATTATAAACCATGATATTTTAAATCCTATATATTAGACCGTAATATAAACCCTATATATATATAAACTTTAATATTATAAACCATACGTATTAAACCATAATATTATAAACCCCTATTATTAAAATCCTATATTATAAACTCTAATATTAAACCCAATATTATAAACCATAATATTAAAGTTGACCATGATCAAACTTTGTCAAACCTATGTTTATCATATTTAACAATAGTCAATGTGATGACATAGTCAAACATAGTCAACCTTTCTAGGGTGAACATGGACAACCATAGACAATTGTGTTCAACTGTAGTCAAAGAATCATTAATCATAGTGAAAACATAGTCAACGATGTTTAAAAATAGTCACGCATTATCAACCTTAACCTAACCATGGTCAACCATCATCAACTACGATCACCATGCTTGACTATGATTGACCATAGTTAACTATGGTCACCATGGTCAACAATTTTCAACCGTAGTTGACGCTATACAACATGGTTGACCTATGTCAACCATGGTCAATCGTGTTGAACCACTGGAAACTTAGGTCAACAATGGTCAATCATGGTCATATTTGGTCAACCATAGTAACAATAATCAACCTTTAAAAACGATGGTCAACCCATGCTTAACATGGTCAACCATTATTAATATTTTCAAATATGGTCAACCTAGGTCACCATGGTAAAACATGGTCAACCATAGTCTTCCATTATCAATATAGACAATCATACTTTATCATAGAAACTATGGTCAAACATGGTCAAATTAGTCAACCATGTTTACCTACAGTGAGCTTGGTGAAGCCATGTGATAGACATTGTTGCATTGTGAAAAAAATTGTTACATTGTTACATTGTCACATCATGACAAAATTTATCGTCGCATTGTGACAAACATTAGTCAAACATAATCAAACAAAGTTGACCTTTATACTTCATGTTTAAATAGTTAACCATGATCAAACTTGGTCAACCTCATGTTTACCATATTTAACAAAATTCAAAATCAACTCATAGTTTTCATATGTCAATGTAACTCAACCATATCCAATTATAGTCAACCATGGTTGATCAAAGCCAAATATTGTCACATTAATCAACTAAGATCATCTTGGTAGGTCACAATCAAGATTAAAAAATGTTTAATAATAATACTAATATATATAAAGTTGACTAATATTAATGTTGAGCACATTATTATTATTATTATTATAGAATATCATTGAATATAATATTAATAGTTGACAATGATCCAATTTGGTCAATGTCGCAATGTGGCATTACAAAATTAGTCAACCATATTTATTAATGTGGTCGAATATGTTTGACTATGTTTGACTATGTTTGAAAGTCAACACTCTTAAACTTTGGTTAAGCTTAATTTCTTATGAATATTATTGATTAATATTAACAATCAAACATGCTGTGACATTTGAAAGCTACATAAATGTATCTAACATCACAATGTGACAAACAATGAGGCAATGTTACATTACATTGAAATTTCTCCAACGTTGCGATGTGATATTACAAAAATATGAAACCAAATTTACTAATGTGGCCGTGCATGTTCTTGATTGTGATACCCCTCATCCAATTGCTTTTGCAAACATTACTATTTATATTTACTTGTAAATATTGTGGAAGTATTGACTGTGGGGCCAAGACTAAAGTTCATTGACATATGTAAATATTAATATATTTTTATTAATGAAATATTGTTATTCTACTTATTGACTGTTTCAAAATATAAAAGGAGACACCACGTGAAAAAATAGGAAAAGAGATTTTGGGAGAAAAAGGAAATCAAAGACTTGGGGTGTTAGTGGGAGAGAAATATTGGACCTAAATGAAAAAAGAATACTAGCCGAGATCGAGCATGATGCTACTAGGGCTTGAGGAAGAAATTTTTGAAAGAAAATCATTTGGTTCCTAACAAAAGGGTTTCCTAAGGCTTAGGGTGAATTGCTAAGGAAACATTTCACTGGTTGGGAGGAGTGTGGTTTCTTCTATTATATTTTCAAACACTCAGACTGATTTTTTTTTCGGATCTTTTAAGAATTTTTGTACTAGGATCATTTTTGTTTATATACACGAGATGGGAATGAGTAATAAGCATCTAGTTGATACATGGTCACTTGATAAAAAGGTATAATTTCTATTATTAATTAATTATGTATAAATGATCTAGGTAAAGTAGTAGCTGTTCCAATTCTGGTTTTAATAAAGACACACACAAATTTAAAGTAGGGTTAGCATTGTTACGAGATAACACCCAAGTTGAAAATTTCTAGTTAATCCTTAACAACATGTAGTTCCTAATTATGTATAAGAACGTTGAAGGGGAAAAGGTTGCAGAAACTTGTAAACTAGGAGTCATGCCATTTATTTCCTCTTGCAACAACGTTCTTTCCCGACGAAGAACCAGATAAGAGGTTTGATAATCATATCTAAATGAGTAAATAGAAATCAGTTTTTTAGACTTTATCGATGCCCGCTACAGCTAACTAGAACAATACATTGAAGAATAATTATGCAAGGAATAAATACAAGAGAAAGTAAGATATTTGAAATATACACATGCAAAGTATTTTGTTTAAAAAAAAAAGATTAAGAGATTTGTACACAATGAGTGATATTAATAGGTATCCAAGCATCTATCTCCTTTTTCTAATGAACATTAAGTTCTGCTGGTAAAATATCGTCTATTTGTTTATATGGATATATGTGAAAGTGATTTAAAGAAAATAAGAACTAAAACCCTTGGGAACTAATAATTTATTTTATATCACAAGAGCATAGAAATAATTTTCATATCAAGGCTGATAATAAACTTCACTCGACCTCAGCCGAGAAAAAGTAACAGTATAAGGAAAACTCAAGTTTGGTTAACAAACCTAATGAACATAGGAATTAAAATTTTGGTCCAATCAGAAGTTGCCACAGACTTGGCTACCAAGATACATAAAGATAAAACTTTCTAGATGTGGCGGGAAACTAACCCAAGCATGGCTTGTCTATAACGAGCCTAAGTTCAAAACTTTTGTGATAACGACCTTGAATCAGAAGAGGCAGAAGAAAATAATAGATAGGTAAATGGGCCCCTGAAGTGCATATGAATATGAAAAAGAAAACTTAACACTTTTCCTCTAAAAAAACCCCATAATTGAGATGCGTACTAAACTGCAACCAAAAGGGATAAATGACTATGATTACATGTAGAATTCAATAGAGAAGAGAAAAATTCAAGCAAATCCCGAGACAAAATAAGTGATATTCAATTAAATCAATTTACCTCAGAAGGAATTATACAACGATCAAGGATCTTGGCCTTGTAGCAATTTCATTACTATTAGTATGAAGGGATTTAACCCAACCGTATAAATCTAGATTACAGTGAGGAAAGAGAAGAATACAAGTACCTGCTTTTCAAGATATATTGCCCTTTAGAGTAGGTGAAATGAGGAAGCAACGAATAACATGTAAAAAATAAGGATTATAAGATTCACTATGAATATTATATGACATAAGGACTAACAAAGTTGAAAGAGAAAGGATTTATCTTTTCAGTTTTTTTTTTTTAAACCCAAAACCTGGAAGTCATGTTTGAAAACACCCTATTCAAGCCTATTCAAGTAAATAGAGAAACTAATAAGCGGAAGAAATTCCATTTCAGGAATAAAAAACATAAAAACCCCAATTATAAATAAATATCACAGTAGTCACAGATATGGCCTAAGAAGAGAAAAATAAATATAATGGAAGAGGGAAACCTCAATAAAACCACCTGAGGAGCCCTGCTGGTGGAAGAAGTGAAGCCATATCCTAAAATTGGAAACTAAATATGATAACATTATATCAGAGACAGAGTGATCCTTGGGAATACAATCTCTCCGTAAAACCCTAAATATGAATCATCACACAAAGATTATGAGTTTGAATAATTACAACACTAGAAATAAAGGAGGAAGGAGGAAAAAATGCTTTGTCAAAAAATTATGAAAATTTTGCAGTTAATTATTACCTGGGGATAAAGGCTTCGCTTCCACCGTAATCCACATAATTTCTTTCACTCTAATATCCATTTCAATTAAGTATAGAACCTTGTCTGCAGAAGGTATAGCCATAAGTAGAAAAATGAAAAGAAAGTTACAACCTCTAAACCCTCATTTTCTCTCACAAAGCACTGAGCAACAAAATGTTAGAATGAAAATGATAACAGATACATAGAATGGGTATGGTAGTTACCCTAACCTCCCGACCAAATAAATGACCACCGCCGGATCCTTTAACATAGATCTCGACTGTTCCCGCTCTGGCAGATCACTGCATGGTCAGATGAAGTGTCTCAACCAAGCCAAGTTGTTAGGGATGTATGCCTTCTAGTGTGTAAATAGGCCCATGGAACTGGTTTTTTACATGGTAGCTTCGGCTTCTGAAATATATGCTTTACCAGAACAAAACAAAGAAACCAAAATCATAAATAGTATAACGCTAAGGTTTAAAAAATATATATAATATTGTCATAACAATGAAAAACTATAGCGCACTAATAACCCATGGGTGTTATAATAGGCATGCTATGGTATCGACTTATGAATAGGGGCCTTTGATATGGTATGTTTATATATATTTACGATATCCCTATAACATGACATCAAATATTTAAAAAAAAAACCATTTTTATGACTATTTAATGATCATGGGGGATCAATGAGCAATAAGGTTTTGTAAATACATGCAACAATAAATAAATACTTAAGGAAGATAAATTAGGTGTCGGTTCCTTAATCGGAGATATACCTTACATCTCAATAGTAACAAAATAATTGAACTAATTTAATTGAATTGTTTCAAGGGAGTGAAATTGTGATGATCATATAGCGAGAACTGTGAAGGAAAGAATTGCAGTGTAGCATTATTTTAATACATTATTCGTTTTCTCATGACGTAATGCGACTTATAAACTGATAAAAGGAATATAACTTAAGAAAGAAATTATGATGTATTTATTTACTGGAATCTCAAGTTACACGACATGTGGTAGAGAGTTGTAGGCTAGAATAAAATGACCTATGAGCACAATCATAGTGAGAATTGAACATAGTAAATGCTTTTTACATGATGAAGAATACAATATTTTTTTGTGTTATACAACAACGGAAAAGACAAGAAAACGATTACTATATTGAGAATAATTTCTATCATTTTACTAATTAAATAAGTTTTTAAATATATTGATCGATTTTTGTTGAAATACACCTATCCATAGGAATAGTTATGGTTACATTTGAGAGTACAAGAAGTTTTTTGATAAATGAGTTGAGTAGTAATATATTCTATAACTAGTGAACTCTATTCCATAATTATATGTATATTGAGTAGATAAAGAAGTTAATAATTTTCTTACTTAGAAGCTTGGAGTTTTCAGCACCCTAGCCACCGGAGTTTTTAGTATTTTTCATGAACACCACTTTGAAGGTGAAAAGGCTCATCTCCTTAAATTTTTTAAAAGAAATGGTTATAGCATGTGTCAATGTATTAAATCTTTTCAAAAAGCTGAAAAAGGTCCTAGAGGTAAGAAAGATCCCTGTGATCGGTTATCTGGAGTTCACTTTCTGTTTATCCAAGATACTACGGATAAAATCGCTAGGATCCTAAAGAAACATAATGTTTCCTCAACCTTCAAACCCTCCCACACTATTCGAAGTTTTCTTAGATCGGTTAAGGACCCGATTTGCCCTAAAGATGGTAAGGGTGTTTACTTGATTCTGTGCTCGTGTGGGACCCCTTACATTGGTGAAACGGGTCGATCAATTAATCAAATAATTCATGAACATGTCGTTGACCTTAAGCATAATAGATCACGCTCCTTTGCCCTAGCAGAGCATGCTAAGAAGACAAATCATCACATTTGCATTGAAGATGCTAAGGTTATTGCGAGGATTGACCATTTCCACCACGGCAAGTTGAGAGAAGCCCTGGAAATCGAAAAAAGGCTGGTTAACCTCAACAAGGATGATGGGTGGATTGTTAGGAGATGCTGGATTCCTGCCCTTCATTCCTAATATTTATTTATTTATTTATTTATTTTTATTTTTATTTTAGAATTAAAGAACATACAATTATTAATATATAACATTTTATTAAAAATAAAATAAATTTATAAAATTCAAACTATAAATATTTATTTATTTATCTATTTATTTATTTTATTTTATTTATTTATTTATTTATTTATTTATTTATTTATCTATTTATTTATTTATTTTGATTGATTTATTATTTTAACATTTAATCTATTCTTAAATTAAATAAATAAATAGAAATAAAATTAAAACAAAATAAAATATATTAATTATTATTCTAAAAATAAAAATAAAAATATATATGATAGTAAACATTTAATTTATTCTTCAAGAATATATTAAATAATTCTTATTTTATTTAAAATACATATAAATAATAAAATTCAAATTATAAACATTTAATTTATTCCTAAAAAATAAATAAAACAAAATAAATAAATAACTTATTATTTTTTGATTTTATTTCATATTTCAGTGAAACTAGTCGTTATTTTACAAAGGGCTAGTTGGAGATTTTCTTATCTATTTAAATGGGTTACCTGATCAGATTTTTCATCTTGTCTTGATGATGAACCACACTAGCTGGTTCGAAATACGTTGACCAAATTTACTTTGATGTGAGTTTTACCGAAAGACTTTACTCACAATTTATGGATCACAGAAGCCAAATTCCTAATAATGTATGAAATCAAGAGAAAACACTTACACAACCAAGCTAAGAAACTCATACATGTATAGATGTGTAAGGTAAAATTTGTAGGTAAAAATTGTAGAACTATTTATCTTACTCTGTTAAAGAGTCACTAACAGTAGATATATATTTTCACGACAAAAATTAAGATGTTTACCTATGAAATTATACCTGAAAAGTATGAAATTTCCTATATGCTAGTTACTTGGTAGTGTGTAGGATGTAGTATATGTTGACGAAGTTGTGGGTGCAGTGTATTACATGTAGTATAATCTACAAGGATCACCCTTTGTTGTATTTTTAATGTTTGCAAGATCTTTTTAACATGAAAAAAAATACTTTTGGTATATAAATTATTGGACTGATCGGCATAGATGTATTATATTATATATTTACTACAAACTATATATAAGGGGGGTAAGAAATACTTAAGAGGGTAATAATGGTATTAAAATATACAATACCCAATTGTTACATTAAAATAATCTTGGATAGTAGTTATAGAAATTTATGGGTATATGTAGTCCATGACTACCTCTTTGCACAAAGCTTGTTTCGAAAGGGCTCCCAAGCACTGGATTTTGACCAAATGGTTTAGAGAAGAAGAAACAATATAGGAAAGTAAAAAAAATGAAAGAAATATTCACTAGAAAGATAAGAAATTACTAACTCCAATGAAAGAGTAATCTTGTATGTTCATGACTAAATAGAAATAAGAAGTAAGCCGCAAATAAAACATATTTGAAAACAGAATGCTATGTAAATGTTATGAAACACACAAACCTTCTAAAATCAAACATAGATAATATAAAAATTATCATGATTAAGTATGTATACCTTGAGTAAAAGATATTTGAGAATAACTATGGAGTCTCGAAGATTTACAAAATTACATGCTTATATACTCATGAGTTCAGTTAAAAGAATAAGCACATAACATATGATAAGAAGGTTTGGAAACCTTCACTATAAATAATTTTATTTGAGATCTATGATTGAATTTAAGGGAAACATAGATTATATACATAAAATAAAAGTTATACTAGAAACTATTAAGGTTTGTATATACCAATTGGAGAAGTGCTTAGAAGAATGGTTAAGAACCCTGTAGTATAAAAAATAAAATATAGCATAAAATCTGATGTATGAAAACGAGTATGTCTAAGCATACTCAATGTTAGCATTTGTTAAAACCTGTTTATATATATAGAACATCTATATCAAGGAAAAACATATACTAATAGCATAACTCAATTATGAGTATGTTAAGTGCTATAACATATGGTTGTAAATAAATTTCCATGGATGATATGAGTAGGCCATGGGTGTCATGATTGATGATACCTATGGAATAATTAATAAACTAAGAAATATTCTTAACGCAAAGGTTTCCTTGTGGGGGAAAGAATGGGAAAAGTGTTACAATTTTAGAATAGTTAAGAATATTTGTAAGAACCATCATAATGGGAATTGTAATAAGGAATAATTCCATATAAAATTATTTTAAATACATATTGCTTATTTTTTGTAGAGAGATTATTCCTACATTTTACATCTTTTGGGAATTTCAAGAGAAATATTTTTACCTCCTTGATGAAGGAATCAGAAAGAGTGATTTTCATGTAACCTAAATTTGTTAAGTTTCAGAGTGCATGATTGTATGATGGTGATTTCTTGGTAAGCCACATTTAAATAAGCTAATAATTGTGGCACGGAGTATGGCTAGTGAGATTTTCAAAGAAAATGAAACATCAAACCACAAGTAATTTTAGGTTGCAAAGGAATTTCTCGTTTAAAATTTTTGTTTCAAAACATCATAATGATAAAAATTTGGGGATAGAATATCAAAATATTTTATAACTGAGAGAGAAAACAATCTAAAAAAATAATGAAAAAGTGAGAAAAGAAGCTTGAGACTCTGAAATTAAAAATGGAAGTGATGATGGCATATTGTCTAATCCAAGACACCACATAAGCATGAAAGTAGTTAGGAGTAGTGCTACAAATAATAATTGAAATGCCTTATTTACACTAAATTTAGTAAGTGTGAATTTAATGAAGACCACAGTCAATGTTGAAAACATGTAATTCCATAAGGAATTCCTATGGGCCGTGAAAAGGTATAAACAATCATCAATTGGCATGTAACTGAAATATGTGGTGGACACCAGATATTTATGAGGTTACAAACTCGTATTGTATATTTTTTGAAGGTTTCATGAATTTTTTTATTTTATAACATCCTCACAAAAGAAAATATTTAAGTTTTCCTAGAACCAAAAATGTCAAGAAATTTTTGATTGGATAGAATGATTACTAAATTTAACTCATATGCTTATATATTTATTTGAGTTGATGCAATAGGATAAATAGGAAGGATTCCAACTAGATTCCTTGGAGCATTCTAGCGGAATTTAAAAAGTTAAGGGTGATTAATGATGCAACCATGACTATGAGGAGAAAATCTCTTAACTCGACTTTTTTCTAGTTTGATGTATTTTCTTTAAAAGATTTGAAAAGATGCCATAAGTTGATGAATGAAAATATAAGCATGATAAAAATGTAAAATATGGAATAGTGCAAAGTTCCATGTTCACTAAATATATATCAAATAATAAGATGTTAGACGCATATAGTAATGGATGTGAGCGCAAAAATACTTTGAGGAATCTATTGTCCTAACATGAGTCAGATGACTAATAGTGTGTAATGGAAATATTTGACCAAGAACAAGTTGATAGTTGGTTGGGGAGCCAATGAAATCATTGTATTTAGTTTTGAGGAATGAATACAACTAAAAAGAAGGTGTTGATCGGAGATTAGCACAAATGACACATATTCCTGTTGACATGCATATTGTGCCAACATGGTAAGTGCACTAGGAAGGAGTGTCTTACTAGTCATTGGTTTTCCATATGAGTGTTTTAAAAATATTGATTATGACTCTTTTATTATAGGAACATATGAAGTATTTTTTGAATGCTTGATTAATTTCATGACGTGAATATGTAATTATGAGACTACAAGATCGAATGATTATGTTTGAGACAATTGTATTAACAAGATTTTTGTTGAGATAGATGATATGCATATGGGTGCACAAGGAAAGGACCCCATGGTTGTTGAAGAAAAGAAAAATTAATGCAACCTCCATACACCTTGACTAACAATTTTTAATGTAGAAGGAAGTGGAGACACCAGGGATTGATTTTGGGGAAAATAAATGGATGAGGTGTGTGGGTAGGTGGGGCAGGTTGGAAGTTATGCATCTATTTTTTATTGTAATTTTATTTTTGTATTTTGTTGACCTTGAGCATGGCCATGTTACTTCTTGTTTTTGCCTCTTTGTTGCTATGGTGGTTTCCTTTGTTTTTTTATTTTTATTCTTTGGGCTTGATGGTTTTGGGGTGTGAGGAAAGAAAAATAAAAGGATATATAGAAGGAGAGCTAAATAAGAAACCCAACCAGAAATGAAATACTTTTACTAAACCTTGCGTATAGAATAAATGACATAAAGGAGATATGAGGAAAAAATGGAGTAACTAAAGTGGATATGACTGAGTCCACTTGAAAAAAAATAGAAAATGATATAATAGCTATGAAAATGGAAATATATGGTTGATGTATACTTGATATTGTGAAATCAAGATAAATGCATAATGATGTTTTTTGATGTGATAAATGATTAGTTGCAAGCCATCACTAGTAGAAAAGTAAGTAATTACTCCTGAAAAATACTATGACCACTATGTGAATGGTATAAAAATGTAATTGGTAATTACAATTTCTTGATATTATGCAATGAATTCATTTATTGGATTCCACTTCATTTGGAATATCCACTAGATAAGTATACAAAGTAACTTATTATTGTTAGTAATTATTGGTAATGTTCTTGTCTTAATATTCCTGACCCTTGTTGGGTGCATGAATGAAAAATTGGTAGTTTATTCTTAGCATCGATGAAGTCATGATGGAATTGAATATGAATTTGAAACATGAGTGAGCTTCACTCTAGAATCAAACCATCGCTAGGTTAAAGTGAAATTGAAGCATTTCACCCTAAGGAGACTAACTCAGATATGAAGGAAAAATGTAAGAAGCATTTCCTTCACTTTTTAGGAGTGATAAAGGAAGGAGAAACATCCACGTGGATGCTTAATACAAGGAGGGGGGAAGATGTGATACCCTTGGTGAAATTTCATTTGCATACGTTATTATTTATATTTATTTGTAAATATGGTGGAAGTATTAGTTGTGGGGCCTAGGCTAAAGTTGACTATCAGATGTGAATATTAGTAAATTTTTATGAAAGAAATATTGTTATTCTACTTATTGTTTATTTGAAAATATAAAAGGAGCCACCAAATGAGTAATTAGGCTCCAAATTTCTAGGAAGTAGTTATGAATAAGTTGTAGTCCAAGAAAGAACATTTTTGAAGTGACAATTGTCATAGTTAAAAATTAAAAATTAAAAAACTAAACGAAAAAATATCCATCTTAAAAAATATTCCTACCACGGAAATGAGCATGAAGGGAGAGAGAGATCATTGGAGGAAAAATAGGAAAAGAGATGATGGGAGAAAATACAATCAGATATTTGAGGTTCTAGTGGGAGAGAAAGGCTAGACATGAATGAACCAAAGGTTATCAACCTACATCTAGCAGGATGCTTGTAGGGCTTGAGGTGTAACTTTGTGAAAGATACTAGTTTGGTTGTTTGGGAGGAGCGTGGTTACCCATATTATCTTTTCAAACACCCAAATACGTGTCAAGATTGGTAGTTTAGAAAGTTTAAGACTTTTTTTACCATTATCATTTATGTTTGTATGCATAATATGGGAATGAGTAATAATTATCTAGCTAATATATGGTAATTTGAAAAATTTCTAATTTTTGTTATGAATTAACTCTGTATAAATAATATGGGTAAAATTGTAGTTGTTTCGATTATGGTTTTAAGAAATACAGAAACACACAAAAATTTAATGTAGGATTAGCATGGTTATAGTATAATGTTCAACCAAGAAGATACCGTTGGTTTAATCCTTAACAACATGTGGTTCTCTCTTATTTGAAAAAACCTTGAAGGAAAAAACGTTGTAGAAAACTGGGAAGTAGGAGTCATGAAATTTATTTCCTTGTCGAGCAAGGTTCTTCCCTAGCCAAGAACTAAATAAGAGATATGATATTCATATATAAATCAGTAAATAAAAATAATTGTGCTAGAGTTGATCGGTGCTCTGTATAAATAATTGGAGAAATACATTAACACAAAATTATGGGAGGAAAAAAAAAGTAGAAAGACATTGGAAATATATACATGCGTTATATTTTCTTTAAAAAAATTATAATATTAAGATCTTTATACAGACGAATGATATTAATAGGTATGCAAGAATCTATTCTATTTTTATAATCGACACTCACTTTTGTTGGTAAAATATCATCTAGTTGTCTATATGGATATATGAAAAATAAATTTAAAAAAAAATAAGAACTAAAATTGTTCAAAACTAAGCATTTCTTTTATATCACAAGAACATATAAACTCTTTTCATATCAAGACTAATAATAAAATTCACTTGGAATTAGACAAGAAAAAGTGGCAGTATAGGGAAAACTCATGTTTGTACCAACATATCATCTAGTTGTCTATATGGATATATGCAAAAGAATTTTACAAAAATAAGAACTAAAATTTTTCAAAACGAAGCATTTGTTTTATATCACAAGAACATAGGAATACTTTTCATATCAAGACTAATAATAAAATTCACTTGGAATTAGCCAAGAAAAAGTGGTAGTATATGGAAAAATCATGTTTGGTAAAAAATTCTAATGAACGCAGGAACTAAAACTATGGTTCAATTACAAGTAGTCGTAGACTTGGTTACCGAGATATATACATATAAAAATTTCTAGACGTAGAGATAAACCAACCCAAGCATGGTTTTCCCATAATGGGCCTAAGTTCAAAATTCCCGTGATAACGACCCTGCATTAGAAGACGGAGAAGAACATAACTGATAGGTAAATAGTTACTTGAAGAGCACGTGAAAATGAAAAAACAACACTTTTCCTCTCGAAAGCCCCAGTATGGAAAAGTGGAATAACCTACAATCCAAGGGGATAAAATATTCTGATTAGATCTAAAATTTAATAGAGAAGAGAAAGATTTAAGCAAATGTTGAGACAAAATAAGATGGTTTCCATTAAATCAATTTATGCGAGGAAATAGACGACAACAAAAAATAGTAGCCATGTAGCAATGACAATATTGTGAGTAAGAAGGGTTTTAATTGAACCCTATAATTATAAATTATGGCAACAAAAGAGAAGAATACTAGTACCTTTTGATTAGGGTATCTCACCCTTTAAAGAACGTGAAGTGAGGTCACAACCCTAAACCTTTTAAAAAGAAGGATGATAAGATTTAATATCAATATTTTACGATAAAAGGTATAACAAAATGGAAATAGAAAGGATTTATCCTTTTAGGGATTTTTATAGAATTCGAAGAGATGTCTTGGGTTATACCCACAATTCAGGTAAAACCTAGCTCTCACAAGTTGTGGTCGAAAACACCCAATTCGAGCCTATTCAAGAAAACAAAGAAACTTTTAAGTGGGAGATATTTCGTTTGTCAACAAAAATAAAAATAAAACCTCGAGTTATAAATAAATATTACAAAAGTCACAAATATTACCTAAGAATAAAAAAATAATAACAATGGAAGAGGGAAACCCTAGTGAAACTACCTGAGGAGCCCTACTGGTGGTGGATGAACTGAAGCCATAT
Source organism: Pinus albicaulis (assembly GCA_034641835.2). Lineage (NCBI taxonomy): Eukaryota > Viridiplantae > Streptophyta > Pinopsida > Pinales > Pinaceae > Pinus > Pinus albicaulis. Next base: position 99,462,661 of record CM076572.1, read on the forward strand.
CCTAAACTTTGAAGTTGAGTACATTAACCATTTTTTAAAGGACAGAGAAATCCTTGGGAACCAATTCTCTCCGGAAATCCCTAGACTTGCCATGTCAAACACAAATAATCAGTGAATAATTGCAACAATGGACAATTAATGAGGAAGGAGGAAAAAATCCTGTCAAAAACTCAATAAAAGTTTGCATTTGACTATTTCCTAGTGAGAAAGGGTTCATCACGACCAAAAACTACATCATTTATATCACTTTAATAGTATTTTTTATTAAGGATAGTACCTAGTGCTCTGTGAGAAAAAAATCCCAAGTCATAACAACAAAAAACCAAAACCATAGTGTGTTGATGACCCATGGGTGTTGCAATAGGCATGCTATTGTATCGACTTACGAAGAGGGGTAATTGATATGATATGTTTATATATATGTACTATATCGCTATAACAAGACATAAAATATTTAAAAATGACCATTTTATGAGTATTTAATGACCATGGGGATCAATGGTCAAGAAGGTTTTGTAAATCAATGCAACAATATATAAATACTTAAGGAAGACAAAATAGGTGTGGGTTCCTTAACAAGAGATATACCTTACACCTCAATAATAAAACAATAATTGAAAGAATTGAATCAAATGTTTTCTAGTAGGTGAAATTGTGATGATCATAGAGGGAGAATTGTGAAGGAAATAGCTTTAGTATATAATGCTTTTATTATTTTTTTTCTCATGACACAATGAGACTATTAAACTAATACAAAGAATATAGCTTAAGAAAAAAAAGTATGACGCATTTATTTAATGGAATCATGCGGTACATGACATTGCTATATGTTGATTAGTGTATATCAATCACATTTACTAATATGGTCATGTTAGGGTTTACACTTTTATAATATTATGCTTTGTAATATTGGGTTTATAATATTGGGTTTTTAATATAGAGGATTTATAATATTAAGGTTTAATATACTAGGCTTTATATTATATAAGGCTAATAATATATTGAGTTTTTAATATTGGCGTTTATAATAGTGAGTTTAATATTATGGTTTATAATATTGGGTTTATAATATGTGGTGTTTAATATATAAGGTTATAATATTTAGGTTTATGTTATTGGGTTTAATATTAGATTTTATAGAATTTGGTTTATAGTAATGGGTTTATAATATAGGGGATTTAATACATAGGGTTTATTAATATTAGGGTTTATATTATTACATAAATAGTCAACCTTATTCACTAATGTAATTGACTAGGTTGGACTATGTTTAACTATGTTTAATAGTCAACACTCTTAAACTTCAGTCAAACGGTCGATACATATTATTAATTAATATTAATAATCAACATGTTGTGTTGTCACAATGGTACATATATCTATCCATGTCTCAATGTGAAAAAAATTGTGGCAAGGTTACATTACATTGCAATTTCTCCAATGTTGCAATGCGACATTATAAAATTATTCAACCACATTTACTAATGTGGTTGTGCATGTTCTTGATACATGTATATCGATGCATATTAACCACTTTTACTAATGTGGCTGCACATGTGCTTGATATATGGCGATCGATGTATATGAACCATATTTACTAATGCAGTTGTGCCAGGGTTTATAACGTTTGGGTTTATAATATTGGGGTTTATACTTCTGGGTTTACTATTACAATTTATAATATTGGGTTTATAATATTAGAGTTTAATATATTAGAGTTCAGTTTCAAGGTTTATAATATATAAGGTCTACAATATTAGGGTTTAATATGAAGAGTTTATAATAAATTGGGTTTATAATATTGGATTTTATATTAGGTTTTATAATATTGGTTTGAATATTAGGGTTATAATATTACAAAATTAGTCAACCATATTTACTAATCTGGTTGACTATGTTCGACTATGTTTGATGTTGTTTGAGAGTCAACACTCTTAAAATTTGGTTAAAATTAATTTCCTATGAATATTATTGATTAATATTAATAATAAAACATGTTGTGACATTATAATGATACATAAATCTATCCAACGTCCTAATGTGACAAACATTCTTGAAATGTTACATTACATTAAAAATTTTCCAATGTCACAATGCTACATTATAAAATTATTAAAACACATTTATTAATGTGGTTGTGCATGTGCTTTTTATACGTCGATCGGTGTATATCAACCACATTTACCAATGTGGTTGTGCTAGGGTTTATAACATTTGGTGTTATAATATTAGGGTTTAACATACATTATTTATAATATATAAGATTTATAATATTAGGGTTTATAATATTATTTTTATGATATACGATGTTTAATATATAGGGTTTAATATATTATGGTTTATATTATATTGGGATTACAATATAGGGTTTAATATATTTTGGTTTATAATAATATGTTTAATATTATGGTTTAATACTACGGTTAAATCCATACCATAAACCTAATAATTATTAGTGTGGTTGATATAGGCTTATTGGTGTATATCAAACACATAGGTTTTATCTTTTAGGAGTATTTTTTATTTATTTAAATAGTTATTGGATTTATTTCAAGTTTGTATAATTTCATATTTTGTCTAAGGTCTTCATCCTACAAAATGTTTTCTTCAATTTTTTTGCTTTAATTATTTCATTTATGTCAATGTATTAATCATTATGTTTTATATATAATATTTTTTTGTATGGACAATAATTGTGTATCCATCTATTTTGATTTATGTAATAAATTGGCATAATACCTATCCGAGCTAGGGAAACAAAATTGCTTCAACCAACATCATAACGTAATTATAGGGTAATGGGTTCTTATTTTAAATCTTACTTTCTCTAATAGAATTTTTTTATAAACTATTTAAACTTTCCTCCTAAATGTTTTTGAGAGTAGCTTTCTCAATTTCCAAATTTACATTTTATTTTTTGGCATTTTTTATGCATAAAACAATCCCGCTTATTATTTGTTTATTCAAACGCGAGTTCAAATGATGACTAAAATAAATAAATGATTTGCAATTATCATGCAATACAAAATGAAAAATAAATGCAAATTGATCTAATCCCATAGAAGGTTAAACAATAATTGACATGAAACAAAAGATATATATAGAGGAGGATAAATACTCCACTAACTACTATCAGTATCAAATGGAAAGTAAAATTTGAGGATTGAGGATGGACTATGTATCATTAAGATATTCCTACTCCATGTTAAATTTGATGTAAAATGAATGGAAAGAGTGAAAAGAGTAGCAAGAGTACCCCAACAACTATTCTTTACACACAACCCTACGGAAAACGTTTGGGACCATCCATATCCTACAAATTACAAAGATAATACATTATTTACATTGAGTTATTAGCATGTGAAAGATAAGTGAGCAATAACATAACTACAAGAGAATGGTCCACTTGACAAATTATAAGATGCTACAAGAAAAAAGTATTAGGAGAGCTGAGAGAAGAGGGAATAGTTAATATCTAAGTCTATATCTAGAGAGTATAAAGAATTTGGTAAACAATGGCTTCTTTATTCACATAATAATATATATTGCACTACAAGAACAACAATAAAATCTATGAATTTAGGATATATCTTTATACAAAATAACATGTCTCTTCATCTCCAAGTGACCATTGGTATCCCAAGTGACTCTTTAATTTCCATCGTTATTTACAAAAAATTTATCCTCGTCCCTAAAATAAGATGATGTAGGTGTATATATAATAAAATATTCAAAAATATAAATATAATTCATTGATGAATATGTAACCCATAAGTTTTTCCTTTAGTACCTCAAAGCCAACCAATATTTTTGGGCACTAGTCTACCTTATGCATCACAATTTGGTGACTTGTACTCCATAGACATTGTCTCTTTTCCTTAATAGTTGTGCATTCATGGTTATTTTCTTTTTTCCTTAGTCTTGTTGATTGGAGGTTGTTCCATGTTTCATCCCCTTCATTGATTCTCCATATTTGCATTATATGTCTTCTCTAAAAGTTCCATATTCATGTTCTTCTGAATTTCTTTAGATTTATATTATTTTGCATTTTCCATTTAACTCATTTCCCTTATACATGTTGTGAAAATTTATAACTAAAAAACTTTGGAGTAGAGATTTGATGTGCTTTTTGACTTGATTCTTCTAGGGTAGCAATGGATTTTATTTTCCTATTGTTCAAATATCCAATTTGACACAAGCAAAATCTAATAAACACTTAATGTAAATTCTTTATAAGTTCCCTTTATTAAAGGCATGATCTCTAAAAATATGGGGTGTCTTAAAGAGAGTGAAAAAATGCTTTTTCTTAAGTTATCAACAAGTTTTGTTCTTTGAAACATATGAATATCGAATGGTTTTAGTAATGCATTTTCAGAAAATATTTTTCTTCCATATATTCTCATTAACCCTTATAACAAATATTGACATAAGAAATTTAAAATCATGAAATAAATTATGTTTTTATCCTCCCTAAGGTTGTAATAGGGGCATATGATCCTATCAAATATATAGTAGAATAAGTATGGTGGTCATTTAATTCATGGTGAATTAAGTTGACAATGTTGCTTATTATTAAATCATGTCCATTAGGTAGTTATCATTTAATTAATTAATATGGCCTTATTAAATAAGGTAGACTAGGTAATTAAAAAATTTGATAGCTATAAATAAGGACGGAGCACTCTTTATTGAGCATATATGAGAATATTATCATATTGGATCTTAGCTCATTAGGAGGTTGTCGTCTCAAAAGAGAAAAACAATAGGATTGATCCTTTTGTAAAATAATCACTATATGATGTTTCCTTGCCTAAAGGGTATTTTAACTCATCATGTAAAAGATATTTTCTTTAAATTCTTGGTTATATTTCTTGCAATTCATTTTTAAGAGAAACTAACATTAGAAGTGGTATTAAAGCACTTTGCGAGGCACATTCAATAAAACATTTCTAATTGTTTTAACTCATTATGTAAAAGACATTTTCTTTGAAATATTGGTTATATTTATTTCAATTCATTTTTAAGACAAGTGAACGTTATTAGAATTGGTATTAAAGCACTTTGTAAGGCATATTCGAGAAAAAAAAGTTTGTTTGGTTTTTTTAGTAGTTTGATCCATGAGTGACTTACATTTTGAGAAATGTTTTATATAATTTACATAAAATAACTACACTCTATATTTTCCTTAAAGGAATATGTTATTTTAAAAACATTTGATTTAGTGGGATTTTGGATGAATGAGATATTGATTTTTAAATCTATTATCATTTTAGGGACATTTTGTGATCATTGCATGTATTGAGGAGTAGATATACTTTGATAGATCTCACATATTGAAAATCCATTGGTTTGATTTGATATATAATTTATATGGATTTTATTTGGTATATTATGTTATATATTTCCAATCAATATTGAAGGAAGTATAGTCCTTGTAATTTTCTACACCACAACATGGAAAAACCAAAGAATAACCATGTAAACATATTTATTAGGAAATTAATCAACTGAAAGAACCATCTAAAATCCTGAGACATTGTATAACATCATCATCAGTGAGGAATAGAATCATTTTATCAATGAGTAACATACACAAGAAATATTTTCCTATAATGATTTACAAGAAACTCATGAACATTAGTATCTATAAGGTTGTCATTTATGGTAAGAGAAATAATCTAAACTTTTCTCTAAGGAAAGTTTGCCACCATATGAATAGAAAAAAATTAAGGAAATATAAGAAAATATGGTGCTTACGAATTTATATAATGCTTCTTCTATAGTAGTATATTTTGTTTTTGAGCCATCCTTTTCAGGGAATATTTTAAGGATGGAAATTTATCTTAAAGTTTAGAAATCTCGGTGAATCTCACGAGTCCCTATTAAGAAAAATGTAAAATATGTGTTGATATCCTTGTAAAAATATAGAAATTTCTAACTGTTTTATATGTAGTCTCTAGAAAGTTTTCATAACATTGAAGGTAAAATAATTACATGCTATAAAGTTTTGGCAAGACATTTGTATAAAAAATCGAATTGGCAAATCTCTTTTTTGGAAAATCCTGAAAATTAGCCATCCTAGGAATATTCACCCCTAAAGTTTTCCTTTATTATTTTACAACTCTATACATGAATTTTTTTCTTTGGATGGTTCTATTTATTTGGATCCATCTGAGCATGGTGGGATTTTGGAGAAAAACACTCAATTAATTGCGTAACTCTAATATCATCAATGAGGAGTTAACATGAGCATCAAGACTCAGGTAATGAGCTTCTTAAATTACTTAAACATTGAGTCCAACAGTTGTACATGGGACTTTGGTTCCTTCCACTATTTCAGTGCTATAGTTAGCTCACTATATGGGACCCTAGTTTATGGATGAACCCCTTATGGAGGGCATCATGTATACATGGGAGCTTGGCTTAATATATATCCTATATAAAATCATTAAGGACAATGCTTCTTAAATGGGAATGGAATATTGGGATCCTCCCAAGAGGTGAATTGGGGACTATGGACCCATTAGAGATAAGAGTAGGATATTTATGGTTTCCACTTAATTCAATGAAAACTAAGTCCACGATGTTATTTATTATTAAATAAGGCCCTATTATGTAGTTATAATTCAATACGTATAATGTGGCTTCATTAACAACGGGCCAATAGGTAGGTAGAACTTGGGAACTATAAATAAGAAGGAATTCCAACTTACTGCGAATGTGTGAGATTATGTTAGATCCCTATATTACTAGTATAGTCCCTTATTGTTGTTAGTGTAACCCCCTTACTGTTATTATTGTACCCCTGTAACCCCCATATTGTTATTATTGTGCCCTTAAATTATTATTGTTAGGTCGGCTAGGATTACATTGTGGCCCCACTAGGATTACATTGGGTCCCATGGACTCCTATATATAGAAAGGAGGTTTTGTAATTTGTATCATCCAAGAATTTTTCATTCATGTAATGTATTAGAGGGTTCCCCCTCAAATTGGCTTATTTCTAAGGCATTGATATCTCTTTTCTTCTATTTTTGGAGCTTGTTTCACAGCATTTGGTATCAGAGCTTTGGATTCTAGGGTTTTTGTTGCTCCAAACAGGTCATCATGGAATTTTCGCTATAACTTTGTTTCTACAAGTTTTCAGAAGCTGAAATTTTTAGGGTGTGAAGGCGAAATCCTGAGGAACATCGTCAAAAAATTTTAGAGCTTGGTTCACAATATTTTAGGAGATATGATCTGTGGAAGTTAGGTCTTTTTGCAGGCTCCTCAATTTAATATAAACAGGTCATTGTGGAATTTGCGCTATAAATTCGTTTCGATGATGGTTCAGAATCTGAAATTTTTAGGGCGCGAAGCTGAAATCCTTAGGAAACTCGTTGCAAAATTCCAGGTCTTGGTTTGCAACATTTTCGGAGATATGATCTATGGAAGGTAGTGCTTTTTCAGGCTCTTGAATTTCATCTCAAAGAGGTGATTGTGGGAAAAGCTTCATAACTCTCTCTTTGAGCATCGGATTGGAGTGCCATAAAAGGTAGCCATAAGTACACGGACTGTAGTTTCTTTTCTATCAATTTCAGAGCTAAAAGATGAAACAGTGACACGTGGCAAGTCGTAAAAGTTTGATCTACTAAAATAGTCCATAATCAGGTCATTGTGGGAGATTGGACATAAATTTACCTTGAAGAATGCAAATCAGCTCAATGTTGTGGCATTCAAAAGAGGATTCAGAAGGCTATCGCAGTGCCAAATTGCAGATATTGAAGAGCTGTAACCACAGAGATAATCCAATTTAAATATATAGCTCTTCAAAAGCAAGAAAAAGGTGTGTAATTGTTTCCGAATTACATAAGTCTTGTTTGAAGAATCAATTTGAATTGATTCCAAGGGCATAATGTAGAATAGATATCAATATTGGGCTCTAAAAAATGTCCCGTAAAAATAATTCAACACCCATTAAGCCTTCAGAAGGCTCTACCATGACTCATGAAGATGAAGAATTGCAACATGATCTATCAAAATTACAAGAGCAAGTGCACCAAATTTCTCTTTGGCAAAGAGCATCATAAAATGAAATAGAAGTTTTGAAGAAAGGCTTGGAAGTGAAGATGGGTGGTTTGAAGAAAGGCGTGGAAGCTAAGATGGATGGTGTGGAAGCTAAGATGGATGGCATGGAAGTTCGCATGGAAGCTAAGATGGATGACATGAAAGACAACATGGAAAACATGAAGAATGATCTAAAAGCAGACATGGAAGGTTTTAAAAAGTTGATACAAGAAATGTTTCCTAATGGTGAAAAGATAGTAGAGGAAACTCATGATGAGAACAAAATAAATGTTAATCCTGACTTCATAAACTCTAATGTTTGCAAGAAGAACCACCATATTCCATAAATGGATATGAGGAATTTTGATGGAAAGGATCCTGTAACATGGATACTATAGATGGAGCAATATTTTGATCTCCATAATGTACAAAACACACAAAAGGTACGCATTGCAACTTTACATTTAGAACAAAATACATTTGTATGGTATCGATGGCTTTGCTCCTGTAAAAAAATTGTCACTTGGTCAATTTTTACGGAGGAAATGATATCACATTATGAGGATACAAAGAGCAACACCTTCTTTAGCCAATTGATAAATCTCAAACAAAAGGGTTTAGTGGGAAAGCACATTGAGGACTTCCAAAAATTGAATATAAGGGTAACTGATATTCCAGAGGAACATAGGATTGATCTCTTCATAGGTACTTTAAAGAATAACATCCAACATGAAGTTCACATTTTGGAACCTGATTCATTGGAGAAGGCATTCAGGTTGGCAAGAAAAATTGAATGTAAAATTATGGCGACAAGGAAGCCTACCACTCACTTCTATAAGGAAGGAAGTGTTGCTGCGCCTAGATTTCCACAACCTACAAGGTTGACACCACAAAAATTAGAAGAAAAAAGAGCAAAAGGGCTTTGCTATAGTTGTGATAGCAAATACACTAAAGGTCATAAGTGTGCTGAGAAGAAATTATTTTACATAGATTGTGAAGAGGAAGAAGAAAAAGAACAAGAAGAGAATATACACTAGGAACCAACCCTAGAAGAGGAAGAAATGAGTCCGACCATATCATGTAATGCATTGGCAGGAATTACCACTCCTCAAACTCTTAAGATAGAAGGACATATCAAGAAGAAAAAGGTAATAGTGTTGACTGATTTAGGTAGCACCCATAATTTTATTCATTGTAAGGTAGCCAAGGAATTGAATTGTTTCCTATACCGAGCACCAGAATGTTAACTGATGGTTGCAAATGGAGGAACTATAAATTGCTCTGGAAAATACCATAATATAAAGCTAACCATGGGGTAATATGTATTGAATATTCCAATGCTTTCCATTCCTATGGGAGGTACTGATGTTGTCCTAGGAGTACAATGGTAACAATCTTTGGGGACGGTAGCTTTCAATTTTCAAGAACTTTTCTTGAAATTTTTTTCAGAAGGAAAGGAAGTCGAATTACAGGGTATTGCAGGGAAGTCGGGAAACATAATAAGCTCTATTTTCATGAAAAAGATTCTAAAGAAAGAAAAATTAGGCGTAATTGCACAATTATGCCCACTAGAAGTTACAACATCAAAATCATCTATTTCTGCAGATCTCCAACAAGTCTTGGACAATCATTCCAAGGTGCTTGAAACTCCCAAAGGACTCCCACCTATTCATGATCATGATTATGCTATTCATTTCATTCCAGGAAGTGTTCCTGAAAACATCAGGCCTATAGATATCCTTATGTCCAAAAGAGCGAAATTGAACATATGATTGCAGAAATGTTAGAGGCGAGTATAATTCAACCTAGTCAAATTTCTTTCTCTGCTCCTGTAGTATTGGTACATAAGAAGGATGGATCATGGTGCATGTGTCTGGATTATAGGGAGCTCAATAACCTCACCATTAAAGATAAATTTCCCATTCCTGTGATTGATGAATTATTGGATGAATTACATGGAGCAATTTATTTTACCAAGTTGGATCTTCGTTCAGGATATCATCAAATTAGAATGAAGACTGAAGATATTCCAAAAACAACATTTCGAACTCATGAGGGTCATTATGTATTTTTGGTCATGCCTTTTGGCCTTACCAATGCACCTTCTACATTTCAAGGGTTGATGAATTCCATTTTCAAACCCTTCCTTACAAAATTTGTGCTAGTATTTTTTGATGATATACTAATCTACAACAGGTCTTGGAAGGATCATGTTGAACATGTTGACAGGGTGCTCAAACTATTGCGGGAGAAACAATTATATGCAAAAAAATCCAAATGTTTCTTTGGAGTACAAGAGGTGGAATATCTGGGTCATATTGTATCTCACGAGGGTGTTAAAGTAGACCCTAAAAAAATTAAAGCCATTAAGGAATGGAAAGTACCCACAACCATAAATAAGTTGCGAGGATTTCTCGGGTTAACAGGGTATTATCGCAAGTTTGTTAAGAATTATGGGAGAATAGCAGCACCTCTAACAACATTATTGAAGAAAGATGCATTTTCATGGACTCCTGAGGCAACTAAGGCCTTTGAACGTCTTAAAGAGGCAATGTGCCTAGCACCGGTCTTAGCTACACCAGACTTCACAAAAACCTTTATTGTGGAATGTGATGCCTCAGGAAATGGAATTGGTGCAGTTTTAATGCAGGAAGGAAGACCCATTGCTTTTGAAAGTCGTCCAATCAAAGGAAAGTATCTACAGAAACCTATTTATGAGAAGGAAATGTTAGCAATACTGCATGCACTAAAGAAATGGCGAACTTACCTAATGGGAAGACACTTCAAGGTAAAAACTGATCATGATAGTATTAAACACTTTTTGGAACAAAGACTATCTTCAAAAGAGCAGCAAAAATGGGTCACAAAGATATTGGGTTATGTCTTTAAAATAATCTACCAAAAAGGGAAGCTTAATTTTGTTTCAGATGCACTCTCAAGAAAGAATGAAGAGGTGGAAGCGTTGCTTTGTGCCATTTCTATATCCAACCAGATTGGATAACCGAAGCAAGAGATTAATGGAAGAAGGACAAAGAAGTATGGACACATTCAAAAGTTGCAGCAAGATCCTAGTACATATGATACATTTAGTTGGAAAAATGATTCCTTATGGTACAAAGATCGCTTATATATTTGTAAGAATTCCCAACTAAAACAAAAGATTCTTTTGGAATTGAACACTTCTCCTTTAGGAGGACACTCAGGATTTTTAAAAACTTACCACAGGGTGAAGAAAGAATTTCTTTGGGATGGCCTTAAATCTGATATTCAGAAGTTTGTGGCAGAATGTTTGGTTTTCCAGCAGAATAAAGTTGAGACAATTAAGACCCCGGGACTTCTACAACCTTTATCCATTCCAAGTCAACGTTGGGAGGAGATTTCAATGGATTTTATCATAGGTTTACCTAAGTCCAAAGGAAAGAGTGTCATCATGGTGGTAGTTGATAGACTTACCAAGTATTCACACTTTTGTGCATTATCTCATCCATTTAAAGCAAGTACAGTTGCTACTACATTTATGGACACAATTCAAAAGCTACATGGAAACCCAAGGGTTATTGTGAGTGACAGAGATCCCATTTTTACTGGAAATTATTGGACGGAGTTATTTTCTTGTTTGGGTACTCAATTATCTTATAGCTCATCTTATCATCCTCAATCTGATGGTCAAACTGAGATAGTAAATAAATGTTTGGAAGGATATCTTCGTTGTTTTTTATCTGATAAGAAAACACAATGGGTCAAGTGGTTACCTCTCACTGAATGGTGGTATAACACTTCCTTCCATACTGCAGCAAAAATGACCCCATTTATGGAACTTTATGGATATCATCCACCATCCATCACGTCATGTTTAAGAGAAAATTCAAAGGTTCAAGCAGTGGAAGATCACATCGAGCATCAACAAGAAGTTCTCCAACTCTTAAAGGATAACCTGAATTTGGCAGAAAATCGAATGAAACAACAGGTAGATCAACATCGCAACGAGAGAAGTTTTGATCTAGGAGACTGGGTATTTTTACAGCTACAACCATACAAACAAATGTCCCTCAAGCAAGCTAAGAAGAATAATAAATTATCGCCAAAGTACTATGGTCCTTACAAGGTGTTGCAAAATATTGGTACTATGGCATACAAATTGGAGCTTCCTGCTTCTTCACGAGTGCATCAAGTTTTCCATGTTTCATGCTTAAAGAAGGTTATAGGTGAAAATATTCCAGTTCAAACAATATTTCCAGAACATGATGAGGAAGGAAAAATCATATTGGAACCTGAAGCGGTCACGGAAACAAGAACCCGACAGCTACGAAATCGATCAATTTCAGAGTATCTCATCAAGTGGAAGAACTTACCCGCTAAATATTCTCCATGGGAGGATGAGAATTTTATACAAAAGCACCCAGAGCTACTCAAGCATTGAGGACAACAATTTTTTGAAGGAGAGAGGCATGTTAGGTCCCTATATTACTACTATAGTCCCTTATTGTTGTTAGTGTAACCCCCTTATTGTTATTATTGTACCCCTGTAACCCCCATATTGTTATTATTGTGCCCTTAAATTATTATTGATAGGTTGGCTAGGATTACATTGTGGCCCCACTAGGATTACATTGGGCCCCATGGAATCCTATATATAGAAAGGAGGCTTTGTAATTTGTATCATCCAAGAATTTTTCATTCATGTAATGTATTGGAGGTTGCCCACTCAAAGTGGCTTATTTCTAAGGTGTTGATATCTCTTTTCTTCTATTTTTGGAGCTGGTTTCACAATATTTTGGTATGATATTGGAGTTTTCTCCAATCGGTAGGTTTTCCCATTGAATAGGAAAGTGAAAATCAGACGATCCTTCCATAAAATTCTTGTTATATGGTGTTATCCTTCCTCAACATTATTTTTATTAATGAAATAAATTATATTTTCTATTCATTCTTGGTTATAATGCTTATGATTTATTACTTGCATTAAGTAATAGTACTAATTATACTTTTCTTAAACAAAAATTTCAAAATATTTATAAATTACAGAAAAATATAATTCAAGCTAATATCATTAAGAATTCAAATGCATAATTCTTGAAATTCATGCCATAATATTCCTATATTTTCCAATAATATTTATGTGAAATTATTGCTGTAATTTTTATAGATATCTTGCATTAATTCAAGATCCATGGTGATGGAAAATAAATGAGGTATGAGCCTTCGTTTGTATGGATTTTTAAACAAATGTGTATGCATGAGCACGCTTACTTCATTAGTTCTCTCTTATTTCCCTACATCCGTCCTTGCACTCCTAGCTACACTATCTTCATCCCTTGGATTAGTATTTCTTTACTTGCTTCACTATCTCCCTAATATTAACTCCTATTTCTAATCACCCTTCTCTTATCCTTACCTATTCTTCTAAATCCACTCCTTTTATAATTTTATCTCATCCCTCCCTTCTTCTCATCCCCGAACCACACATGGGTTTATGTTGTTATAAGCTCACTCTCCATATGCATCAATCCAATTTCAATAAACAACATCATGATTTGAAGTGGAATTCCAACTAAAAATATTCCTTTGGGTCAAATTTCATAATTCCTTTCCATGCTTTGAAAGATTTATGACATTTGATGGTAAATTTGATTAAGTATCCTTCTTTTTCCTGCATGAACCAAAATTCAATTGTGTTGTTGCATTTGAATACGACATTTAGCCTATAAATTGTTTCTTGACTCCAACGTTATTTTTCGTGTCATGGGACAAGATTAGTCACTTTCTCTCTCTTTATCCACTCCCGAAGCAAACAAGGAAACCTATTAAATAAAATTTCATGCATATCTAAAAACACGTACTTGTGCATCCATATTAGTGTTCATTTGGATATTTTGGGTCTCCTTACATGCAATTTCCTCATATTGATAAGAAAAATAATCCTATATATTCTTTCTGAATCGATTCCATAGCATAGCCCTATTATTTGAACAATAACTTGAAAACTAAGGTCAAGGAAATGGAACCAATTATTGGTGCAAGGATTAAAACCCAAGGTTTGAAATCCATTGACAAGAAATGCCCTTTAATCATTATAATTTTCAATATCTAAGATTTGGAGAAGGCCCCTCCCAAGATGATCACAAGAATTATAGTAATAGAGTAGCAAATTCCTTCATGCAAATAAACTAGCATTATACCTCTAGCCATTCATGTTAGAGCCTATAGAAGAAACCTTGGATAACACTTCCATAGGAAATATTTACATAAACAAAAAATATTTGATTCAACCATAAATATACACCCAACACCTTACCACCTCATTCAAAACAAAAATTGTAGAAAGATTTACATAAAGAGCCATCTTAAAGAATCCATTAATACACCATATAAAGCACTCAAGGATGACACAAAACACTCACAAGTTAATAACCAAACAATAAATCCCAATAAATTCATTCATGTAACAAATCCTTACTTCACATATATTAGCCTTAGGCTTCCCAACATATGCATAGATCTAGAAAGTACAACTTAGAGCTTGCATACTCAACAAAAGATACTTCTCCCCAAAAAATATCCCTCTCTTACAATATTTAGATGCTTTATAATGAAACATTTTTATACCAACCCTAAATTTCAATAGGTTAGTTACAAAAATAGTTAGAATTACAAATTTTCACATACATTTATTGGAATAGTTGGTGTGATACTCCAACATTAGTTTAATTAATGAAAGTGAATCTATGCAGTGTAAACCTTTCTTTTGTTTAGCACATCTTAAATGTAATCCAATTCTCGTGCACATAACACTCATAAATTTATTCAAAGGCATCCTTGTCTTGGTGCCAACACATAATTAGGATGGATATAAATTGTTATTTACATATTCTATTTGTAAAGTCCATGTTAAGCACTAAAGGAATGATGCATATCCCTCATATAAAACACATATCTGTGTAATGACAATTTTTTTCTTTCAAGTGTGTGTGTGTGTGTGTGTGGGCGCATAGAGTTGAAATGTAAATATTTACACGTTGGTTGAAGATGTGAGGGAGATGTTTTTATTTTTATTTAGTCTTAGTTTTCCTATGAGCTTCGATAGAAGGGAATCTTGTTGTAGGAACATGGAAAACACTTTTAGGTTAGAAATGAAACAATTGAATGGAACAAAGTTTGAGTTATGGAATTTTAAGATGGATAATATTATAATAAATAAAGATCTATGGGTTTCATTATGTATAACCACACTTTATAGTTAAGCTTATATTCATATCTATATTAAAAATGGAGGTCAAGAATATAGGTTCTTATAATAATAAAAAATATGTGGAAAGGATTTAATGATATCCATATATTCTTAATTTTTGCAAAAAATGGAGGGATAAGATCAAACTTTAACCCTAATATTCATGATTATTTTCATTATTGTTCCAATTTTTTCTTTATAGTTTTAAATATTTTTAGTTGTGGCCAAGTGACTAACTAGTTTCAAGTAGAGATTTGTTATATCCCATATTTCAAAATGTTATCGACATTTGTTACGCTGGAAAATACCTCCTCATAAACTGATAGCCGAAGACCAACTTGGACTGAAGTAAAACCATATTTCACAAGATTATTTTCTATGGTAACGTACCCCATAAACTAGCAGAAGATGTGTTAACGTGGCCCAGTAAAATAGCAGATTTCGTTAACCTAGGTATGCATAAATTATATCTTCAGAAAGGCCGTGTTACCTAAATTTCATGAGCTCATGAAGGAAAATTTCTAGTTAAATCACTGTGACTCTGTCATTTACTCAAAGTTGACTCTAAAAAGCTAGAAAGTGTCACCTCAAACTCGTCTTTAGAAGTTTCATATACTAACAAATACTACTATGCACGGAAAGAGAAATAAAGCAGAGGAAACTTTTATCCTTTTTCCCAAAGTGAAATAGTGAATAAAATGGAAAAGTTTGAGCCTCCCATTGCCTATATATTGGAGGCTAGGAAATTTTAATCATAATCAAAATTTGAGCATTGTTATTATGCCAAGATACTGTTGAGAGAGAGAGAGAGGAGCTAGGGGTTGGAGGAGGGATTGCTGCAACACAATGGTTGTAATCTTACTTCTCAGATTTAACAATATAGATTCAATATTGTTTTGTTTACATCATGGTTCAAATGTTTTATTTTTTTTATGCTTCCATGATTTATACTAATACTTTGATACTGGTGCATTCGATTTATATATGTTGTTATATGTTAATATGTTGAATTATTTATGTTTATATATGTTGTGAAGATCAGTTGTCGTTCATCTTGTGTGCAGATCTCATTCTTGGAGTTTGCTAAGGGCTATTTAGCTGCCATCTTGCATGCTCCAACAGAGTTGTGCAAGGAATAAAGACTTCTCTACTCATTCTTTCTTTGTCTATTGTTATCTAACATCATCATGATTGAGTGTGTATTTATTGAATGTCTACACATCCCTTGATCTGTTTGCCTTAGGTTCTAGGAAACCTAAGAGGGTTTTATGTCAAGTTACTCGTGCATTAATCCCTACAATAGAATTAGCAACTTCGCTGGGGATTTTTGTTTGATTCCTATTTTTTGATCTCCTAGATCTTGGATCTTTGGCTCTATTTTCTTCTATATGTTATTGTAATCATAGATACATGCCATTATACCTACTCATAACTAGTAATGCTATTTCCATCCCATGTTTTGACCTAGTTTTTCCTTTTTCTGATTGAAACTATTGTAGCGCACATTTATTTTGTCGTATAGAACCCTATAACATCCTACTTTTCCTAATACAGAGTGTTACCCCTATTGGTAACACCCTATGTGAGTTGGAGGCTTGCGTTAGAGGTCCAAACCTCTGCTATCCACCCAATGATGTGGATTTCATTGTTTGATAGTCTTACTTGTGGGTTGATCCTTGTATATTTTTGTTGGGCTTTGTTTTTGTTGGCTGCATGAATGTATATTATTATTTTGAAAAAAATAGCTTAATTTCATTAGTTTCGAAAAAAATAAATACAATTTTTTTCTTTCTATCGGTTTAACTAGTTAGTTCAAGTTTATTTGGGTTTTTTATCTGAGCATTGCATGTCTCCATTTATTTTATTGGTGTTAGATTTGCATTAGGATTATTTGGTTTTGAGAAAGGAATATAGTTACTCTCTCCTTGTAGAAAGTCTTCTTCATCGACTTGAACTTTAGAAGCTTATTTTCTGCATGGCTTGAGTTAGGTCTCGTAAATTCCATACATCAACACCCCTTCAAATACATTAATCAAGTACCCTTAAAATCAATGTCGTAATAAAATTTATTAGCAACTATTTTTCACGATACACATATATTAGTTTAGAAGAGAGTCTTAGGATAGGCTATGTGGGTCAACTCACAAAGACTGCAAAACTTAAATTAGTTTCATGAAAGAGAGAACATCATGTTACACTCACATCATATGAGACCACTCCTCTAACAAGAGAGTTAAACGTGATGAAACATGAGGGTGTGAAAGAAGGTAACTCACATTCGATTTCATTCCGATGGGTATTTTGTGCACCGAGGATCCTTTGAAGGATATCTGAGCAGAATTGAGCACTCAAGTATCCTTCCTACACAACATAATTCCAATAATCGTAATCCCTAGTTGTGTCTGTGATTTGAGGTGAACTTAGTTTCCTTACTTCTAGGGACTAACAAAAGGTGACTTGGGCAGGCTTCCCTGGTACCTCAAAAGATGAACATACTCCATCTTTAGTTTTCTGGGAGGGTACTCATCCTCACAAGAGTGTTTGGCACCTTCTTAATGAGGTTCGGGAAAATCCCACTAGCAATTGTAACTTTTATATTAGACCAACTCTCTCTTATAGCCCTTCAATACTGGGTTTCATCTCCAGCTAGTTATTTCTATCAGAAAATTGTTTCCTTTAGCTCCTTGTTTATCTCTTTTAGAGCTTTTTAATTTTTAGGTTTGTGCTCTTTTCTAATGATAAATATATATATATATATATATATATATATATATATATCACTCTACACCTAAAATTTTGTTAGAATATATTTTTCATAGTGGCTACCTTCGGCTCTTGTAGTTTCTCTCAACGATAGCTAGGCCTTCCTCCACTAACTATGGAGGAATTTTTGAGCTTCAATGAATTAGATTCTCCCTCTACACAAGGGAATCACTCTCCAGTATCAAATACTGCATCACACAATACTTCCCAAGAGACTATTTTACCAGAGGACTTCTTTACTGAAGGTGCCTTGCCTCATTTTAATCCTCCACTTGCTGATCCTCTTGAGCCAATTTTGGTTCACATTGCACCCTTTATTGTCATGTATTCATCAGTTTCCACTCCCATTGTCCCGATGATTATTGGTGGGTCATGGAATTTTTTGGACACCTTTACACTAATGCAACTTCCCGCAACTACAACTAGTTCAACACAATGGATTGGTTATATTTCTATTCAAACTATGCCTAGTACAAGCATGCCAACTACTCTTGATATAGGTGGATTTGAGCACTTTCCTTCCTCTACCTCCTTTGTGTCAGCTCCTGGACCTTCAATTAACACCCCTATAAGTGCTTTTTGTAAGAGTACCTTCAAAAATATGTTTGCTTGAAATAATTTTCTAAGTTCTAATCCCCAATAATTTACATCTAGGGGCAATGTTTCCACCATGTACATACCCATTGTGGGCTTAATAGACCCTATAACCCCTACGGTACAATCTATTCCTTCGCTGATTGATTTGTTTCCTCATAGTGGGCATAATATAGGTGGTGGTCCTACACCCACTATGCCTTATGTGGCCCACAATATCCCTCAACACAGTCTTGTTGCATCTATTTGGGCCCCCCTTTCTCAAGAATCTTTGAATCAAGGGGAACTTATATCATGTGGGAAACTAGTCCTTTTTTACCCAATCTAGTATGCCTTATATCCTACCACTTTATATGAGCCCACCTCCACCTCTAGGAAACTACTAGCCATTACCACTTGTATACCCTACTGGAAATCAGTTGACAAGGGGGCCTCCTAGTCCCTCACATCATCCTTCCCCACCCTAGCTTTATTTTTGGGTAACTATGCCTTTTACATTATTGTCTACTTTATACATCCTTGATATATTCAATTTAATGAATGACCCCATAAACCATAACTTACTTTGGCCTCCAATCCCATAAAGGATTCCTACAGATATCCCGAAGTTCGAAGGAAAATAAGGACATGACTTGACAACACATGTCACAACTTACCACCTTTTGTGTGTTTCAAAATCTATGATTGATTATAGTATCCTTCTCATACTCTTCCACCACACCTTGACTGGAAACACTACCAAGTGGTACATTGAGTTACCATGAGATTTAGTGAATTATTTCAATTCCCTTACTACAGAATTTCTAAAGCACTTTCAATTACCTATATGATATGAAACTAGAATGGAAATTTTAACTACCTTATGCCAAGACTCTTCCATCCACATCTCCAATCAAATCCATGAATGAAGACACCGACAGAGGCTTGTCAAGGGTCCCATTCTAGATTACCTCTCAAAAGAATAATTCTGCAAATCTCTTGGACCTCCAATTAGAAAGGATGCTACCATTGATGGCATGGTTACTGTTATTTCCCTTCATCAGTTTTATAAGAGGGATGAGAGATTGGATTCAAGGCTCATAGCTAAAAAACAAATTGACTCAGCTATGGGGGTAACTATCAGACCCTAGAGCCATGGAAAAAGAACTAAGGTAAAACATAACGCTCATGGAAGCCCGACTAGGTAAGCACAACATAGTAAGGATACATTTTCAAATGAGTGTGCACTTCACTTAACGATCGATAATTTTAGAGGTGGATCACTGTCCATCTCAACTCTAAGAACCCTCAGAAGCATTTCAAGGGGGATAACTATTGTAGTTAATAAGCAAGTGTGACCCCCCAAAGTTGATGATTCAAATTGGTGGTTTCTCTAATCCAATGGCCCAGATTCATTCTATGGGGTAACTGCTAGATCCAAGCTTCTGCTCTCCTACCCATTTTACGATGGTAGGGACCACACACCACGAGGGACAGTCTGTTGGTGCCAACTCAAGCAAGCAGTGAATTTAAAGGTAAATGGTGACATGTCTGCCCCTCGCTCCCATCCACCTGTACCCTATCACCACCCAATACCATTATTCCATGTGTCCCCTCGTGCATCATCCCACATCAGCTGACTGTTTCCCTCTCCCTCCCTATAAAAACCCTTCTCGCCTCATATTTTTGAAAGTTTATATTGTTTCCCAGTGCAAGCTCTCCCAATAGTCATTCATTATGAAATGTTGTCCGAGCACTCAGCCAGTCTGGAACCTCCCTCCAACTTCATTTACAAACTGCTCCAGGAAAACCACATAACTGGCTAGTCCCTTTCACCTGAAAGTATTTTGAATAATCATTGGAACATGAAGAAAGTGGCCCATGAGAATCCTAAAACCCAGGAGGCCAAACTATCCTCCAGTGTCGACCATCTCATGGAAATGGAGGCACAAATTGTAGACACCTCTTGCACCTACCACCTCACTGACCTCCATTTCAACTTATATGGTAACCACCTTAGAGTACAATACCCATTTCAGGTCGTTGACTCAAGCTTGCATTATCAAATTGCACCCTTAGTGCACCATTTTCCCAAGTTTATCTCTTGGTTTATCATAGCTTACATAGATGATAAAAACTACTTTGTCTCTTCCACCGGGGTCAAAATCCTTGAAATGACCGCAGAGAAAATTTAAAAAGGATTGAAATCACATTGGTATATCATTACACTACCCTTGCAGTAGATGAGGACCAATACTTTCAGCAAATTGTTCTGGCCCCTGGCCTACAGTCTCTGCCTATTGCTGACAGTTTCCCTATTACCCTCTTTGTAGATCCCATTTAGCCTATTTTTTCCCTAATTTCTCATCTTTTGGGGCATGATGATGCCAATAAGCTACCGAATCCATTCTACAATTCCTAAGGAAAATGATGCATCTTGGTAATTTATTTTACATTCCTACTTACCTATCCAAGGCCATAAGATTGCATCTATGCAATTTCCCTACCACCTCCTTTTTTAGTTGTTATTCTTTTTTTTGTACAATCATGTGGATAAGTTTGAGTGCCTACGTCTCAGTTTGGTGGCCACTAACAAGCAAAGGAAAAATGTTTTTGACTGGGATATTGTTGTTAGGAAGAGTCTAGATTTTAATGGATATTATTAGCTTATATCCTCCTACATTGACATTGCCTATAACATTATCCTTAGTTCTCCCTCAGAAAAAAGATATTATCTAGGTTAGAAAGGACACTAGGGCAAGGAAATGGTACCTTTTTGAGGATTACACAGAAATTAAGGTATATTGATGTGAGCTCCCTTCTTACCACTTGCTTGTGTTTATGCCCTTGTTTATTTTTGCTCTCTAATTCATTAGACAAAGTTTTAATGTGGATCAATTTTACTATGTTCCTACTAAGAAGTGATATATGTTTAAATTGGAAATACTTGTGATGCCTTCTATTTTCAATTCCAGACAGACCTTTAGAGAAGTTGAGAAATTACTCAAAAACACGAACTTTGATCTAGGGGATGTCTAGAATTATGGTCCTCATGGTGTCATTTCCAATAGAAGAGATAATATAAAGGCTTCAACTTATGAGAATGAATAAAATCCTGAGATCGAATGGAAAGATAACTTTGATTCGTGGCCTATTAGCACATAGATGGAGATTGAGACTCCAACAATGAAGGAACGGGCAAGAAAAAGGACTATTGACCAAGTTTGAGATGTAATGATGGAGGAAATAAACACTAGTAAAAAGGAAAATACCCTAGAGATAAAAGAAGAAGAAATTGACACCATGTTAGTGGAGACGATTCCAGATCAACTAGATTTCCAAGTCAATTTGGAAGACCCATTACATACTGCTACATCTTCTTCTTCAAAGGTAGATATTTTAGGTTCAAAAGGAAGTGCAATTGCTGCTCAGTTTAGTTGGCCTGATGAAAAGGTCGTTGTGGAAATAAAAATAAAGTAAGGGAAGAGATGAAGCAGCAAATGGCATATTATTCAGTCCCATATCATACCAGACTTCTGGCTCCTATGGACTTATAGAGAAATTAGAAGAAGTTCTCACTGGAGCCCCCACTAGCATAGTCATTACCTTCAGGCTATCATTTCAAAGCCTTGGATGTTTCCCTGGATTTCAAAAGTATCCCCCTACCAGAAAATATAAAACTCCTTAGGAAGGTGGGAGAAATGATCTTGTGTGAGATCAATAGGAATGCAATGACCATCAACAATGATGAAAATTTTCTACATAAAGTTTCAATGAGGTTGAACTAGGAGAGAACCAACTCCACTGATCTACACATGTAGAATTAGAGCTTCAAAGAGTTGTTTTTCGTGCTGGGGGTAAATCCAAAAGACAAAGTTTCCATTGAAACCCTCTTCCAAAGTTCACAAACAGAAATACAAGAGATAAGGCACAAAATAAAGATGTCAGGGAGTGAGTATGTGTAATCCAAGGAACTTTCAAAGGTGGAAGAAGAGAAAGAAATTGTATCTAAAGAAATCATAGAAATAAATAATGAGATAGTACCCTCAAGCAACAGGAATTAGAGCTTCAAATGAGAATAAATACACATATTTCTGTAACACATGTACCCAAATATCCCCAAAACCCCACAAAAAACTCACTAATACCCTTACCTAAATCTAGTTCTCACAAGGGGATTATAAACTGGTGCAGAAGGATTTGGATATGGTCGAGACATGCCTAGCGCAAAATGAAAATAAAAATTGAGACTAATAGAACCAATGAAGACATCAACAGTATGAACCTACAAGAAAAAAACTAGGAGATCTGTGAGCTAAAAGGGAAGCTGAAAGGGAAAATGTCTCTGCTACAAGCCAAGCAACTTTTCTAGGATGAGATCACAGAATATATGAGAAAAAACTGGGAGTACATAATATTGATGGATTGCCAAAAAGTTGTAATCAAGGATTATAACTTTTCCATCCTATCATCTAAGAGAATAGGGTGAAAATAACTCCTAGATTTCTAAAAATTTCATGCATTTTTTGAATGAAAGGACACTTGGTGAGTTGAGGCCCATATATTTAGTGGACATAGTATCTTCTATCATGGATATCTATAAATTTTTCCAGAAGGAGGAGGCCAATTCCAAAGCTAACGACTACCTAGGTGTGGTACTAAAATATTTGGTTGCTTTCAATGCTGAGTTTGAGGGGATTGTAAAAGTAGGACTAACTAGTTGTTGGGACTTTGTGGGAGTATTGATCCTGTGAGAGCATTATATTTTAATACTAGCAGATGCCAAAAGAAAGGTGGATTCCTCTCATGAGAATACTTCCACTCTAAAGGGAAAGACTGTAGTTAATTATTTGAAGAGGGATTTTCAGTTGTTGGGGATGGTAAACAACTTGTTCTTCCCTAGCTTGAAGTACATACCTCTCACCAATCTCAAAATTGCATACCAATAGTTCTTACGGGCTCCTCTGGTAGCTCTATCCCTTTGGAAATGATGTGAGTATTTTGTCAATCCTCGCATGCTCCAAATCACCGAACCATAAAAAAAACCTCCACAACATGCTTATCACAACTAAGGATATTATTGATCATGTTGATCAGGACACTTTAATTTTATGTTTTATGTAAGTACTTGTGTTTGAAAAGAAACAATGTCTATCAATTAGAGTTCAGTTAGTACAACTATTCCACAAACCACAATGATACTTTTCATATGACGATTCACTATAAAAATTAAGAAGCAATATCTTGTAATAGGTTATTTGTTAGGTCCCTATATTACTAGTGTAGTCCCTTATGGTTGTTAGTGTAGACCCCTTTCTTTTTATTGTTGTACCCCTGTAATCCCCATATTGTTATTATTGTGCCCCATAAAATCCGACTATCGTTATTGTTGTTCCCTTACATTATTGTTTTTAGGTTGGCTAGGATTATATTTTGACCCCATGTACTCTTATATATATAGAAAGGATATTTTTATTTTATCATGCAATAACTGTTCATTTATGTAATGTAAAAGAGGTTTCCCCCATGAAGAGGTCGATTTCTAAGTCGTTGATCTCTCCTTTCTTCTATTTTGTGAGTTGGTTTCATAACATTTGGTATCAAAGATTTGGATTCTAGGGTTTCGCTGCTTCAAACATGTGATATTTTAATTTTCTCTATAAAAATTTTTCTACAAAGGTTCATAGGCTAAAACAAAAACACATTTGCAACACAATCCAAAGAAACTTCTTGGAAAAATTTCAGATCTTGGTTCACAATATTTTGGTAGATATGATCAGGGGAAGTTAGGGCTTTTGCAGGCTCCAGAATTTCATGTCAAAGAGGTGACCTTGCGAAAATCGTCATAAATCTCTCTCTCTCAGCATCATATTGGAATTATGTAAAAAATGGCCAAAGTTACTTCGGACTTTATTTTCATTTTGTATCAATTTCAGACTGAAAAGATGAAGTGACATGTGGTACGCCGTACAAGTGCGCTCTACTGAACCAGTCCATAATTAGGCCATTGTGGGAGATTGGGCATAACATTGCCTTGAAGAATCCAAATCAGGTCCAACCTATGGCATTGGAAAGAGGATGCAACGAGCTACTACAGATCTAAAGTTCAAATCTTGGGGATCCGAAATCACAAATATACAATAGGATCAATAGTGATCTCCTCAAAATCATGAAAAAGGTGTGTATTTTTTTTTTAAATTACATAACATTTGTTTGAAAAATCAGTTTGAAGTGATTCCAAGGGCATATTGAAGCATAGATATCAGTATTGATTTTTATAATTCCTCCCTAAAAATAATTCAACACCCATTTAGCTCTCAGAAGGATTTACTATGACTCATGAGGAGGAATAAGTGCAACATGATATATCAAAATTACAAGACCAAGTGTGACAAATTTCGCTCTCGCAAAGAGTAAAAAAAAATGAAATGGAAGCTAAGATGGATGGCACGGAAGATAAGATTGATGAAAAAATGAAAGGCAACATGGAAGACATGAAGAATGATCTAAAAGCAGACATGGAAGGTTTGAAGGAAGGTTTTATAAAGTTGATACACGAAATTATTCCTAATGGGGAAGATGTGGTAGAGGAAACTCATGATTAGAACAAAATAAATTTTAATCATGATTTCATAAAATCTAATGTTGGATTGAAGACCCACCATATTCTAAATATTGATATGGGGAAGTTTGATGGCAAGGATCCCATAACATGGATACTACATATGGAGCAATATTTTGATCTCCATGATGTGAAAACACACAAAAGGTATGCATTTCAAATTTATATTTAGAACAAAATACATTTGTATGGTATCGATGGATTTTCTCTCACAAAAAAATTGTCCCTTGGTCAATTTTACAAAGGAAATTATAGCACATTATGAGGATACAAAGAGAAACACCTTCTTAAGCCAATTGATAAATCTCAAACAAAAGGGTTCAACGGTGGAGCACATTGAGGACTTCCAAAAATTGAATATAAGGGTAGCTAATATTCCAAGGGAACACATGATTGATGTCTTCATAGGTACTTTAAAGTATAACATCCAACATGAGTTTTTCATTTGGGAGTTTGATTCATTGGAGAAGGCATTCAGGTTGGCAAGAAAATTTGAAAGTAAAATTATGGCTAAAAGGAAGCCAAACAATCACATCTATAACGATGTAAATGTTGCTACTCCTAGACTTCCACAACCTACAAGGTTGACACCACAAAAATTGGAAGAAAAAGAGGAAAAGGGCTTTGGTAGAGTTGAGATAAAAAATACACTAAAGGTCATAAGTGTGTTGAGAAGAGACTATTTTACATAGATTGTGAAGAGGAGGAAGAAAATTAACAAGAAACTTAAAAATAAAATGATATATACCAGGAACCAACCCTAGAGAAAGAAGAAACGATTCCAACTATATCCTGTAATGCATTGGTAGGAACTACCACTCCTCAAACTCTCAAGACAGAATGACATATCAAGAAGAAAAATGTAATAATGTTGATTGATTCGGGTAGTACCCATAATTTTATTCATTGTAAGGTAGCCAAGGAATCGAATTGCTTCCTATACCCAGCACCACAGTGTCAAGTGATGGTTGCAAATGGAGGAACTATAAATTTCTCTGGGAAGTGCCATAATATCAAGCTAACCATGGGGGAGTATGTATTTAATAGTCCAACTCTTTCCATTCCAATGAGAGTTGCTAATGTTGTACTAGGAGTACGATGGTTACAATATTTAGGGATGATAGCTTTTAACTTTCAAGAATTTTTCTTAAAAAAAAATTGGAAGGAAAGGAGGTTGAATTACAAGGTATCACAGGGAAACCAATAAAGATAATAAGCTCTAATGTCATGAAAAATATTCTCAAGAAATAACAACGAGTCGTAATTGCACAATTATGCTCACTAGAAGTTCCAACATCAAAATCATCTATTTCTCCAGATCTCCAAAAAGTCTTGGACAATAATTCCAAGGAGTTTGAAACTCCCAAAAGGTCTCCCACCTAATCATGA
The DNA here is from genome assembly GCA_034641835.2 of Pinus albicaulis. NCBI lineage: Eukaryota > Viridiplantae > Streptophyta > Pinopsida > Pinales > Pinaceae > Pinus > Pinus albicaulis. Next base: position 99,489,282 of record CM076572.1, read on the forward strand.
TCATGATCATTCTACTCATTTGATTCAAGTGCTCCTCCAAACATCATGCCTTACATATATCCTTATGTCGAAGAGATAAAAATTGAGCGTATGATTGCATAAATTTTAGAGGCTGGTATAATTCAACCTAGTCAAAGTTCTTTCTCTTCTCCAGTAGTATTGGTGCACAAGAAGGATGGATCATGGCACATGGGTTCGTCTGATAGGTTGCTCAATAAGCTCACTATTAAAGATAAATTTCCCATTCCCGTGATTGATGAATTATTTTATGAGTTACATGGAGAAATTTATTTTACCAAGTTGGACCTTCGTTCAAGATATCATAAAATTAGAATGAAGACTGAAGATATTCTGAAAACATCATTTCGAACTCATGAAGGTCATTATGAATGTTTGGTCATGCCTTTTGGCCTTACCAATGCACCTTCTACATTTCAAGGGTTGCTGAATTCCATTTTCAAACCCTTCCTTAGAAAATATGTGTTAGTATTTTTTGATGATATACTAATATATAGTAGGTATTGGAAGGATCATATTCAACATGTTGACAAGGTACTCAAACTATTGGAGGAGAAACAATTATATGAAAAAACCTCCAAATGTTTCTTTGGATTACAAGAGGTGGAATATCTGGGTCATATTGTATCTCAAGAGGGTGTTAAGGTAGACCCTAACAAAATTAAAGCCATTAAACAATGGAAAGTCCATAGAATCATAAATCAGTTGCAAGGATTTCTCGGGTTAAGAGGATATTATCAAAATTTTGTTAAGAATTATGGGAGAATAGCAACACCTCTAACAACATTATTGAAGAAACATGCATTTTCATGGACTCCTGAAGCAGCTAAGGCCTTTGAACATCTTAAAGAGGCAATGTGCCAAGCACCGGCCTTAGCTACGCCAGACTTCACAAAAACCTTTATTGTGGAATGTTATGCCTCATGAAATGGAATTGGTGTTATTTTAATAAAATAAGGAAGACCCATTACTTTTGAAAGTTGTTCAACCAAAGAAAAGTATTTACAAAAAGCTATTTATGAGAAGGAAATGTTTGCAATACTACATGCACTAAAGAAATGGCGACCTTACCTAATGGGAAGACACTTCAAGGTAAAAAATGATCATGATGGTCTTAAATAATTTTTGGAACAAATAATATCTTTAGAAGAGAAAAAAAAATGAGGCACAAGAATGTTTGGTTATGAATTTGGAATCATCTACAAGAAAGGGAAGCTAAATGTTGTTGCAGATGCATTCCAAGAAAGGATGAGGAGGTGGAAGCATTGCTTTGTGCTATTTCTATTATCCAACCAGATTGGAGAACAGGAGCAAGGGAGGAATGGAAGAATGATGAAGAAGTGTGGACACTTATTCAAAAGTTGCAGCAAGATCCCAGTACATCTGATACATTTAGTTGGAAAATTGATTCCTTATGGTATAAACATCTCTTATATGTTTGTAATAATTCCCAACTAAAATAAAACATTTCTTTGGAATTGCACACTTCTCCCTTAGGAGGACACTTAGATATTTAAAAACGTACCACAGGGTGACGAAAGAATTTTTTTGGATGGCCTTAAATCTGATATTCAAAATTTTTAGGTGTAGTGTTTGGTTTTCCAGCAAAATAAAGTTGAGACAATTAAGGCCCTGGGTCTGCTATAACCTTTATCCATTCCAATTCAATGTCGGGAGGAGGTTTCAATGGATTTTATCACAGGCTTACCTAATTCTGAAGGAAAGAGTGTCATCATGGTGGTAGTTGATAGACTTACCAAGTATGCACACTTTTGTGCATTATCTCATCCATTTAAAGCAAGTACAATTTTTACTGCATTTATGGAAACAATTCAAAAGCTAAATGGATACGCAAAGATTATTGTAAGCAGCAGAGATACCATTTTCACTACAAATTTTTGGATGGAATTATTTTCTTGTTTGGGTACTCAGCTAGCTCATAGCTCATCTTATGATTCTCAATCCAATGGGAAAACTGAGATAGTGAACAAATCTTTAGAAGGATATCTTCCTTGTTTTGTATATGATAAACAAACACAGTGGATCAAGTGGTTACCTCTAGTTGAATGGTAGTATAACACTTCCTTCCATACTGCAGCAAAAATGACCCCATTTATGGCACTTTATGGATATCATCCATCGTCCATCACATTAGGGGAATTTTGAGGTCTAAAATGGGCCTTCTAAGGAAATAATAAAATAATAGATAAACCAATAAAATAATATTTATGAATTTTCAATTCACTTTTTTCACCACAATCCATGTAACCATAGTTAAATTCAATTCAAAAGTTGTACCAAAATAAAAATTAATAAAAAAATTGTATTGATGTGACTATAAATGAGAATGAGTTTTTCAAGAAAAAATCATTATCATTGAACAACAAATGTATTTGTCATTTTTACTTAAATAACTTAAAATAAAATATAAATATAAATTTATAAATTCTTAATTATATTATATGCTATTAATTAAAATTTATATTATTTAAATTGTATAATAACATGTAATTAATATACTATATAAAAATAATATACTATATAAAAATAATTAATATACTATATAAATGTATAGAGATATGCATTGCTTCTTTCAAGAAATATGAAATGACAATAATATATTTTTATTCAAAAAGTGTGAAATGACATTTATTATGAGTACTTTATTTTGACTTTAAAAGTACTTAGAGCACTACCATGGTTAACCATGATTTTTTATCCACGATTGAGAATGTGACAAGTAAGTACCTTTAACTCAAGCAATGCCACCTCAACCATTAGGGATGATGTCTTCCCCTAAAATGTGATTGGTTCTCATAAAGTGAATTTTGATTATACATTTTCCTTGGGAACACTAGGGTTTTTTACTTCTAAGGGAGCGTAATATAGGTAATGATGAACCTATATTGATAGTCAAATGTCATGGTGACAAAATAATGTCTTCTTAATGGATATCCTTAAATTTGGCACAAATTGGAAAAGTGTGAAGTTAGAATGTTTATGGTTTTAATGAGCTTTTCTCCAATTCCAAGATTTGGTTTAGGAACACTAGGGTTTTTTAATTCTAAGGGAGCATAATACAGGTAATGATGAACCTATATTGATAGTCAAATGTCATGGTGACAAAATAACTTGTAGCATATTTCCCCCTAAAGTGTGAAGTCTGAGGTAGTTATGAAGAGTGAAGTGGTTTATCTTTCCAAGGATTGGATTACGGACATATTGGTCGAAATCCTATAAAAACATTCAATGCAAACATATATATGTATATCATCACTGAGGTAGGCATTCCCATACTCAAATCAAAACTAAATACATGTTATAATCGAGAAATGATTTTAAAATTACATCAATAGTAGACACAGCATGGACACAACCATCTATCATAAGTAGTCTACTGTGTCATGAAAAATAAAACTCCTCACAACTTGGATGGTGGAAACTAAATCTAAGGTCTTTATTTCTGCTTCCTGAACTAGTACGATTATATTCATGCGATTGATTGTGTCAAAGTCGAATATGGTAGAAACCACTTGATTACCAGTCAATGAAGTGAATTGTCAACGAGTGTGACATAAACCACCAATAATGACAATGACTCTCAAAGTACTCAGTACAATCCATGAAGTTTGAATGAATGATTTGCAGTAGAACACTTCACGGAATCATTCGATCGAAGGTAAATGATACAACCTGTCGTCGAAGGCGAGAAACCTACCATTAAGGCATGCAGATACCAAGGTACTGATAGGATTCTAGATCAAATTTATAGATGATGAGTTGTCGTCGATAGAAAGTGACCCGTTATAGGAAAGCCTACGACACGAAACCATTAGATCAAGTTTTTGAAGAAATTTTTATGAAAGACTGACTCAGGTATGGTCAACGTGAATGGAGACAAATGTTTGTAATGAATGGTTTTATTTGAACTGTCTCTTCAACACATAACAACACTGCAGATGGTTTGGTAATGATTTACCTAAAGCTAATACCCAGAAACCGGCTGAAGACTTTCAATGTGGTTTGATTAACTTTTAGACAAAGGATTTTCCCAACCCAGGTATAAGTGCGACAAAAAGTGTTGTGTTCAAGAGTGGTATACTACTTTTCAAAACAAGGGTGACAACTGGATTCATTTTCTCTCTTTTCCCCCACCATTTCTGGCAAGTACCTCTCTATTTTTGACAAGCTTGAGGAGGATAACATTTTCTTGTTGTGTTAGCTCATCCTTCAGATGATTCCAACTTAGTATTAAAATCAAACCCTAAGAAGGGGTGGTCCGTTCCTGTTTGTAATCGACATGTCCTTTACTCTTAAGTTTTAATGAGTCCAGTATAAGTGAAACTCGATGTTTTCCAATTTTAGGGAGTTAGAAGAAAAAGCATAAGAAAACTCTGTGGTTGTAATTTTTTCGTAAATTTAGTCTCTCAAGCCTAAAAAAGGATAAAATAATACAAGGGAGAACTCTATTGACCATGATTTTTCAACGTATGCCTTTTTCGTAAATAGCCCATTTCAGTCCAGAGAAGGGGTAAACTTATACCGAAATGACAACTGTTCATTTCCTTTAACAAGTTCGAATAGTCCAGTAATTGATGATCTTTTAACATTTAGAGAGTCTGAAAAGGGCTTAAATGAGAACACCATGGTTTCGCTTTTTTGTAAGTTTTAGTGAGTTAAAAAAAGTGATTAAAAGTACTCACATGGCCAATTTTCAATTTAATTTACGAGCAGGAAAAGATGGAAAGAACTCGGCATTTTCATGTATTTTACGACAGTGAAAGATAGTAAAATAATCTCGGGATTTTCATGAGTTTAATGAGTCTTGAAAATAATAATCAAAATGGACTCAAGATAGGTTTCATTTTTATACAAGCTTGAAACATAGGAAAAATTATTCTTGAGAGTGGTTTCATTTTTATGCAAGCCTGAAACATAGGAAAGTTGTGCTTGAGAGTGGTTTCATTTTTACACAAGCTTGAAACATAGGAAAACTATGCTTGATAGTGGTTTGTTTCATTTTTACACAAGATTGAAAAAAAGGAGAAATCATGCTTGAGATAGGTTTGTTTCATTTTTACATAAGCTTGAAACAAAGGGAAAAATCATGCTTGAGAATGGTTTCAATGCCCCCCAAGCTTCATTTCATTCAACTAATTAGACTACTGGTTACTAATAGCTGGATGGAATGAAGGTTCATTTACGAGATCAGATGAAATATTCGACTCAATTAGGAGAGGATTTGTTTCATTTTTTAATGAGCTTGACACAGGAAAAGAACTATTCTCATTTCCTGATTCATTTTTTAATGAGGTTGACACAGTAAAAGGAACTATCCTCTAGGTGACCTATTTCATTTTTTAACGAGGTTGACACAGTAAAAGAACCATCCTCATAGTGACCTGTTTCATTTTTTAATGAGGTTGACACAGTAAAAGGAACTATCCTCATGGAAACCTGTTTCATTTTTTAAAGAGGTTGACACAGTAAAAGAACTATCCTCATGCAAAATTATTTAATTTTTTAATGAGGTTGACATAGTAAAAGGAACTCTCCTCATGAAAACATGTTTCATTTTTTAAAGAGGTTGACACAGTAAAAGAACTATCTTCATGGAACTTGTCTCATTTTTTAATGAGATTGACATAGTAAAAGGAACTCTCCTCATGGGCCTATCATGGCTTCCAACTGGAAGAAACACATGTCAAGGCACACTCCTCAATCATGGCTTCCAAGAGGTCTTCATCAGATGGAAGAAAAGTTATCCGGAAGGAACACATGTCAAGGGACTCAATAGGGATAATAACATCATGTTCAAATAATCCCATAGGGTTTTCCAAGTCAATTACCATATCTAAGTCAAAGGAAGTCGAGCAAACAATGAGAATCTTGCTTGCATTGGTAACTAAAAACATGGGACTTGTTTCCACATAATTAACCCGTAGCGGGGTAGATACCAATTCCATATAAGGAAAATTCATAGATGTCAGTTTTTTGGTAGTCAAATGAGGACTAATGAATGAAAGCTGGTGAACAGTCACAATGTTTCCATTGTGAGGGAAAGACATCATGTGAAAGAGTGTTGATACGACAACTTTAATTGCATAGACATAGTCTCGCCCAAGGAGAAAATTGAAATCCAAGGGACCTCAGACTACCATAAGATCAATACAGATAGTTTTACCTTCCAAGGTAATAGGAAACTTTGGAAGGATCCCTAAGGGTTCACTAATGGTTATGTTAAAAGCTGACAGATTCTGTGTAACAGGAAAAAGGTGAGGGGAACCCAAATCTTTCCAAGCAGTTGAGGATAAGATACTAACAGAAGCACCTTCATATACATTCATGCGATGCACATTCTTACCACAAACCTTCACAGTTATTTGGAAAGGGATGGAGGAAGGAAGATGAGGTTATGTTACTCTACTCCAATCAAAGGAAAAGAACTCAGTACTTGGAGGGGGTTCTGTAGGAACATGTGAAATGCCCCCTGGCATAGAAGAATCTGATGTAACAAGAAGAACCTGAGCGGTATGAATTTCACTCTCTACAGAGAGAGTGGTATCGACCATATGTGAAATTGACTTGACCACTTGATCAACTAATGGATCATCAACCTAAGTGATATCAGCTTCAATCTCTAATGGAATATTGGGATTAACTGGTCTTGGAATTAGATCAATCACTTCATCAGCTGATGGTCATTTGGGAGAAAGTTGACGGTAACTAGTTGGAAGTTGTTGATGTGGAAGAGTAAGGTTTTCCATCAATTTTGAGGCTTCATCTATTTGAGGGAAAATGTGAGTTTGATGACTCCCTTTGCATAACCTACAAGGAAACCAAACTTTACCCTTTTTCCCAGGAACCTGACAATTAGTGGTTGATGGATCAAAGGTAAGTTGATATGATTTTTCTTATCATACTTCCAAGACCTTAGGAAGACCAGGACAATTGATAAGGAAGTGGTCACCCTTAAAAAAATTTCAAGGGTATTTGGGTTTATGATGCATGTTGGAGGTTTCCTCAACACTACCAACACTTATAACCATGGTGGGTTGGTTGAGTTCTTTCTTATCTTGTTTCTTCTTCTTCTTAGCCACCTGGTTACTAGCATCAAGACTTTTACCAAGCGAAGAAGAAGAAAGGGAGGAATAGATGTTTGGTGGAGAAGGTAAAGGGTCAACATGAGGTTGGTGATGTTAAGATATTGAACTCTAATGAGGTGAAGCATCCGGTTGAGGTGGAACAATTTCGGTATTCAAGGCCAATGAAGTTGAAAATAACCATACCGGTAAACCTACTATAAATCCAGGTAATGACAATGTAGCCATATAAGGAGGATCAACATTTCCAAAGCAAGGAAAAGTACTAGGATTCTCGTTAATAGGGATTCCTTGGTTGGTAAATTCGGGAACATTTTCCATTATATTGAACTTGAGTGAATTTTATTAACAATTTAAAAATATTAACAATTAAAATTCACAATTCACACCTAAGGCCTCTAAGAAGGTAAAACAAACAAATTAACACGCACTACCAAATCTAGGAGTCAAACCACACACAAATAGTATGTTTCCATAAGAAAAACACTAGTTGGTGATGAAATCCAACATCGTATAAGTTAATATGGAAAACTAGCGGTGGGAACAATTACCCTGGCAATCTGCTTAATGAAACAGTCTGGTGCAAGTACATCCACTATGCCATCTTGAAGTGAAGTGCACCCTCTGTAAAGTCCAACTGAGTCTAGTCAATGTCTGCTCCAGGTACAGTGGGACCTTCCCTCCACCATCACCTTGGAAAAAATCCTAAATATTATAGCTACTAAGGTCACCAACTGAGATAATTATACCTGGGGGAATAGTCTACGATCCGATATACATTCAAGGGCAGAGTAACAAGCTCAATCCCCTTGAAGGCTCCTTGATATAATCCAAGGTTTACCAACAAGTGACCCCAGGCTCCTCGATAATGGTCTATCTAAGGTTTACCATTTTTAATACGTGCACATCTTCTATCTTTTCCAATGAGACAGGTACGATTACTTCACTGGGTCTGACATGATCTCGTGCTTGACTCTTTTAAGAAGAGCTTCCCAGAGCACAATTTTAACAATTGGAATTTTTCCTTACCGCAAGATACTATTGTTTGTTTAGTTTCTTTGTAAAGTTAAATACTCCCTAGTTAAAGCACTAATCCTGAACTAGAGTGGTGGAAAGAGCCCTAGAAAATGTAAAAATTTCTAGATGAATTTTATTAAGCGCTATGTTATTTGGGCTGTTATTACTCAAAGGGTAAATGGATATGAAACCAATGTTGTTATGACCTGACCCAAAACTGAATACAAACGAATATGATAATTTAATATTTTCAATTCGATGAATCTTAACTAAAGTAAGGAGAGACGTTCCATTCACTTCAAACAATGAAAAAGTTGATAAATAAGAGAAAATATAACAAATTCTCTAATGCACTAATTTCATCAAGAAAAACTAATGCTTATCAATTCAATTTTTTATTTTAATATTTTTAAAACAAGCATAAAAACATGTAAATTCATATCAAAGAAAATGATCTAAATCTACGATTGATTTTTCCAGAATGTAAACTATGCAGTTGTAATCTATGCACAATTCACTGTATGCAAATGTAATATATGCACATTTTTTGTTCATATTCTGAAAATGATAATTCTAATTATGCAAATGTGATCTTATGAAAAATAATTCTCAGACACAAGATGATTCTAATTTAATATAAGAACCAATCAAGTGTAAGAAAATTAAATTGGGTGAGTGTTCCAAAGGTCAAAAATAAAAACACTCAAAGGCAATTAACACTCAGACACAATTTAGCAAATGAGTGGGATTTTTTTTTTTTGCAAAAACAAAAGCAAAAATATGAAAAATTGTTAAGAGATAGAAAAACCTCGAAGTAATGACCAAACGAGATCAAATTAATATTTTCTTGAAAAAGAGACTCAAAACACCCAATTAACTTAATGGAGACTGACACAAATGTTGTTGAAACGAAATTCACACATAAGACTTTGATAGTCAAAACAAGTTGGGGCAAACACAAAAATCTAGTAATCTGGTTCCTAAAAAGAGAATTCTTATTTTTCAAAAAATTTCCACAAGTCTGCAGGTTTCAATGGAGAACAATGTCATACTGTATTGTTTTGAACTAAAAAATGTGGAGGCTACCACACTATCTTTAAATAAAAACCGTGGAGGCCAGGAAAAATACAGAAAACAAAATAAAAATTCAGATTTTCTTTTCATGGATTCTGATAAGTTATCTACCCAACCCAGTTTTTAGACTAATAAAAATCAGAAAACTCTTAAAATTCAAACTGAAAAATAAAAAGAAACTAAGTTTAATTCCCCAGCACAGTCTCCATTTTGTTATGCGGATAAATCCTTCTTGCGGACAAGAATGATCTCCCTAGTATCCTAAGGATATCTAGAAACAAATAACCAAATTAAAACAATTTTCTCTAGATCATTTGTGATTCTGAATTATTAATTAAGAAAGTACGAGGGCATGCCCCTACCTAAATTCCAACACTTACTGAAATCTTCTATCCATTCGCTCCAAAAGAGGTCACTTAAGCATGTGATACTTGCAATCAAAGACAAATAAAAGGATTAAAAGCACCTGCAAGATATAATAATTGAGAAAACATTAATCTATCTCATTGATCAAGGAATCTAATAATTGAAATACTCAAATAGATACATGAACAATTGAATGAGAAAATAGAATCCATTTGTATTATCTTGTATAATAAGAAGTAACCTTACAACCTTTCACCTTGATGTTATACAAGTTCTTCCGGGGTGCTGAACAATCATTCTTCCTTCAGATTCACAAGCCTTCCTCTATCTGAACTAGCATGAAATTATGGACATGAGTGTGTGATAATTCTAATATCAATAATGACTAGTATAAAGAGTATGCTCTCTTCGGATTTTCATCAGTAATTACCTTCTGCAAGCTATGATCTACCCTTGAGACTGAAACATGTGCTCAATTTATAGGGAAATTGAGGTATTTTCAGTTCCATGAAGAAGAGGATGGATCCCTCTTATGAAGGGATTTGAGCTCCATATACCAAGGGATAAAATCCATGAGTGAAGGTATAGAGTTCATGAGTATAGGATAAATCTTGAACTGAATGTGCTTCTAGAAGCTTCCATTTGGGAGAACATTCATCCAGCTGGGCTTCTAGAACTTACTTTTTCCTTTATTTGACAATGTCAGATAAAGGGTCAACTCTCAAGGTTTTAACTACATGGGATTTATACTTGTCAAATTTGACCAATTCAGTAAGAGAAATAGACACCTTTAACTTTGAAATTTATGACTCTAAATTGAAAGGTATAGTTATGTCTACCTCTTTTGTGACAATATCCCTTTTCCCAACATGATATTTTAGTGCCGCTTCTTTCCTTTGAATATATATTTATTTGGTAGGTGCACTTGTAGAAGGTTGATTGCTTCTATTCTGATTTGGAGCTGCAATCTCTTTACCCTTATTTTGATTGGATTGGTAAGCTTGCTTCTTTGGTACTTATTTCTGCTGAATTGTCTTCTTCGGAGGTGGATTGATTGGAACGTCATGACTCCTAAAGGAGTACTTCCTTTTCTAGGAACTCAATTCATTTAGGTATCCTCTCTGATAATCATCAGATTCTACTTCTAACTCATGATCATTTTCCAATATGAAGTCTTTATAACTTGGTAAGCTTGTTTTTTCCACATATTCTTCACCTTCGATCAGAAAGAAGGGTTGGCCATCAGCTCTAAAAATAATATTTTCCTCTATTGTTGGTTCTTCCTCTTCATCACTCTCAGCATATTTTTGTTGTGGTGGTGTCCAAATTTGCTGATGTTGTTGTGTTTTGGGAGCTCTTTTTTCTTTTTTCTTTATCCAGAACTGAGGTTTCTTGTAATATTCCTAAATTAGCATACAACTAATTGGAAAATTATATTTTGATCTTGCTCTTAGATAGAATAATAAGAGGGTATGGAGATTGATAAATCTCCTTAGTAGGAATAAAAGACACTCCTAGTGTGAATGGATGCCATTTGAAAGCTGGATTAAAGACCCTTAGGTGTGAAAAGGGGTTGGAGCATGAAGATTGGGTCAACTTTGACCAAATCAAACAACACTATCATGGAGGAGTGGCATTAATGGTGGGACACCGCATTTTTGGAGGGAGATTGATTGCATGATGGTGGAAACCATAATGAGTGGGACCCAAGGTGAGAAGGCTCACATTGTTTATAAGGAGGAGGATGGCAGCCATGTGAGTTTATGTCATGATTATTATTTAGATATTTCTATTTAGACTTTGTTGCTCTCTTCAGCTATTTAGCTAAGATTGCAGTGTTGTTTAGCATAAGGTGTTCCCGATCGGGAATCCCACCTCTTTCCTTGATAGGCCTCTTGGGATACTATTGATCCATCATTTCCACATATCCAACATTCTGGCCAAGCTTCAGTCTTCAGCTACAATGCAGTTTCTGTTAAAATTTGTGTTTTGTTACAGGGTGTTGCAATGGAGGGTTGAGAAACCAACTTTTTGAGCTAGTTTTTCATAGGAGGAAGGATTCCTTCTCTTGGGAGATCAACAAGGAGGGTTCTTGACCACATTTCAGATATTTGGCACTAGGTAAACCTATTCCAATCATTCACAACATAGTTTCAATCTGGAATTGTGTTATTTTGGAGGGAAATTTTAGAGGAGGATCTATTGGCTCTTTTAGAGTGTTTTCTTGGAGGTGAAGGGTTCAACCTTTCATTTGAGGTTACCTTTGGAGGAAATATAAATCAGATCCGTATTATTTCAGCCTTATATTTTAGGGGCTCTAGTTGCAGTGATTCTTCAACCCTAGGGCTGTAGATAACCATTTGTATTTGGGTGTAATTCTGGAAACCCTTCCCGGGTTCTTTTGGAAAGGTGTCTAGGAGGCTAAATCTTCACTCCTAGCATTATTTGAGCTATATAATAGAATATCTACATTGATCCACATTTATTCAGCATTTTATGCCCTAAAAATATGTTGTCATATCTCGGGGAAATTGTATGGCAGCTATTTCTCATGTATTGACATATTTGCTTGTGGAGGCTTGTTTTGTATTACTTGAGTGAATAGATCCTCAAGATCTTGTGCCTATTATTTCATGATACGTTTAATAAAATGGTTGTACATTTGTCTCATATCATGGTGTGTTTATTTATTCACTATTCTTTCCATTATTGTGTTCAGATATTGTTGCTTCCCCATTTGGGAATATTACAGTGGCATCATAGCATAATCTTGGCTCAGCCTGTGGATCTCAGCCATTATGTTATCAGAAGATTAAGAAGGAGGAGAAATAGATCATAATGGTGGAAAGAATGAGTTTTATCTCATCTCTTTTAAGTTCTAAGAAGAACCTCAACAAGGAGGTAAAAAAAATAAAAATGTAGAAAATAAGTGAAACCACATTAAGGTTTCCAGATGAGGAAGTTCCATGTACTTCCTATCAGCAGAAGAAAGATCCGGTATTGCATAGAGCTCCAAATAAACATACTAATCTCTTTCGTTTTGAAGAAGAAGACAACAGGCATGAAGATGGAGTGCATACCTTGGTAGATCAACCATCATCATAAGTAGTTGGGGAAGTCATCACACTGGAGGAAGGAACCCTTGTAGCAGTACAAGATGTTCCCAAGCTTTACTAATGTATGCACTTAGATTATCTTCCATTTTAATGATGGATCTTTCTTGATGAGCACTTCATTGCTCAATGAGAAGATTTTGCTTTAAGAATATTTGGATCCTTATGGGATCAACTTGGTCATTGAGGAGAGGCCTTCATTTGGAGATCTCGAGGAGATTGCATTTCAACATACCATGAAATGCAAAGATAGACATATTATTTTGGAGGGTGGTATTCTTCATTGGAGGGATATCTATTTTGAGCATGATGTTAAACACTCATCATTGGACGGATGGGTGACGTTGATGAGCAAGAGGCTGGAAAGCCACTTGCAGATCTATGACACAGGGTAGCAGGAGGCAAAGTTGCGTTGGCTACTCTTGAAAGAGTTTGGTCATCATATGACACATTCTATTTCAAAGAGAATATTGGTCAATGGGCCTTGGAATGGCACTTGCATCATATGGAAACACGTATTTTGGGTTCATTGTGTTGATATGATATTCTTCATGTCAGTCATCATTTTTTCACCTCATGATTTGTATGATGGAGGTGTGAGGAGGCAACAAGAGTTGTTGTTGCTTTGGAAACTCTTGGGAGAGTATGGGCTGATTTTCTCCCATGCTTTGCATGATGTTGTAGGAGTAGGTGATGGCACTATCATGGTGCAAAAGAGCTAATCCTTAGCCTTCAAGGATCATGAGGTACATCCACATTGGAAGGAATCTCCCATGTATAGCAGCATTATGGTCAATGAATTTGGAATTTGGCATGTCAAAGAGTGGAGCTATGAGATGACAGGAGTGGTATTACAAAGGCCAACAGTGTTGTCACTTGGGAGCTTGGATTTGTTGATGGAGTGTTCCCAGGATCACTTCACATATGATTCACTTGATGGGAAAGTAGGGGATGAGAGTGGTGGAGTAGAGGATGGAGACATAAATTACCATGATATGATCTTCTTGACTTGGATTTCCAAGCATAAGAATAAATATCTTCATGCAACACATGGTTCATTCCTCTTCATGGGAGTGTATCATACCACTATGGAAGGCTCATTCATGGATCTTATTATCAGCCTACTCTCAGTACATGGTAAGACTTGTGTTGTTGCACTTATTGATTATCTAACACAATATTTGTATTCTCTTACCATCTCTATATAGTGCATTGCTCCACAAGAGGGCAAGCCTTTATTTGGGCTTCATGGTCATTTTGGGACCAACATCTATGATGGAGAGAGCTATTTCTTGTATGTCTTTGGGAAAGTGTTGTACTATTATTTGTATGCTCAGTTGATAAAAAATGCCATCTACTATTTACTAGTGAATGAATGACATGCAAAACTAGAAATTTGTTGGGAGACAACTTGCCACATCAGGTTCTGAAACTATAGTTGGTAGAACTGAACTGTATCCACTGGAGAAACCATTGGTACCATCCAAACTTGCACATAACCTTAAAAAAAAAAATTATTTCAATACCACATGGTGATGATGTGCCATTCCCTCTGTATGGAATGGTTTGGGCTCACGAAACTAGAGGAGGGATATTTGGAGATCCAGTTGTCCTTTTGTATTTTGAGGGAAAAATTATTGTAGCCCAATATCAACAGCAACTCTACACTTTCCATAAGTGGAAAGAGAGACAATGTGGGGTAGGCCATTTTGTCTACCATGTTCTGTTATGTAGCCCACCTACATTGCAAGAGCCAAAGGTGGAGGATAATTTTAATGAGTTTCCATGTTGGAGGGTGACTCACTTACTTTTTGTGGATGATAGCTTGGGGATGGAGACTTTACATAGGAATGATAGTTCCCACTATATTTCATATTCCATGCCCCAAGAAGGCTTCTAGCCATATATAGTTTCTTCCATGGATATTCCACTTGTTCATGATGAGAGCCATTTGGATTTTTCACAAAAGGCATACTTATGCATTTGGGAGGAGAAACTTGGAGACTTATTGTTGAGACAAAATCTTGTTCATTGGATTAATTTATTATATGAGGATTCTACAGGAGGAAGAGGAGAGGCTCTTTAGTTATATCCTAGTAGTTTATTGAGCACAAGCAACATTTGTGAGGGGAGGATCGTAATATTCCTAAATTAGCATACAACTAATTGGAATATTAAAATTTTATCTTGCTCTTAGATAAAAGAATAAGAGGGTATGGAGACCCATAAATCTCCTTAGTATGAATAAAAGACACTCCTAGAGTGAATGGAGGTCATATAAAAGCTGCATTAAAGACCCTTAGGTGTGAAAATTCGTTGGAGCATGAATATTGGGTAAACTTTGACCAAATGAAACAATTTGTTATGGAGGAGGGGCATTAATGATGGGACAACATTGTTTTGGAGGGATATTGATTGCATGATGGTGGAAACCGTAATGAGTGGGAACCAAGGTGAGAAGGCTCACACTGTTTATAAGGAAGAGGATGGTAGCCATATGAGTTTATGTCATGATTATTATTTTGATATGTCTGTTTTGACTTTGTTTCTCTCTTCAGTTGTTTAGCTAAGATTGCAATGTTGTTTAGCACAAGGTGTTCCCAATCGGGAATCCCACCTCTTTCCTTGAGAGGCCTCTTGGGAGAGTATTGATCCATCATTTCCACATGTCCAACATTCTTAAAAAGCTTCATTATTCAGCTACAATGCATTTTCTATTCAAAATTGTGTTGTGTTGCATGGTGTTGCAGTGGAGGGTTGAGAAACCCACTTTCTAAGATATTTTTTCATAGGAGGAAGGATTCCTTCTCTTCGGAGATGAAAAAGGAGGTTTCTTGAGCACATTTAAGATATTTGGCACTAGGACAACCTATTCCCATCATTCACAACACAGTTTCAATCTCAGATTGCATTATTTTGGAGGGCAGTTTCACAGGAGGATCTATTGGCTCTTTTAGAGTGTTTTCTTGGAGGTGAAGGGTTCAGCCTTTCATTGGAGGTTATATTTGGAGGAGATTTACATTGGATCCATATTATTTCAGCCTTATATTTTAGGGGCTCCAGTTGCATTGATCCTTCAGTCCTAAGGCTGTAGATCACCATTTGTATTTGGGTGTAATTCCGGAAACCCTTCCCATGTCCTTTTGGAAATGTGTCTAGGAAGCTAGATCTTCACTCCTAGCATTATTTGAGCTATATAATAATATATATACATTGATGCATTTTTATGTAGCAGTTTATGCCCTAAAACTACGATTTCATAACTCAGGGCAATCGTATGGAAGCTATTTCTCATGTATTGACATATTTTCTTGTGGAGGCTTGTTTTGTATTGCTTCAGTGACTAGATCCTAAAGATATTGTTCCTATTATTTGTTGATATGTTTAATAAAATGGTTGTACATTTGTCTCATATCATGGTGTGTTTATTTATTTAATGTTATTTCCATTATTTTGTTCATATATTGTTGCTTCCCAATTTGGGAATATTACATTGGTATTGTTGGTCTCGAAAGTTCGGATTTATGATTTGTGGCTCTGTTTTTCCATTTGAAATAGACATTATATCGACCATACTTTCCATGGTCCCAAGTAAAGCATAAAATTTAGTGTTGGATGAGGTGGAAGGTTCCTCTTTAATGGTTACTTTGCGTTCAGTTTTGAGTTTTGACTTCTTAATCATGAGGTTGGCCTCAACACTCACTGAATTTCAGATCTTTTCTTCTAGATTAGTGGTATTTCTCTCTCTCAATGATTAGGCCATATCTGGGTCAAAATCGCGAGGATAACACAGGAGGGCCAAAATAGGAGGTGGTTTCATCTCATTTGGGATGGAATTATAGATTTCTAGGTATCGGGCATTATACTCAGGAACAGACTCATTAGGATTGCACCTCAGGGAGTCATACTCAGCAAGGATTTGTAAGGGTTTTTGTTTTGATCCTACCTGGATAAGAAATCATCATTTATTTCTTTGGGCTTCCTAATATAATTAGGTGCTAGAGCATGGAACCAAGTTTTAACTTCAGCGGAAAAGCTTTGCGCAATAATTTTCATCTTGGCATCATCTACATATAACTCCTCAAGATCTATGAAGGTTGTTATTTTGGCCATGTGCTGATAGTAGGGATTTTAGATTTTTCATCAAAGAGTGGAATTCTTTGGCCATATCCTTTTGGAAGATTATCAAGCTAACCAAGGAGAACTAAAGGTCCAAAACGAGCCATAATTCCTGCTAAATGTGGTGGAGGCGAAGGAATGAAGGGTGGATTGGTCTGAGGAGGTCCTTAAGGGGGAAGTTGAGATGATGATGGGATAGATGATGAAGTAATATTTATTTGGGAAGCTTTGGGGTTGTGAAGGGATTCTTGTTGGTATTGAACGAGGGCTTTTTCAGTAGTGTAACTTAAGGTGTTGGCTAATTTTTCGAGATTGTGATATTGTCTCCAAATTTTTACATTACTCTCATTTGTAGCCTCAAAAAATGATGGTTTTAACTTTAATATCCAAGGTTAGGGGACTATGGTATTAAAGTCAGTTTCAAATTTGGTTCTAGACAGTGACAACTCAAATTTGGTATTAAAAACAAAATCTTTAATGGCTACCAAATCAGAAGGTAATGAGAATGATCTTACCAAATCTCGAGGAGGAGAATTCGAAGAACTTGAAGCTGACTGAGATCTTCACTTCCTTAGGATTATTTCAGGATATTTGACTAGAGAAACCAAATCTGGATCAAGGTTAGACCAGGTATACTTTCTTCGGGAAGCCAGAACTGCTGAGGCGCCAAAATTATGAAATCAACCTTATGAAACTAGATCCTATCATCCAAAGGACTAGATTATGATAAATATTTGACGTACACTGAGGGAAATTTTGTCTCTTCTCTCCATGGCAATGATGCCAAAATTTTATCACTCAGATAGATTCCCAAGGCTGAAGAAGGAATCCCAACAAAGGTAACCATAGACCAAGATTTTAACTCGGTAGCTAGCCCTACCAAGTCGAAGATGGCTCTCTACACAAAACACAACCTAGGAGGCTGAATGGATTAGGATTTTAGGCTAGGTGTGAGCTCAATGGTTTTGATAATTGATTTTGGCTGGGCTACTAGATGAAAGTATGGTTAAGGGAGTTATGTCAGGGAAAATGAGATAGGGTTGCATAAATTCAATGGGGAAAGGTAGGCATAAGCATTAACACTTGAAGATGATTGTGATGAGATGGTTTTAATACAAATTAGAATCTAGGAAGATCATATGATATGTATTCTTCCTAAACAGAGGAAAATGGACAAATTATGATAACTTTCCCTAAACAGAGCATGAGAAAAGCATGTATTTTTCCTATCAACTTGAAAGCTATCATACAAAAGAGATGCAATGAAAATGATGAAAACACATTCTAAAATATGAAATTGAAGGAAAATAAATGATAAAAATCATACCACATGTATCCCAAAAAATAGCTGCAACTCTTCTTTATTAACTAGCTAAAAACTGAGTACAAGAGACCTTGATCAATGAGCTAACATCCAAAATGATTCCAACCATTGCTTAGTGTGAAGAAAGGGAAAAAGTAGACATCAAAACAACATTAAATCATCCTTAGGGGTCAAATCCATGAGGTGAGTAAGAGATCCACAAAATTCTGAACTGAAAGCTGAAGTGTAGGATGGTCCAAGTGACTCATTCCTAATTACTTTCAAATTGATTCATTTGACTTAAGGATAACTTTTACCTAATGAATATACCCCTACATAGCTTATCCAAAACATAGTTAAAATTAACATGCTCAATGACATAGGTAAATGGATAAATTTCTAAGATAAATTCAAAAATTATAGTGAAAACCCAAAAATATCAGTAAATGGTCATATGCGCCATTATCCTGTCATATGTGCCCTCCCTGTTCAAGGTTGTTTTTGACTAACTTGTAGGTGTTTAAATCAGGCCCAAGATGGCTTGCTGGAAAGCACTTCAAGTCTTATTTCTGAATATGCCTCCAGTTTTCAAGTTGACTTGACCCCTCAAAATTTCATTCTCCCAATACTGCTCTGTGCGCAGTGCCTAGGCCAAAATAGGGCAAGAAATGTGATTTTTAGCTAGTTTTTCCCCTTTTCACTTGTCAAATCTACAAATCAAGGCTGGAAAAGGGTTTTTTTGTAATTAATTTTTCCTTATGAATCCATTGGTGGTCTCATTTTCCTCAAAAAGTGCCCCAAACATTTCTGCAACGCCTAGGGTGTTGTGCATATGAATTAATTTCTGATATGTACTTGTTCAGAAAATCACATATTTTGAAAAAATGTTTCAAAATGCATCAACATTGGTGAGAGAGTGCTGGTTAGGTGGCTAGGTTTGGAGTGAAGCCTCTGCAAGTATGTCGAACTTTATTTTCTCCTCCAACATGGTCAATGCCTCAACCTTTGCATTGGCTCTTTTGAGCTTGGCCATTGCATTTTTCTTCTTTTGGGCATGATTCTTGACCTTCCTCATCAATAGGTTATTATCTCTGTTAGCCTTTGCCAAAATATTCTCCAAATGTTGGTTCGCTCCATCAACTCATGGCTCCCTATTTTCATTGATCGCCCTTGAAAGTTTCTCATTTAGGGTTAGTTGATCATCAATTTGAGCCTCTTTTTGTTTTTTTAGAGCAGAGCTCTTTTTAGCCCTCTAGTTCTAGGTCTCTTTCTTAGTTCTTGTTGATCTTGTTCATCAAGAAAACCATAATTTTCAAGTGTCTCATCTAGCATAACTTTGGCCTTTTCTGCCTCCCTTTGAGCAGTGATATACTTAACCTCATCAATGACCTGTTTAGTCTTCAATTTCTTATTCTCTTGCTCAAGGAAGTTTGTGACATACTTGGCCATTTCAAGATTATTTTGGAGCTCTGTAATATTGACATAATTTACCTTTATGACTGCACTAGTGATTTTATCATCTTCAACCTCATCTAGGTCAACAAGATCAAAATCATGCTCAGTCTCATGGAGGTTTTCATCATGTCTAACCACTAGCTAAATTTCTCCCTCAATCACCTTTTATTTTCCTTTATCCACCTACTTTTTTGATGTTTAAGGCATGGCCCCTTCCACTATGTGTGGATAAAACACATTCCTGTGACCTCTCTGGTAGGTTCTTGGCAATGGCTCCACCTCAACCACATTAGTCTAGTTAGGCTCACTGACCTGAATCCTTCTAGGTGATCCAATGTCATGATGTGATGGAGATGAAGGAGGTGAAGGGGACTGATCTAATGATGAATGTGCTATGGGATGATATGGAGGGATGGAAGTGGATGGGCGGGACGATGAAGGGACGTTTTTTTCATGGTGAGTAGATGGATCTCTGAATATATCATTGGTTGTGAAGGTCCTCCATGAAATTTTTAGTTGATTGAGATGATAGAGGACTATGATTTTGATAAGGTAATGATGAAAAAGACTTCCCATTTGATGTTCATACTTCCTTTTATGGAAAATAAATTCCATCTTATCTATGCTCCAAAAAAGGTAGTAGGGTATGTTAAGCATCCTTACCCTAGTGAAATTCATTAAGAGGAAAATATGATAAGTATAAAGTCTTGAAAATCTAACTTTACATGAAAATTATTTCACGATTATCTTCATCATTGGTGCATATATATCCTGAAGGTAAGACAAAGGAAAGAACCTCTTTTTCTCATTCTTGTATCTTGGTTTTAGGAAAGGCTCAAAGTATTGTTCCTCCAAATCACTCCTTTTGAACCACTTCTCCCCAATGTTTGGGATTCCGGTGGCAGGTGAAATGATAGTAGTTGATATAGTAAAGGTGACACCAGCTAAAGTAACTTGGTTGTCATGGAGTCTAGATATGAAAAGTCTGGTCAACATGGCATGGTGTTGGACCCTCTAAAATTTCACACAGAACTCATAACAGCCAACATTTTTGAAGCATGCCACAGCCATTGGAGAAGCCAATAGTTCCCTAGTGCTGGCAGGTTCAAGTCTTGGTATTCTTCCCCCTTTATCTAGCCTCCTCACCTCTATTTCCACACCCTCACTGTATGATCTATTTTCTTTCTCTTATTCCATGGTGTTTTTTTATCAAAACCCTAGGGATGTGTGATGATGTGGAATATGGTTTTAGGAATGAGGAATGGAAAAGGGAAAATGAAGGAGATGGTGCTAGGGATATATGAAATGGGAGAGGGGATAAGGAGTGGTAGTATCATGGTATTTAGGATGGGGATTTTTAGATTGGAGCATAGCTAAATCTAGCACCTAGGGCTTAGGGTACTGGCATAAAGGGTTTAGGGGAAAGGGAATTATGTAATACACAATTTTGGGAATGGGTATTTTGCAATCTAGGAAGGGTGTGAAAATGTAGGAGAGTGCAAATTAGGAATTGTGAGTGTAAGATGGAAATACTAGTGTTTAAATGATTTTAAACACCAAATATTAAAAAAAAATCACAACACCAAAATTTAACTTGAATGAGGAGAGAATCTATGGAAGACACATTTACTCACTTGGTGGAGGTCGAAAAAGCTTTTGCTGAAGTTTTGGAGGAAAAATTGGCGAAATTTGAAGTAATTATGGCCTTTCTGGACATATATTCAGTGCCTTAAAGCTGTGTACCTTCGCTTAATATTGTGTGCTCTCGTAGAAGGCTGTGCACAGCGCCTAAAGGATTTGCGCCCTCTCTGACGGATATGCGTCCTCTACTCTATTTTTTGGTAATTTTGTGCAGAAACTTGAAACTTCGATCTCTTGGAGTGTTTTTTTGGTGTTTCTAGGAGAAAAATGAGTTTGAAATGATGTCAAGAAGTCTTTCATACTTGACTGAATTTGAATTTAGATAAAAAACCTACTTTTATAATGTTTCATTTCACCTTTTGAAAACATTATTGATTACCCTTTTTCTTTGATTTTTCTTCTTTGCATGATGATGTTGCTGGAGTTTGGCACTTTTCACTTTGACTTTCCTTATCTTTAGTTTGGCATATGAATTTTGAGTTGGCGGCTTGGGACAGAACTTATTACATATAATGAGCATAAAATTACATAAAAATAAAAAATAAATTACTTCTATTTTATAAAAAAACAAAATACACTTTGGTATGAAAATCATACTCTAAAACCATAATTACAACCTATAAAAATCATATTTACGTGTTGATAAATCATCTGCAGATGATTGAGAAAGTATTATTTGAGTCACTCTCACACTTTTTCTGACCTTATTGAGATGAAATGGTGTGTTATGAACCTTGAAAATTGAAACCTACTTGACCTAATAAGATCTTGAATAACCTGACTCCATCGTTGACTTTGACTGACATAATGACATAGTGAAACAAGCTTTTAAGATTGTTTTATGCTCAGCAAGACATGAAGGTGAGTCAGCAAATGTCAAATTTTGAGGGAGAGTGAGGTTTTATGACTAGGGCTACCATCAGTGAGTGAATTGTTTTCATGACCTAGTGGAATGATAAAAAATTTCTGAGTAGGACCTCTAAAATGAATATGAAAAGAGTGATTTTTATCACTAATCAAAGAATGAAAATTATGACACTAACAAAGCAACCCAAAGGTTTTCCTCTCTCCAGAAACGATGACTGCATTTGCAGATTAAAGAAAGCACTATATAGTCTCAAGCAAGCTCCTAGAGCTTGGCATGTTCATATTGATGGATATATACATCAACAAGGATTAAATAAAGGAAGCATAGATAAAAATATTTATATGAAAGTGGATCAAGATAACCTAAAAATTATCAAGGTATATGTGGACGATAAAATCTTTGGAAGCAATGATGGTAGATTAAGTAAAAAATTTGTGACATAGATGCAAAGTGAGTTTTATATGTCTCTACTTGGCAAGTTGACATACATTTTATGACTTTAGATATCTCAACATGATAAAGTAATATTTATATATAAAACCGAGTACTTAAGGAAATGCTCAAGAAATTCAAGATGGAAGATTGCAATCTTGTCCTTACCCCAATGGTAACATGTTGCAAGTCAATTTCAGAAGATTCGTTAGAGGATGTGGACCAAAGGTTGCATAAATCTATGATTGGCATTCTTCTATATGTGAAAAATTCTCTGCTATATATGATGCAAGTACGTGGACAAGTAGAAACATTCCAAGCAACACAAAAATAATCTCATATTATTTCCATCAAAATGATTCTCTGATATCTTAAGGGCAGAATAGAATATGGTTTATGGTATCCCAAAGGAAATGATCTAGTTAGCCAAGTTTATAAAGATGCAGATTATGCAGGAAGTGTTGATGATATAAATAGTACCAGTGGAGAAAAATTCTCTCTAGGTGGTTGCCTTGTTTCATGGTTAAGTAGAACACAATATTCAAGAAAATTATCCACAACAGAAGCATAATATATTGTGGAAATAAATTGTTGTACTCAAGTTCTCTTGATGAAGAAATCTTTGTAAGATCCTCAAGTCAAGTTTCATGAGCCTATTCCCATATTTTGTGATAACACTAGTGCCATAAGTATCTCCAAGAATCATGTGATGCATTCCAAAACAAAATAAATTCCAATCAAATACCATTTCATTAGAGAGCAGGTCGCTGAAAATAATATCAAGCTTGAATATAGTGGCACAAAGGAACACATTGTTGACATATTTACCAAGCCATTACCTCATGAAGCATTTGAGTATCTCCAAAAGATTGGGATTATCGAAAGTTCTCGTTAGACGCTTTCTCTTATCTAATTAAGTAGAAAAGGGTAGTGGAGGTATGTAGAGGTCTGCATGATGACAATTTGTGAGGAGGAGTTACCCTTTTCCATTGATGAAAAAGGGGTAGATACTGTAATAGGAAGAGGTGTAATGATCACAAGGGGAGTAATTGTGTTGCCATCAATGCCAAAGGGGGAGATTTATTATCAGTGGTTGTCATTGATGTCAACCCAAGCAGCACCGGAGGATACCCCGATCTTGCATGGGAATTTTGACTTGAAAAATCACTCTATTATGAGTCAAGTATCTTTGTTAAGTGTTCTACTCATCGTTATGTTTCTGTTGATATATTGCATGCCACATAATTCTTGACATTTTGAGAGATATTCTTATTTGAAGTTAGTAACCTAGGTTAGTGGGCTAAAACCCCATGGGGTTATGGTGCAACACACATCATTGGTTTGGTCATTGAATATTCAATAATTAATAATTGTTTAAGATCCTAAAATCCTTCCAAGATTCACTTGTTGAAGACCCTCTCAACCTAAGAATTTCTATAAATTGTGACCCTCATATCCTCCTCATGCAAGCATTTCACTACTTCAAACAGGTCATCGTGGAATTTTAACTATAATATTTTTTCTACAAATATTCAAAATCTTAAATTAAACCCCATTTTAGCCGAAATACTGATGAACCCCATGACAAAAGCTCAAATCTTGTTTCACTATATTTTCATAGATATGATTTGAGGAAGTTAGGGTTTATGTAGGCTCCTGAATTTCATGCCAAACATGTGACCTTCATAACATTCTCTCTAAGCATTGGATTCAAATTTCATAAAAATTGAAAGAAACAAGACATAATGTAGTTTTTTGGTATCGTTTTCAAGACTGAAGGTCAAAACAGTGACATGGGACACTTCTTACAAGTTCACTCTACTAAATCAATCTATAATCAAATCATCATGTGTGATTGGGAATAAATATTTATTGAAAAATCCAATATCGATCATACCTATGGGGTTGAACAGAGAACTCATAGGGATACCACGAGATGAAATTTTAGACCTTGGAGATCCAATATTACATAGATATAAGAGATTCAATATCAAACTTCTATAATGAAAGAAAAAGTACGAATTCAAGGATCACTACAGTAAGGACCACACATCAGAAATCAAGGGTAAGTGTACTACAACAAGTTATTTATGATTAGTGTTTGCATTTGAATTTGAATATCATTTCTGACATGTCTTTTGGCAGGACAACATAAGTATTTTTTATGTATGTTTGTTTGGGTTTTCTTCATAAATGTTGAACGTATTTACATTTGAATTTTGAATATTTCTCTGACATATGTTTTGTAGGTAAAAGTAATTATTTTGTATGTATATTGGTTTGGGTATTTTTCATTAGTGCATGTGCAGGAAGGAGGACACAATAGGAAAACACATAGACATGCTAGAAGGACATGCAGACCCAAAGTACCATTACTTGAAGCAAGCACAACAATACCTGTGTAACTAGTGGTGATCCAAGAAGCAGTGTCAAGTCAAGTATCAAGACATGTCAAAATTGAGTGTCATAAAAATCATCATTATAAAACTGTAAAAGAGTCGTTATTGTAAAATAGTCAATCTTCCCAGAGGTGAAGAGGTATAGGAGTCCTTGTTGGATAATGTTATGGTTGGGTTGCAGGTCATAGTGTGATTGGGAGATTGGTCTAGTTCAAGAAAATCATTATGAATAATATTATATGATGGATCATTGTCCCTAGTACAAGATTCCATACTCTCGTCTTATTTATGATGATTATAGGGTGGCATGGAGGTGCTAGGTTGGTGCATGAAGTCACCTACAAGTTGGAGCCTAGGAACACTTCATGGTGGTAGGCCAGTCTAGGATGTCAGGGCATCAATTCAATTGACTACTGAAGAAACTACGGTGTTGGGGCATCCTTCTAGTGGGAGATAGAAAATTATTATTTTCTAAAATTTTAGGAAGTTGTTACTTTAATTTTAGTTGGGGCTGATTATTAAAGAATTTATTAGAAAAACGTTTGATGGTTTTTTACCTAGAGGGGCTTTTCCACCTAAAAATTGTGTTCCTATTGTGTTCTATTATTTACTGTTGTTACTGGATAAACATTAAGAATAATTGAATATTAACTAATGCTCAAGGTTTAAAAGTGAAAACTTCTAAGGAATATTGAGTCACCGCCCTTCTTAATATATGCCACAATTCACTAGTCTTCATTAGTATTGGTAACTTTATGTTCCACAGCTGCATGAAAGGGTCTGGCTCACAATCTTCCATGTGCACATGTTACTTTATGTAATATTTTTTCTCACACATTATAAAATGTGATTCAATTACATTCTAAAGTCACTTTATCTTTTATTTAAGTTACAGTCTACTTGGTCATTAGTTCATAAAGTAACATTGTAAGAGTGACTCTCACTTATTTATAAAAGTGGGTCACAAAAAGTAGTATTTAAAAAAAACGTGAGCTTATTATATTAAGTTCGTAAAGGGGGGGGATTATTTTTTTTAAAAGTGCAACTTCATCATCAAGTTTCAGCCTATCACGTGACTAATTGGAATCTACTCCAACATTTCTTCAAAAAGGCATAACTTCTTCATCCGGAAGCCATTTTCAGAGCCGTTCTTTTGAACTGGCCTAATTTTTCGAGAAATTTCCATTAGAGAAATTAGTTTCAAACTTAAAGCTTCAGTTTTAAGAAATGGAAATTGAATGCACGGTTATTCTTAACAACACCAATTATTTCCAATGGATATCCTACATGGTAGACTTACTTATATGTAAAGGTATTTATAGAATAGCCCGAGCAATCTAAACCTACCGATGAAGATAAAAAGGCTAAATGGGAAAACAAACAAGATCAAGCACGAGGGTTGATAGTAATGTCCATTGATCAAGATCTTAGATCTCATATCCAAGAAATTGACTCCCTCGATGAAGCTATGAAAAATCTAAATATTGTTTTTGTCATTCAAAATGAAATCAGAGCCCACCAGCTTAAAAATGAGTTTCTTACTTTGGACCCCAACAATTTCTCCTCTATTGAATATTTTTTGTCCAAATTCAAGACCCTTAGACTTCTCCTAGAAGGTTGTAAGGTCAAAAAAGGAAGATGGTAGTCTTATCTATTCCATTCTTACTAAGTTAGGTCCTGCATACTCTGTATTTGTTTCCACCTTCCATTCCACTAGAGAAGCCATCATTTATCAAGGAACACCCTATAAGTCCCCCTCTTTTGATGCCCTTTGTGATTCTTTGATAAGAGAACAAGAAAAAATCTTAGACCTTGATCTTATTAATACTGGAAAATATTCTACGAAAGCCTTAAAAATCCAACAACAACCAAATCCAAAGAATCCTAAGAAGCAACATCCTAAAAAGAATGTTCCTAAACAAACTAAGGGTGCTTAGAAATATCAGCCACACACTGAAAAAGAAACTCAACAAACTGATAAGGAAAATAAAAACAAAGGAAAGAATAAAAATGGGCATTGAAAATTTTATAATCATGATGGCCACGTTGAGTCAAAATATTTTAAGAATATGGAAGCCTTGGAAGCATCAATGAAGAAGCACAACATCCATTTGGAGAACTCTTCAACTTCATCTTTGGGAATGGCACTTTGTACATGGGGTTTTCAAGCATCAACATGTTCTTATGCATTGAATACATATTATTTTTATCATTCTCATGAGTGGCTCATATATTCGGGAGCCTCTTACCATATGGCCAAAAGTAAAGCCATGTTTTCTTCTTTAAATGATTGTAACACCAAAAATATTTATGTCGGTGATGATATATCTCTTAGTGTTGTAGGGTCTGAAAGCATTCATCTAGATAATAGTTAGTTTAATTATGTATTATGTGTTCCTACCTTGTCCTACAACCTTCTATCTATTTATCAAATAAATCACTCAGGTGAAGGGAAAACCATAGAATTATCACCTCATGATGTTGTAATTAAGGACCTAAGACATCATAGACATATTTTAGCTATTGGCATTGCTAATAATTTCACAAGCTTGTATAATTTTGAACATTTTTAGTCATCATGTCTTCCCTTCATTTTTTTTGTTGATAATGATGAAATAAGAAAACTTTGGCATGAGTGATTAGGTCACTTAAACTATCTCTCTCTTCAAACTCTATGTAAATAAAATATGGTGATAGGTACTCCTATGGTATCTTGCCGAGATGGTGTTTGTTCCAGTTTTTTACTCTGGAAACATCATCAGGATATTTTTGACAAACGTGCCTCTTGGCACGCTTCAGCCCCTTTGCATCTTGTGCACTGTGATTTATGTGGTCAAATTCCAGTTGTTTCTTTCTCTGGCTACACGTACTTCTTAACTTTCATTCATGATTTTTCCAAACGCACTTGGGTATACTTCTTAAAACTGTAGAGTGAAGTTTTTAACATTTTCTTGGTCTTTAAGGCCTTTGCTATGAAATAATCTAGAAATCAAATTCTTAAGGTAAGATCAGACAATGGAGAAAAATATGTTAACAAAAAATTTATTAGATTTTTCACTGAGCATGGAATTCAATTGCAACATATTGTTTTGTATAATCCACAAAAAAATGGTGTTGTTGAAAGGAAGAATAACACTCTAAAAGAAATGGCTAATTGTATGCTTCAATCTAAAGGACTTAGTATTAATATTTGGGAAGAAGCAATTAACTGTGAAAATTACTTAGTAAATCACACTCCTACTAAGGTTTTAAAGAATATCACTCTAGAAGAAGCCTCAAGCTCAATCAAACCAGATATAAGTCACTTCGTGTTTTTGGAAGTGAAGCTTGGGCCCATATTCCAGATGAGAAACATAAAACCTTAGAACCTAAGAGTGAAAAATGTATTTTTGTTGGATATTCTGAGGATGTCAAAGGATATAGACTTCTTCAACCAAAATCCAAAAATGTAATCATTAGAAGAGATGTAAAATTTGATGAAAATATATCGGCCGCGAGCCTATTTCGACGGGTGTGCTACCTTTGGTCTGTGAGCTTGATTTGACATATGTGCCACCTCTCTCTATCTCTTTGACTTATGACAACATTCCTTGTACTTCAGATGATGACAGTGAGGATGAGAATTGTAATTTCCCCTAATAATAATAAAATAATAAAAAATATAATATAATTAAACAAATATTAAATAAATAATAAGTCAAAAGAATAATAAAAATAATAAATAAAATAGTAAAAAATAATTGGAGTTCTAAATAAAATAGTAAATAATAAACTAGACTTCTAAACAGTAAATAAATAAGTGAAGCTAGCAAAATTAAAAAGGAATAAATTAAGAAAGAGTTAAACTAAGAAACTATGAAATTAAGTAAAGTTAACAAAAAGTAAGACTAAATTAAGTAAAACTTAAAATAAAGAAATAATTGTTGCATGTTGACACAATGAATGTGTGCATGTGGTTCCCATTCCATTGTTTGGTCTATTAATAGACATTGAGGAAGATTCATGGATCATTCTATCATCCATTCTCTTGAGAGAAAGGTATTGTGATGCAAAGGCTTCCTTGGTAGTAGTACATTGATTGAGGGCTCGAGGGTGGCCAACTGTGGAAATATTATGTGCAGTTGAGCCTATGGTTGGGTGGAGATTTGTCCCCAAAATCTTGTTTCAGTTAGAAGGATTCAAATAGCATTCAACTTCGGAGTCTTAAGTAAGGAATATCGCCATTACAGATAAGTCGTCTTTTCTTGTGTTTCTGAAATTTACATGATGATTAGTTAAATAGTTTTTGGGTTGATAATTAATTTTATATTTGATATAATTAATTTCATGTTAAATTTGGGGTTGTTACATATGGTATGAGAGCGGGTTTCGACTTTATGTGACCTCTAGGTAAAAGTTAAAATTTGATTTTGATTGTGATGTTAATGAGAAAAGAGCTCGTGTTTGGTATTGTAGTGATCATAAATTTAATATAATTAGATTTATTATTATTAAAGATAAATTGGAGGAATATTTTTTTTTCATGTAGTTGTATACATGCTTGTTCTTAAATCTATGATTATAATTTTAAATTAAATGAATTTTATAAATTTTACTTGCATGCAACTTTATTTTAAATTATATATATATATATATACCAAAATCGAACATGCGTTAGCCAAAAATCGAACTGGAAAGTAACGTGATAGCCAACAATAACTATGAAAATAAACACAAATTATAGTCAACACCGATTCTCTACAACGAAGCTCCATCATTGCATGGTTATTCATATAATCAAACTATACTAGAGAGATGCATGTAGTTATATCCAACTACTCCGCCAATCTTGCCAATGCACACAACGCTGGCACTCCCGCATGAAAATCGAGAATCTTGCATGAAAATCAAACCTGGGGGCATTCGATATATCAATAATTTGCATGCATCGTCGCCCACCATGGGGCACTCTTGACTAAAAACCCTAATCGCACTAGAATATACACCGTCGTCGCGAGAAAACAGAAGAGATCCCACGACTTCATATTCAAAACAAGAGTCCCTACTAATGTATGACACCAGATCGTTGGAGTCTCGAACATCGGGTATAAGGCCCTAGATCCTATGGGCGCGAGACTTTGAAATCCTCGTTAAAAAATACAACCAAACCCTCAATTATAATAATATATTCCCCCTTGGCCTATGATATTCCAAACTCCTCCACCCTTGACCTTCAATTTCTAGCTTGGCTCTGGGGTGCGATTAGCTCAGATCCTAAATCGATCTTAACAGATCGATAACCCTTCGCTAATGATCATGGTCTCTTGGCCTCTAACGCAACTCCCATGGTTGGGAGTCCAAATTTCAAAATGATAATATTCCACTGATATGCCTTTTAGATATGTGCATAGCTCACTGAATATTTATAAATTGCACCCACAATATATTCAGTGGTCAAACGTGATTGAATCCAACACCAGTGTCTCTAATACACTTGTTGATCAAGTTTTAGACCCGTGCTTGTCATCAATGTTGTGACCACGCTGACGTTGTTGTGCCAATCACCACACCTTCGCCCTTGAGCCAATCTCAACGGTCTGCGCTTACACCAATGTTTAATCTCACCTCCTACGAACTGTGAGGATGAGTTTCAATATTAGGATCAGGGTGTGCAACCCACTCCTATAACAATTATCCTGATCTATCATGTCGCTCTTGTACCCACGCTTCACCCTCACAAATTCCATGGCTTCACGGTCTACAACTATTCCCCAATCTCTTCCCTTGCTCTAGAGCTTGGCAATATGTCACTCCAATTGTCAGCAACCACCATGTGATTACTCTGTCAAGCGCAATGGCCTTATGGCTCAACCATTTCCTTTGTGCGTTACTTGAACCAGACCAACCTTGATCTTTGTGGCAGATGTATGTAGAGGCTGCAATATTGGTCCCTAAGTGACGTGAAACTTGTAAGAATACAAGAATTGATACCAATGTATTCAAACCCCGGAGAATGATAAAACTAATGTCGTCAAACCTCGGAGAGTGTTCAATGCCAAAACCCCAACGATTTTGAAACCATGCGCCATGCAATAAAAATAAAATTCGTTATGGCATAAATGCTAATTACAATCTCAAAGAATCATGCTTTTCTGATATCTCACAAGGTTTCAAAAAAACTCCTGGCCCCATTTCTTGGGTAGCCAGAGATTCGACCTTCCAACCTTTCGTTAATTAGCCTAGGTTCAACTTTTCGTTAACTATCCTTGGTTCGAGTCTTCCTGGCAATTTTCTTGCACGAAGAAAAAGGCTAAGGAAGGCTAAGGGTGCCTTGCACTTTTACATTAATGTACTCTATAGTTTCCCATTCAACACAAAACGTAGAACTGTAAACATCGACCTACACACTTTTTTTCCTGCTATTTTACTATATAGAAAGCTAACAGATTTCCAAAGATCTCAATGGCGAGAAAATTACTCATTTAAGGATCACGATGTCCAGATTACTGCCTTATTTATTTTGTTTTCATAAAACTCACATACCGAGGAAACATGCAACATTACAGTTTTGTAATTATTATCCACACTTTTTTTTGCAAAATATATATATATATATATTTAGAATATAAAGGGTTGAGTAAATGAAAATAATAAATTTCAAAATTTATTAAGAATGAAATGGCTAGATATGTAGATATTTAAAGATATTTTTATAGTTGTATTAGGATTAACTAATAATGAATATGTTGAATTAATTTCATTGTTTATACGATATACAATTTTATATATATATATATATATATATATATATATATATATATATATATATATATAAAGGGTTTTATTATGGAAATATAGTTTTGTAATTGTTACTGGAAAATTACACATATAAAATTAGTTAGTTAATAAAATTATTGAAAATTTACGGGAAATTTTGAAATCTATGAGTTTTAATGTTTCATGAAAATTTAGTACTAAATTTTATAAATATAATGAAATTTTCTATTTTCTTATTTATCCACCTCCTCATTATCTTCCTTCAGCTCCACAACTTCCAAAATGGGTACCCTCTACTCGGGATACACCAAGTTCTCTTATAGGGGACCCTACAGATCAATGTCATACACGTTCTCTGTTCGACAAAGCTTCTTCTTCATTAGCTTAAGTTCTAGAAAATTATGATCCAGATACCTTGAAGAAGCTTCAGGTCATACGGATTGGGATGTAACTATGAATGAATAATATCATTCCTTATTGGAACACAATACTTGGGATATTTTTCCTCTTCCAAAGGGAAGAAAATTTTTTACGTGAAAATGGGTTTACAAAACAAAGTTTTAGACCAGATGGAAAAGTGGATAAACATAAATCTTGTCTTGATGCTAAAGGATTTTCACAAGTTGAAGGAATTGACTATACTGAAACCTTCTCCCTTGTTGCCAAAATGAACTCTATCTGCCTTGTTCTTTCCCTTGCTACCTCCTTTAAATAGGAAGTTCATCATATGTATGTTAAATCCTCCTTCTTACATGGGGACTTCCATGAAGAAATATACATGTAAAAACCCCCTGGCTTTATCCAAAAATACTCTAGCCTTTATTTTCATCTTAAGAAGTCTCTCTATGCTCTCAAACAAGCCCCTCGAGCTTGCCATGCAAAAATGGATATATTTATCTCAGATAATGGTTTTTATAGATTTCATTCTAACAACACTGTCTACACCAAGAAAGTGCGTAAGTACTTAATAATCCATGTTCTTTATGTTGATGATCTTATCCTCACTGGCAGTGATCCCAACCATATAAACCATATGAAGTCTAGCCTTAAAAAGAACTTTGAAATGACAAACTTAGGACACTTGCATTATTTCCTTGTTCTTCAAGTCTTGCAATCCAAAGAAGGTATTACCCTTTCTCATTCCAAGTATGCCTATGATATTCTATACCACTTTCACATGGGAGACTATAAGACTACCTATTATCCCTTTTAGTTTGGATTCAAGCTTATAGACACTTATAATTCCCCTGAGGTTGATGCTACCTTATATATCAACTTGTTGGTAAAATTCTGTATCTAACCCATATTCGTCCTAAACTTTCCTTTGTCGTTGGTATTGTTTCTCGGTTTATGAAAAAGCCTCATGAAAGTCACTAGAAAGCAGCTCAAATAATACTTTGATATTTTCGAGGTACAGTACGGTTCGAGACTCATTACAGTGTGGGAGCATCTCCATTATTGGTTGATTTCACTGATTCTGATTTGATTGGTGACCCTAATGATCAAAATTCTACTGCAGGTTATGTATTCACTCTTGGTTTATGAACTATTACATGGTGTTGTAAAAAAAAAGTGTCATCTCTCTTTCTTCAGTAGAAGAAGAGTATCATGGTGTTTTGAAGCCAACAAGAAATACCTGTGGCTCATTAGATCCTCTCCAAATTTGGTCTTCATTAGAAACATTCAACTACACTTTGGTGTGATAATCAGAGTGTCATTCAACCATGCAAAATTCTAGTTCAACATGTATTGGGGCAAAGTGATTTCCTGTTATTTAATTTTTCAACCCGGGGGTTTCGTGAACTTGTGAAGCATCCGTGCACTGTATGCACTAGAAATTATCTTACATTTTATATCAATCTAACTAAAAAATGATGAAAACCAATTCATCTAATCTATGAAATAAAATAATGAAAATGAAATTCAACTAACATATGAAATCAAGTCACGAAAAGAAAGAAAAAAAATTCAAAGAAAATATAGTGCGCACAATCACACTTGTAGGAATTGAAATTTTAATCTAAGAAAGCATTTCAAAGCATGTAAAGAAAAACAACTAAGTTACGTTCAATCACTTAAAATCCAATATGATAGAATCATCCTACTGAGATGATGTATAAGCAATCAATTATACTTTAGTCCTTAAATCTAGAAAAACAATTAAAGCATGCAAAGAGAAAACTCAATAACTGCATAAGTTAGGTATTCAAGCATTCAATTTAGAAATATGATAAAATCATTTTCTTCAAATGATCTTTAAGAACATCCAATTATACAATTGAATGAGGATCTAAAAATAAATGTAAAAGCATGTAAAAGTAAAGCTCAATGATTGTATAGGTTGAACATTCCATCTCCCAACTTGGAACACCTTCTTAGCTTGATATTTTAGGAACATTAAATTATACAATGAATTGATAGTTTGATCAAAGAAAGTAAATAAAAGAACAGGAAAGGAAACTAAATAACTGTGAGCTATATTGCCTCAAACTTAATCCAATTTGAAAATAGATAAATATATTATTTTCAAATGTTCTTAGAAAAGAAAAGATTACAAAGTCATTTTAAAACTAATACTAAGAAAACAAATAAACTTTAATCTATAAAAGCAAGTGAATCTCGCACATTTTAGGTAGCTTATCTAAAAGTATGAGAGACGATAAATCGAGATGCTCCATATGTAAGCAAAACTAGGTCAAAATGAAGGAACATTCATGAGTAAGGTGCCATAACCTAATTTTGTATGCAAATATTGGGCATGACTCCAATTTTACACATGATTTGATAGGATAAATCTTACCCTATTTATAAAAGAGATGAGAAGCTATCTCATTAATGAGAGTCCATGAATCTCTCTCTATATCTCTAGAGTTATAATCCAAATAGGAAGCGATAAGGCACATGTCTTCTTAGAGTTACAATACAAATAGGAAATGAGACACATATCCTTATGATCCCACGATCTTCTTCATCCAAATTCAAATTTTGCCTTAGGAGGCCACATAAGAGACTTTTGGAAGATTATTTTTGACCTACACATGGCAAAAAACTCATTCCACTTGTTAGGTATAAGTATGTGCATATTATTTACTACAAATTCACTTAAAAACACTAGGAATTAATAAAGTTTGGAAAAACTTAAATGCAACCCAATAGTGGTAATGGTAAGGTAAATGTAATGAAATGGAGGTGGAGTGAAGGTGATAATATGGAAATATAAGTGAAAATATAATGGAATTAAATGAAAACTTCAAGGCCCAACATACCCCCCAACTGAAGCTATTGCATGTCTTCATGAAATCTATTACATTAATTATTTTTTATCCTTGAGCTTTGGCTTAACTTTGCATGATATCATTTGATAATTTCATACTTCTGAAAAGTGTTTTTTTTCTTTTCTTGTTGAATTGCAACATGGTTGGTTCTTGTGTTGCAACCATATTTTGTTATTGCGTTCAATTTTTATCTTTGAACTTTTCATAATGATAAATTTATTATTGTTGCAAAGTATATTTCTATTGGATTGCATCATGGTTGGTTCTTGTGCGACAACCATGATTGTGTTTGTATCCAATTATCTTTTGAGTACTTTTGAAAATCCATTGTATGCTCATAATAATAATGTAATAGTTAATATATTTTGAAATTATGTGGGATTTTGAATGTGATATGAATGTGGAAAAATGTGAATATGACTGTACACCCCCCCTCCCAACTAATGGTATTAGCAATTTTATGAAATGAGGAAAAGAAGTGTTTTTCCAAAAATTATCATTCTAGCTTTTCAAGAAATTCTATGGTAAAAAGTTACAAAATGACATACCTTAACTTACCCTTTCAAAATGGATGAGCTTCATGTGAGATGGCTGCAAAATTCTATTCATAATATTCTTCATGTGGTTGTACAAGTTATGGATAAAAGAGTCAAGATGACTTTTAATTGCTTCTACTAAAACTACTAAATTTGCTGCGAAATGATGTTGATTGTCCAGTTTTCCTCTGATTCTGCAGCTGCCATCTAATTCTGCAGTTGCCATCAGATTCTGTTGCTACCCTCTAACTCTACAACTGTTATTTGATTCTGCAGCTGTCATCTAATTATGTTGTTGTCATCTGATTCTGCAGCTGTAGAATGGTGCTAATCTGTTGTAGCTACATATCTTCTTCATTTGCTTCAAAATGATGAAAATGATAGTTTTCATGACTTCAAAACTCGTTGGCATAATTTCTGCTATGTGAATAAATGTTCTAATGTCGAACATAGCAGGAAATTGTTGAATTAGTGGCCATTAATGGATTCCACTAGTCAACACGATAACTCTCACCATTGATGACAATGAGAGTCAAGATGCCCAAACACATCTTTTTAGGTATGAATAATTTTGTTGTTGTCGAATACCTAGAAGATCCAATGAACAAGTGAAATTATTTTATTCCCATTGTTCGTCGGCAAGAAGACTTGCCATTAAGGCATGTAAGCCTCAAGGTCTTTTTGTAAGTATTTTAGACTCAAAGGACTATGGAATCAATAATTTTCATTGAAGAAAGGTTTATTTGCGAAATGAAAAGGATAGGAGAAGGAAAATGGAAATGGAAGATGAAAATGGAAAATTACAATGGGAAATAAGAATGTAAGTGAGCTTCTTGCTTTTATTTGTGGGTTAGGAGTATAAAAAAAGTAATGGAAAGTGCATGTGAATAAAGGAGAATGAACAAATGAATCTTGTTGCGAAAATAACCGCGGATTGCTTTGAATTTCTTGGTTGGATTTATAATTCAAAAGGGAGGAAAGGTAATGGTCTTGATGGATATATACATGGAATTGTTCTTATGTTTCTCATGAAATCAATCCTTTGAAGACCAATTGTGCACAATGGGTTTCTTCAATGATCATTCGATCATCCAAAACCTGCAAAAAAACTTGACATAAAGAACATAATTATGTTAAAAAATAAATGGCCAATTCCTTTCTGATTGTTGCACAAAGATTTGAATGTCAAATGAAACAGATTATGGAAAATAAAAAGTTTTATATTCAGTCCAATTCATGATATTGATAACAATCCATTTTTAAAAAATAACCATGAAAATAAATCAACTCCTTATTTTAGGATGACTTCATGCAATGTGCTCAGTATATGACTGGCATCACAAAGATTCACTGTGTCCTGCAAATTAAATCTTCACAACAACAATATTATAATTTTTAATGCCAAATATTTAGAAATCATCTAAATATTCTTCCAATTGTTCTGCAAGTCACTGTCAAATTGAATCGTCATCTATGTTGCAAAAGCATGTTGTCAAAAGTATTTGAAGCGGTAAAAAAAAAGTACTTGCACAAAAAATTATTTCAATTAAATTTTGCAAGTATTTTTCACCTTATAAATTGCTTCAATAAATCGATTGTATATGCAATTTTTTTATTTTTATTTATTTTATTTTATATATATATATATATATATATATATATATATAATTTATTTTTTTAATGATGTGACACATAGGGAATGAGACACATATGTGTCTAAAATCAAATTTATTAAATCAAATTGGACTCTTAGATCACATGCCATGTGGAGCAGAGTTTGTTAGTAACTTGGATTCTTCTTCTTTAACTTGCCATATTTAAAGAGTTCAAAACAAATCGTGTTTTCCTCACTCTATCTACAAAATGGAGCTCCGAAGAACCCTGAATTTCTCCCAAATGGATGTGAAATCCAGCAAATTTCTAGCGAGTAACCTAATTGACCCCGTTATAAAAAAAACCATCTTTTATGTTTTCCTAATTCGCCTCAGTTTGCTCAAAAAATGTGTTTTAAAATCAGGTGTTTTTCACAGTTACACATTTCTCACAATTTTGTTTTCTGGCAATTACTTCTGCAAAAAAATAAAATTGTTGTGGTTTGATTTTTCTATTTGTATTTTTTGATGTGTAATGACTTGTCTCCCACAGAGAAGTTCAGATATATCACCCTCATTCCAATTACCTGCAATGGAATCTGCAATCTTCTCTTCATCAGCAATCTGCAATCTTCTCTTCATCAGCCGTTTCTACATCTGATACACTTTCATTATCTATCTATGCAATGGAGTATGCAATCTTCTCTTCACCAAAAGTTTCTTCATGTGATACACCTTCATTTTATGTCTCTGTAACTTTTAAAATCGATTTCTAATCACTGTTTCTTGAGGAATACCGAATATGGAAAATAGAAGGTTCCTTTTTTATTGCGGTACATGGGTCTTTGCGTGGAATGGAGGCCTGCACATATGCGTAAGGCCACACCAAAGGGTGGCCTCACGCATATGCGTGGGCCTCATTTCCATGGGCCATTCGTTGTTTTGATTTTTTTTTTTTTTATGTTTTTTTTATTTATTTTTTATTTATTTTTTTTCGTATAAAAAAGTTGTAGTTTTTTTTTTTTAAATTAAATATGTTACATTT
Organism: Pinus albicaulis; assembly: GCA_034641835.2. Lineage (NCBI taxonomy): Eukaryota > Viridiplantae > Streptophyta > Pinopsida > Pinales > Pinaceae > Pinus > Pinus albicaulis. The sequence goes on from CM076572.1 coordinate 99,527,394, forward strand.
TTTTTTAATTAAAAAAATATATATACATATATTTAAAAAAAAAAAAATTGTGCACATGCAATTCACTAAATCAAAAAAAGGTTGAGAAGGTTGAAAACATTAAAATTTGCAGAACTGATTGAAAAAGGATCATGACACAAACGACGATTTTCAATAGAATTGTAGTTCAATTTCCAACAAAATTTTTAACGAAATTTTGAATTTTAATTTTTAAATTGACTGATCTGATTTTTTGATCTTCCAGGTCACAACAAGGCGTGGGAAGAGAGCATACTAGTCAGTGTCATCAAATAAATTCATATTTTCACACACAATTTTTATTTCTGATAGTGAGAAAAAATGAAGTGATTCTTACTGCGTCACTTAAATTTATTCAAAATGAATTAGTCAACGTTGATTAATATTTTTTTGGAAACAAAATTAAAAATTCTAAAATTCTAGCCAAGCTTGGTTTTATTTTACAGATTAGAATCTTTGAAATGCTCATATCCAAACTTGAAAAATGTACCTCATTGTTTGTAAGGATATGAAAAATCATCTTGATCTTTCGATTTTCCACAACGATCTCTCGAAGAATAAATGAATGGTGTGGTGCAATCTCTTTTTGATACCAATCCTCAATGTAATATTTGGGCTGCATTATAGATCATTTGTCCATAAATGGTTAATAAAAACAAAATACAATACACTCTACACTGACAGATAGTTCCTATGCCCACTTCCCCAGCAACAATTCCAAAAATTTGGGGCAAAGTGATTGCCTCTCATTTAATTTGTCAACCCGGGGGTTTCGTAAACTTGTGAAGCATGGGTGCGCTATATGTGCTAGAAATTGTCTTTCATTCTAGATAAATCTAACTACAAAATAACGAAAACCAATTAATCTAATCTATGAAATCAAATAATGAAAATGAAATTCAAGTAATCTATGAAATCAAGTAATAAAAAGAAAGAAAACAAATTCAAAATAAAATATAGCGTGCACAATCACACTTGCAGGAATTGAAATTTTAATCTAAGAAAGCATTTCAAAGAATGTAAAGAAAACCAGCTAAGGTACGTTCAATCACTTCAGTATCCAATATGATATAATCACCCTATTGATATGACGTACAAGCAACCGATTATACTTTAGTCTTTAAATCTAGGAAAGAAATTAAAGCATGCAAAGTAAAAACCCAATAATTGCATAAGTTATGTATTCAAGAATTTAGTTTAGAAATATGATAAAATCATCTTCTTGAAATGATCTTTAAGAACATCTAATTATACAATTGAATGAGGATTTGAAAATAAATGTAAAATCATGTAAAAGTAAATCTCAATTATGATTGTATAGGTTGAACATTCAATCTCCAAACTTGGAACACCTTCTTAGCCTGATCTTTTAAGAACATTCAATTATACAAGGAATTGATAGTTTGATCTAAGAAAGTAAATAATAGAACATGAAAGGAAATTAAATAACTGTAAGCTCTATTGCCTCAAACTTAATCCAATTGGAAAATAGATAAATCTATCATTTTCAAATGTTTTTAGAAAAGAAAAGACTACAAATTCATTCAAAAAATAATACTAAGAAATAAAATAAACTTTAATCTATAAAAGCAAATGAATCTCACACATTTTAGGTAGCTGACCTAAAAGTATGAGATATGGTAAATCTAGATGCTCCATATGTAAGAAAAACCAAGTCAAAATGAAGGAACATTCATGAGTAAGGTGCCACAATCTAATTATGTATTCAAAGTTTGAGCATAAATCCAATTTTACACATGATTTTATATACAAAATATGAGAAGCTATCTCATTAATGAGTTTCCATGAATGTCTCCCTATATTGCGAGAGTTACAATCCAAATAGGAAGTGATAAGGCACATGTTTTCTTACAGTTACAATATAAATAGGAAATGAGACACATCTCCTTATGATCCCATGATCTTCTCCATCCAAATTCGAATTTGGCCTCAGGTGGCTACATAAGAGTCTTTGGGAAGCTTATTTTTGACCTACACATGGCAACATACTCATTCCACTTGTTAGGTATAAGTATGTGCATATTATTTTCTAATTTTTAACCACAAATTCACTTAGAAATACTAGGAATTAATAAATTTTTGAAAAACATAAATGTAACCCAATAGTGGTAATGGTAAGGTAAATGTAATGAAATGAAGGTGGAGTAAAGGACAATATCGAGGCCCAACCACATCAGTGCAACAAACACATTGAGATATACATGCACTTCATCAAAAAGCTCATTCATTATCGTGTTCTTGAAATGCACTATTTTTCAACCAATGATCATGTTATTGATATCTTTACAAAGGCTCTCACAAAAGTGAAGTTTACAAAACTTCAACCTATGCTTGGAGTTTAGGAAAGTTATCATTAAGGGGGGATAGGCTATAATGCATCCTTCCTTCTCCTATTGTGTCACCTTTGTAAATCCTTTAATCCAAACCCATGTTTTCCTCAAGAGGGGATGTTAGGATATTTTGACACATAGGAAATAGTTAAAGTATAAATTGGTCTAGCGTAAATTTAGGTAAAGTGTGTTTCTTTAGTATGTAATTTTCTACCTTATAATCTGATGGTCACGATATCTAGTGATCTGCCAATTAGTCCTCTCCTCGGTATTACAGACACTTGAGTCGTGGCTTAACACTCGATTGGTCTATGATCTCTATTTAAAGAGCATGGAGGGTCATTTTTCTGGTCACCATTTAGGAGAGAAGCTTCTGTAAATTTTATTTCTTTGTATTAATAAATTTCTTGAAGTTGGTCTATTGGCTTAGGCCATGGAGTGTTTCCCTCTTCGAGGGTTTTAACCAAGTCAAATACTGGTGTACTGATCTATGATCTATTTGTGAGTAGTGGAAATTGTTATCAGCCTCTAAATTTCTGAAGGCTGAAGATATAACTATGGTGGTGCAACATCAAAATGCTTTGGAGTCTAAGACCTAGCCTTTCTAGACATAGAGAGGGCTCTTTCTATTAGATATAGCTTTTTTTATAGGGGAATTTCAAGCTAGCAATTAATACATAGGGGTTTGTTTGAATATTTTTGGTTGAGGAAGCAGAAGAGGGCCATTGGACTATGGATTCAAATAGGTGCAAACATATTCAACTGGATGAATAATAGAGGTCAGGTGAAATCAAGCAAGCTAGCCATGAAAATGGATCTTAACAGCTGATGAGATGGAAAGGAGGAGGAGATTAAGGTTCAACGTCAATGTAGAGAAGACTGTCTCTGAATTTCTCATTTAAGTTTTAGAGGAAAACATAATGTACTGTTTCAATATTGAGCAGGGTACGCCATGCTAAATCCTACACAAAAATTTCTATCCACAGTAAAGAAAGAAAATAGTATGCAAAACTAGAGATGACAGATTAATAGAAAAGGAGCACTTCACCACAATTCAAAACACGAGAATCTATAAAACAACATAATCCTTTACGATGGAAAATTTTAGGGGCTAATATTCGTAGGTGGGCTAATTTTCCATGTTTTTTCCAAAAAAAAGATTCACCAATTTCCATTTTTTATAAAAAAGATTCGCCCAAATTTTACAATATAAAATTATTTTAACTTAAAAATAACCAACATTATATAGAGAGTATATATAAAATCATTATAAATTTGAATAATTTTACCAATATATCATTAAACATTGTATACTTTTCATATTACAGACTAGTGAGATTCACCAATGTTTTAAACTTCAAAATAATTTCTCATCCTTAAAATTTTCTATCCTTTACTTATCCACAAGAGAGTGCTTACAACCAAGTGGGTCTAGTATAATGGTTTTTCACTTCCAGGGCCTCTTTCATACTGCTAATGTATGCAATATTTATAGAAAACTTAAGTCGGTTAATGTGTCTACTACAGTGATTACATTCAAGAAGAAACTGGACAAGTGGAAACATGCAGGCAGTGATAAGACGGGTTCTGTCATAACAATGGCTTTAGTAGTCTATTTATTAATTGTGAAATGATAAGGATCTGGCTGGTGTGATGCCAAACAGGCGAGGAAAGCTATGATACCTTGGCTATTTATCTTCAGAAAACCATTGTGGGATTATTAAATTGATGAGGGGCTTCGATCAATAGTTGTGCTAATGTGTTCACTACCCCTTCGATTTCTGTTTCTATAACACAAAATTCCCAACTAAACCTTTTCTTTCTATTTCCTTTTGACATTCAACCTTGCTCTGCCTTTTTCTCCATGTCGAGTCTCATTCTACCACAATTCCTTCTTCCTTGTTTTTCCTATTTCTTCATAAAATAGCGCACAAACCTCATACCCCAGGACCTAAAATCCTTTAGATTTCATCTCAGAACCTCATCGCATCTGCGCCAAGATCACACTTCACATTTATTTGTTTTTAGCTTTTATTTACCACTTATCTTCTAAGTCTTCCGATGTGCGATATGTGATCAGGTCCCATCTGGCATCGCACATCGCACTTTGGCGAATTTAGCATGAAACCTTTGCACTATCCTTTAAAACTTTCGAATTGTAATTGTGATGTTTATATCGCAAGTTAAAAGATTTAACTTGCAAGTGCTTAAAAGGTAAGCTGTAAAATGTGTGAAGTGTGAAATGAGACATGCTAATCATAGGAAAGTGTGAAAAGGAAAAAAGTATGGAAAATGCGAAATACAAAGGTTTTCATGCAGATTCGATAATGTATAAAGGTTGGATGGGTCCCACCAAATCGGATCAGTGGAGTTTTATGTTTCGGGGATGAGTTAAGAAGAAGAGGTTAAAACTTGCAGGGTGAAAAGTGCGGGCAAGAGGTAAGGTTTAGGGTATAATGTTGTATAACATTGTTGTTCGATGGGCAGGCAGAGTTGCGCTAATTGGTAAGTCTTATATGATACGGCTTTTAGTGGATGGGTGGAGTTGTTGTATTAACACTTCAGACTTAGATATAAGTGGTTTTATAAAGGGATAAGTCCTAAAGGTTATGTATGTGGGTCTCGGGGTTTAAATGGGATTTATAGCATTGGAGTCCAGAACTAGGAAAAATCAAGGGTAGGAAGAGGGTAGATGGAATGAATGGGGGAATTATGGAGTTTTCTCACCATCACACTTAATCAGCAACACTTTCCTCTTGCGACTAAGCTGAAATGAAGATATATCCATTTTATGCTCTTGACATTCACGATCCCACTTTCTTTTTTTGAAAATAAATGATAGCCATTGAATATTATTTTCGGTAATAACAAATATAAGAAAAAATTAGTCACCTATTAATACTGTGAAATACATGAGTCTAATAGTGGCTCTAGCCTGGGATGGAAGCTCCTTCAGGAGGTGTGAATAACATCGTAGACTAGTGGCCTGATCCCAAACCTGCAACTTAATCTGCTACACATCCCCTATGGCTGACAATATTCAAGATGAAATCAACACTCTCTGCAAAATTTAAGTCCAAAACATACTTGAACTAAAAACAAAACAACATTCTGTAACTAAGCTGGAAAAAATTCTCAGAGTACTGAGCTTATTTGCACACCTACCTACCCTAATATATTGAAATTGTTGTTGTTCTAGATGATACAATAATGTCGGTGCAGCGAGTGAAGTAGCAGCAGAAAAAAATGGACATCTTGACTACTTGTCAGGAAATTTAGCAGTATAGCTTGATTAAGTGTTCTCATAACCAAAGTTATAATATGTAATGGCAACTGCTGATGTATTTGATCCTTATAGAAAATACATGCTTGATCATTTTAGCTAATAAGACCCTACATATAATCTGCTATAGGATTAATAAAGGCATGTTGTATGATATTTTCTTATAGACCTTCAATGACTAATTGATCAATTATATCCTTAGTTTAAACCTTCTAACGTCATCTTCAGTTCGGTACTTGAAAGCACAATCATCCTCAATATGTAAGTCAATAGGTAGTACAATTTCCTTTTGCTTAGGGGAAGGGAGACTTTCCAAGAATTATTTAGGATCTCGGAAATTATATGACTGAATTTGATAATTCAAAAGTTCACTACCAGTTTCATATCATTCAAAAGCTATCTCCGAAAAACATCTTCTAGCTTTAGTACTAAATTTTCTTGATTTCAAAATCAGAAAGACAACCTCTAGGAAATATTCATCAAGCTGAAATTTTGATAACTGATTCCTGAATGGATTTAAAACTTCACTAGATAGAAGTTCTGTGACAAAAATTGTCATCTTGTTCAGTAGTAACTCTGGTCAGCATGATGTGGAGTCGCCATGAATGCTAAAAAGATGGGTTCTTTGAATCATGGAGTAACCAAGTGAATAATGCAGCCTTCTTGTGTCTAGTCACTGTCCACCACCAATAATCAGATCTGAAATTTGTGTAGAAATTATATTCACTAAGCATGAATATGTCCTAGATTCACCTGATCTCACACTATTTAACTTTATGCAAGATACTGAATCATTCCACTTGTTAATATTTTGAAAAAAATTAATTATACACACATGTAAAGCATAAATAAAATAATCTCACATAACACAGTTGTTTTTAAACGGGAAAGCATGAAGCTGAAAACCCCAACTATATATTATGTATCATGGAATCATATGAAAATCCTCATACAAATCTTACCAAGCTCTTAGTACAATACAATCATCATACAATAATTAGGAACAATCTTGCAAATCCATGCACCGATCTCTGCCTCCTGCTAGCCTGCCTCCATTGCGCAATCCTTGCTGAAGAATAGCTCAGAATGAATTCGAATTACTTTTGCCTTTAATTATCAATCCTAATTGGCAACTCTAATGTGTGTGTGATGCAATCAATGCATCACTATAGTCACAACAGATAGTCGATCTTGCCCTTTCACCTATCTCTCCACTGAAACTGCCATGCACTATAGTTAACTGTTGTATTGTTTAGTTGATTAATGAGTTATTATTTGTGAATTAATTAACAAATTAATTCACTCCACTCTCACTAGTGTATCATTCATTTAGATTAGATACAACTAGCTCACCTAAGTCTAACTGAGTTAAACTGAATACAACTCCATAACTACTTCTTCCAACTGTGTCATAACTCTGCCACTTGAGTTCTAACTCAGTCCTCCATGCATTAGCTCCAGTAAACCCTTGGGAATTGAGTAATTCCCTTAGTCCACTGATGTGCCACATTTGTGCACTGAAACAAAGTGCTCCAAGAGAATAAGTTGTTGTTTAGTGTCTGATTATTATTAAGAGCTAATAATAATCCACATGCATCTATTTTTAGATCAATGATCTATAAATAGACTTCACCCAATATTCTAAAAATAGAATTTCATATATTTTTCCAACTTGATCAACCATCCAAAAATAGCATCCCGCAACTTCTGAAATATGATCATCATGTCTAAAAATAGACATAGTCTAAAAATAGACTTGCGCCAAAATATCTTGTGCCACACCAGTAATCAGATCAAGTGAATAATGCAGCCTTCTTGTGTCTAGTCACTGTCCACCACCAGTAATCAGATCAAGTGAATAATGAAGCCTTCTTATGTCTAGTCACTGTCCACCACCAGTAATCAGATCTGAACTTTGTGTAGAAATTATATGCACTAAGCATGCATATGTCCTAGATTCACCTGATCTCACACTATTTAACTTTATGCAAGATACTGAATCATTCCACTTGTTAATATTTTGCGGAAAATTAATTGCACACACATGTAAAGCATAAATGAAATAATCGCACATAACACAGTTGTTTTTAACCGGGAAAGCCTGAAGCTGAAAACCCCAACTATATATTATGTATCATGGAATCATATGAAAATCCTCATACAAAGCTTAGCAAGCTCTCAGTATAGTACAATCATCATACACTAATCAGGAACAATCTTGCAAATCTATGCACTGATCTCTGCCTCCTCCTAGCCTACATCTAATGCGCAATCCTCATTGGCAACTACAATGTGCGTGTGATGCAATCAATGCATCACTATAGTCACAATAGATAGTCCATCTTTCCATTTCACCTATTTCTCCACCGGGTCTCCACTGAAACTTCCATACACTGTAGTAAACTATTGTACTGTTCAGTTGATTAATGAGTTATAATCTGTGAATTAATTAACTAATTAATTCACTCCACTCTCACTAGTGTATCATTCAGTTAGACTAGATACAACTAGCTCAACTGAGTCTAACTGAGTTACATTGAATACAACTCCATAACTACTTCTTCCAACTGTGTCATAACTGTACCACTTGAGTTCTAACTAAGTCCTCCATGCATTAGCTCCAGTAAACCCTTGGGAATTACGTAATTCCCTCAGTCCACTGATGTGCCACATCTATGCATTGAAACAAAGTGCTCCAAGAGAATAAGTTGATGTTTAGTGTCTTATTATTATTAAGAGCTAATAATAATCGACATGCATCTATTTTTAGATCAACGATCTATAAATAGACTTCGCCCAATATTCTAAAAATAGAATTTCATCTATTTTCCCAACTTGATTAACCATCCACAAATAGCATCCTACAACTTCTGAAATATGATCATCATGTCTAAAAATAGACATAGTCTAAAAATAGACTTGCACCAAAAATAGCCTGCAGGCCCACTTAGTGAAGGCGACTCTTTACACTAAGCTCCTCATCATGTTTAATCTCAACACTTTGATGTGATTTTTGAGGAAGATAAATTTCATCCCCAGTATGGTCATCATTATGTTATCACCCTGTAAATTTCTGAAGGCTAAAGACAGAGCTATGATGGTGCAACATCAAACCGCTTTGGAGTCCAAGACCTAGCCTTCCTAGACTTAGATATGGCTCTCTCTATTAGATATAGCTTTTTTATAGGGAAATTTTAGGCTAGCCATTAGCGCATGGGGGTTTGTTTGAAGATTTTTGGTTGAGGTAGCAAAAGAGGGCCATTGGGCTATGAAGTCAAACATGTGAAAACACATTCAAATGGATGAATAACAGAGGTCAGGTGAAACTCGAAAAGCTATCCATGACAATGGATCTTAATATCTGATGAGATGGAAAGGAGGAGGAGATTAAGGTTCAACATCAATGCAGAGCAGACCATCTCTGAATTCTGCATTCAGGTCTCAGAGGAAAACATAATGCACTATTTCAAGACTGATCAGGGTACGCCATGGTAAATCATACACAAAAATTTCTATCCCCAGTAAAGAAACAAAACAGTATGCAAAACTAGAGATGACATATTACAAGAAAAGGAGCACTTCACCACATATCATAACACAAGAATCTAGAAAACAGTATAACCCTTCATTCATCCACAAAAGAGTGCTTAAAATAGAGTGGGTCTATTACGATGGTTTTTACCTTCTGGGGAACTTTTCATATTATAATGTATGCAGTATTTATATAAAAATTAAGTTGGTTAATATGTCTACTATAGTGATTACATCCAAGAAAAAATTGGATAAGTGGAAACATGCAGGTTGTGATAAGATGGGTTTGGTCATAACAGTGGCTTTAGCAGTCCATTTATTAATTGTGCAATGATCAGGATCTGGCTGGTGTGATGCCGAAGAGGCGACGAAAGCTCTGACACCTTGGCTCTTCATCTTCATAAAACCGTCGCGGGATTATTAAATTGATGAGGGGCTTGGATCAATAACTGTGCTGATGTGTTCGCTACTCCTTCGATTTCTGATGTTATGACACAAAATTCCTAACTCGACCTTTTCTATCCGTTTCCTTCTGACGTTCAGCCTCACTCTTCCCTTTTCTCCTTTTCAGGTCTCGTTCTACCACAAGTACTTCTGTCGTGTTTTGCCTATTTATTCATAAAATGGTGCACAAACCTCATACGCCCATACCTGAAATCCTTTATATTTCATCCTAAAACCACATCGCATCCGTGCCATTATTGCACTTCACATTTTGCTGTTTTTAAATTTTCTTTAGCACTTATCTTCTAAGACTTGCAATGTGAGCTATGCAATCGGGTCCCACCTGGCATCGCACATCGCACTTTCGCGAATTTAACAAGGACCCTTTGCACTATCCTTTAAAACTTGCGAATTGTGATTGCAATGGTTATATCGCAAGTTAAAACTTTTAACTTGCGGCTGCTTAAAAGGTATGTTGTAAAATGTACGAAGTGTGAAATGCGATGTGTTGAATGCTGGAAAGTGCGAAAAGGCTAAAGATAAGGAAAATTCAGAATAAAAGGGTTTGCATGGAGATTTAGTAATGTATAAATGTTAGATGGGTCCCACCAAATTTGATCGGTGGAGTTTTATGTTTTGGCAATGAGTTAAGAAGAAGAGGTTAAAACTTGCGGGGTGCGAAGTGTGGGCAAGAGGTAAGGTTTAGGGTATAATGTTGTATAATGTGGTTGTTAGATGGGCGGGCGGAGCTACATTAAGTGGTAAGTATTATATGATATAGATTTTAGTGGGTGGGTGGAGCTATCGTATTAAGACTTCAGACTTAGATATAAGTGGGTTTATAAAGGGATAATTCTGAAAGTTTATGTATGTGGGTCTTGGGGTATAAATGGGATTTAGAGCGTTGGAGTCCAGAATCAGTAAAAATGAAGGATAGGAAGAGGGTAGATGGAATGAATGGGGGAAGTATGGAGTTTTCTCACCATCACATTTAATCAACAACACTTTCCTCTTGCAACTGAGTTGAAAGGAAGAGATATTCATTTGATGCTCTTGACAGCCAGGATCTCGCTTTCTTTTTCTGAAAATAAATGATAGCCATGGAATATTATTTTCAGTAATGACAAATCTAAGAAAAAATCAATCACCTCGTGATACTGTGAAATAAAAGAGTCCAACAGAACTTATCCTGTAAATTCCTACAAATATCTAAGAATTTCCTCCAAATTGAATGTGCAATTCCCAAGGATTGATCTCCTTACTCATGCAACACTTGTACACACACATCTATTCTACATTGATGTTACACTTCCTTTTCATCTCCATTTCAGTTGAGGAATTATAATTCCTTACATTTCTTATCTATTTTGGTTTGATTGATCAGTTACTTGACAGATATTTGACTTAGACTATTCTCCCGTTGCACAACTCTCCTTCAACTGAATCTATCAATTTTTAGAGGTCAGTTAATTGAATAAAACTAAAAATAACTAAATTGGAATACTAAAATATAGAAATCACACATGGATAACTAAAATCCAAGCCCTTTAAATTGAATTTACTTAGTTGACTAAGTGATAAGATCCATGTCAAACTAGTTAACTGCCTCCAAGTTGTCTCGACGATGTAGAAATTTGATTTAATCAATTTGAATAAGGCTAAAGTCAAATTGAGCCTTTCTTGATACATATTTTCAACACTCCCTCTTAGCACGAGAGGGATTTTTCACCACCCCTATCCTGCACCTATGGAATTAAAATTTACCTCTTGAAAATGCCTTTGTTAAGATGTTAGCATATTTCTCCTCAATTGTAGTATATTTTACCAACATTATTATCGTACGCACACACTGCTGCAAAATTTGATACCAAATATCAATGTTCTTGGACCTGTCATGTTATACCAGATTCTTAGAGAGCTCAATGCATCTCTGATTACCACAATATATCATCGTCGGATTCATCTCTTGACTAAACAGACCCACCAATATTCTCCTCATCTATATGGCCTCACATGATGCTTCAGTTGCATACATGTATTCAACCTCCGCTAAGTTGAGCACCATAATCCTCTACTTCTTACTATACTAGGAAATATATGTAGACCTAACATTGAAGATAACACCTGAAGTAATTTTCTTGTTTGATAGACTCCATACCCAATCTGCAACGGTGAATCCTTGGAGCTTCACTCCCTCTATCCTCCTATACCATGATCCAAAATCGATAGTGCCTCTAAGGTACTGTAACACATGCTTTGTTGCCTTCCAATATAATTTTCTAAGCTTAACCATAGATTTCAGTAACTAGTTTACTCTATAGCACATGTAGGGTATTTTGTTCACAAGTTAGATCAAATACCCCACAAGTTGCATGCAAATGGTAGCATTAACCTCTTCACCTAAAGTGACATTATCCTTTCTCCAGTTTGTAGCTATAAGTGTGTCCATGGGATTGAAATTCTTCATGTGAAATCTATGAATTATTTTAGAGGCATACTTCCCTTTAGGCACAAACAATTCACCATCACCCTGCCATAGTTCCATCCTAAGGAGGTAATGCCTAAGGCCCATGTATTTCATCTCAAATTTCAGTGCAAGAAAAAATAAACTAATCATAACCTATCAGTATTAAATCATTAGTATACAAAACAAGAATAAGTGGCTTACCATCTACAACAATGCGATAGAAGTTTTCATCTACTTCACTTTTTGAGAAGCTGAATCCACTGAGATAGATGTCGATCTTAGGGTACCATGCTTGGGGCCCCTATTTGAGACCATACAATTATCTCTTGAGTCTCCACACATGCAAATCTCTATCATATGTCTCAAGTAATTCTATCTTCTCTACTTAAATTTCCTCTTCAACAACACCATTGAGAAAGACAATATTCACATCCATCTCGTGTATTTTCCACCCAATCCTTGCAGCCTATGCTAGAATGGATCTAATTGAGGAATATTTATTCATATTCCACTCCCTCTATTTGAGAAAATAATTTTGCCACAAATATGCCCTTTTACTTCTCGATTCTCTCGTCAACTGCATGCTTCACTTTGTACATCCATCTTAAAGAAACCATTGATTTCCCTTATGGTCTCGACAACACCTTTGATACATTTTTCTTCTTGATGTATTCATATTCTTTGACCATGGAATTAACCCAAATAGGTTAAGGAACTTCTTTCGCAAATGAAAAAGGCTCTGTCTCAATGAGCTTTATCATGAGATCCATTTACATAGTGGACCTATCAGGTGACCTCCTCTGCCTTCACTTTGATGTGTGGCTTCCCACATTATCCCTTCCATCTCGAAAAAATATATAAAATAATTTGGTTCTCTTCCTCCCCTCTATGGAGGATTTTGGTTGAGTGGGTTCCTCCACTCTGCCTCGTGTGTGCTCCATTATATATGGTTGCTCCATAACCTCTTGAAGCTCATCCTAAGGCTCCTCCTTTGGAGCTAAAAGATCTTTCTTTAGTGGGATACTCAACTCTAATTCCAGAGAGCATCTTGTAGACTTCTCCTCATCGAACTTGACATATCTTTGTTGAGTCAAATTATACACTTATAATTTTCCAACCATAAATTGTCAACCCAAGGTAGGTAAGCTTGTGAGATACTATGCAAAATAAATGTAGGTTGATTACTGGAAGTGTTCATAAATTAATCATTCACACACACACACACAAACTAATGCTTCTTTCCGGTATCATTTTTTTGGCAGCAAGGCTATGGAGTGGGACATCACATCCCTCTACAGCTCTTGGTGTTGCTGATATTGACCATGGAAAAAAATAGAAGATCAAATTACAACAATTTAGAAATCGACTTAGACAATAATGTATCCTAGATATGATCAAATGGGCTTAACACATTAACATTAGAAATTAAATCATCTAATCAATTAACATTATGCTGATCGAACTTAAGAAAGAATGAATTAGCTGTGTGAAATAATTATAGATTCATAGAAATAAATTAAACACACACACACACACACTGCATTGTAGAAGTTGTGAGTGAAGGGGGCCCTCCCTCACTCACAACCCCTTTTAAAAATTGAAGAGGTTTCTCAGAAAAATCGACAGAACATAAGATTTATATTAATATGAAAATATATAGCCAAGTACAATCTGATATATTATTTATCAGCTGAAATCCCAACCCAACAACCCTTTACAATGTAAAATACAACCCCTTTTATAAAATCTCTAAAGCCCATATTTGGATTGAATGACTAATCTAAGCTATCGGCCAATAATACATGTCTAGGCTATAGAATTTAGCTTCTGTTAAGTCTAATCAATGACTGAAAGCATGGATTAGAAATTTTTTGTTACATAATGAAAGCTAGAGGAAATTTGGTTCGAGAGGAAAATCTGCAAATTCAGGTTCTTCCAAAAAGAGGTTCGAAGTAGCCAATGGAATAGTATTCATGTGCAACCAATTCCATACAAAACAAAAGTCTTCACTGGATCTGGAAATAAGTATAATACAATCAATCCCTGATGTTTCTGTAGGCAGTCAATGATTGTAGGAAATCCAAATCCACTGCAGGAAATCTGCAATGGCTGCAGGAAATTCGGAACAGCTGCCAGAAATCCGCAACGGCTATAGGAAATGTGGTTGCACGAGCTACCTTTAATTTAACATACCTTAGGCTTATAGTACCCTTTTAGCAAAAACTAGACAATATGGACGAACTAAGCATAATTAAGGCCAGAAGGAGTTCACAAATAAGAGAATTGTGGACCTTGACGATAGGCATCAGAAGTACAACCACCGTAATGTCAAAAATATGATGACAGGTCATGGGATTTAAGCCACAACGTACTTCAACCATGTTTTTTCCACAAGGGTTACCATAGCCTAAGTCATGCAAATTATTAAAAATTAAATTTTCATTATACCTTACATCAAGCATCTTATCACCGGTTATACCTTACCGAACTTACCTCCATCGGTCTAGTCCTTGATGACCTTGTTGTACTTGAAATGATAACTTAACATTACATCAGATATTTTATCATATAATTCATGACTTAGATCCATAATGATTGTTAGTGCTATATCAAATAATTAAAAATAATGTTCTATATATACTTTTTGTCTTTCAGAAACCCAGGGCATTGCTACAGGAATTGAGACTATGTTTGCAAGAAATGAAACTGCCTATTGAACCTTCTGCAGGAATATAGAATGTGTCTGCAGGAAATGAAACTGTTGATGCTTCTCTAGGAATTGAAACTGATCTTCCCCACCATCTATGTACAATCCATTGCACATGAATGAATGTGTTGATGTCGAATGTGCAATTATCTCATTGGATTACCATCCATTAATGGTGACTGTTAACCAATGCGAGGCTCATCACCACTAATGAGAGTGAGGACCAAGGTACCATGATGCATCCTATCAGGTGTGAATTTATGAGCTGTTGTCGAACTCCCTGTAGGATCTAGTAGGAAAGGAGCCATAATGTCTCTCCATCACTACTAGCGAGACAACCTGTCATTAGGGAAAACATGCTTCAAGGCATCACAAGGCTCTAATCCTGCATCCTGATAAGTTGCTGATGTTGATGGGAAAAGATTGTTGGAAGGATGGCCTTAATAATTCCCACATTAGTCCAACACGAGAAATCCATATATTAACTAAAAGAAAAAAAATTTATTGAGAGGTTCTAAAAGGATCTACTGACCTGTTTTTTTAATGAGCCTAGTGGCAGTCCATGCTCACTAGATTTCAATTTTAGAGAGTTTGAAATACTGAAAAAGAAGACTCCAGGGGGTTCCTTTTTCGTAATTAGTCCATTGGGCCCATAAAAAGGAATAAACCTATACCGAATAGACATTCCTCTCATGGTCTAATGAGAATGTGGTGGAACAGAGTAAGCTCATTGTATCAAACAGAAAGTCAAGAAGAGATAGTGGAAGGAATTATCCCTTCCCTTACCATTTCTGTCTCTTTCTTCTTCGCAATTTCTTCCCCAAATTCCTCCTTTGATTGGGTTTTCTGATATAGCTTAATTTTGTTCCCATTCACCAAGAAGGTAACATTCCCATCATCAATAGTTTTGAGCCGAACATATCCATTGTCAAAATCTTTCTCAATCTCATAGGGGCCTAGACAATTCGTATTGAGTTTCCCTTTAAAGTTATTAAATTTTGAAACATACAAAAATGGTCAGCCTCCCTCTTTGAATTTCTTCTTTTTGATGTATCTTTCGTGCCACTTAGCCCTTTGTTTCTGGATAAAGTTGGTATGCTGAAAATCATCTTTTCTAATCTCATCCATCTCATTGAGCTACAATATTCTCTGTTTTTGTGCTTCATAAAGGTCTATACCCAAATCTGTTGCCATCTTGAAAGTTCTGATTTGAAATTAAATGGGCAGCAAAACTTGTTTTCCATACACTAATTCATACAGAGAAAATCTAGTGGTACCCCTCAATGTGATCATATAAGCCCACAATGCTTGAAGAAGCCGGTTAGACCAATCCTTTTTGTGTAATTACACTATTTTAGTAAGGATTGCCTCTAACACCTTATTGGTTGATTCCACTTGCCTATTGGCCTGTGGATGATAAGGGGTGGAATTCTAGTGGGTAATCTAATATTTTTGCACAATTCCATGCATAAGATTAGACACAAACTGAGAACCTTGATCAATAACCATTTCTCTAGGTACTCCAAATCTCACAAAAATATCAAAGAAAATAAAGTCTACCACTCCTTTTTTCGTTGCTCTAGGTAGTGCTTTTGCCTCCAACCACTTTGTAACATAAACAATTCAAACAAAAATATACTTTGTACCTTTGTATGTAGGATTGATGGGACCTACAAAATGAAGAGCCCACCTTTTCAAGGGTTCTATGAGAACTTGTGGCTTTAAATGCATCTTTTCTGATTGTACATGTCACCCCATTCTTTGGCGGCTATCACATTTCCGAACATATTCCTTTTCATCTTTAAAAAGACTAGGCCAATAATAACCTCTGAGAAGGATATTATAAGTTGTCTGTTGGTTTGCAAAGTGTCCTCCATAAGGCTCATCTTGATAGGCTCTCAAGATGTCATAGATCTCATCTTCTCTGACACACCTGCAAATAATCAAATCAGTTCCAGTGAAAAGGAGATCTCCCCTAATCCAAAAGTATTCAAAACTTTTGTGATAACTCCCTTTTTCTAATTAGATGAAAATTAAGGTGGAAAATTCCTTTTAGCAAGGTAATTAGCCATGTTTGTGAACCAACGCATTTTAACAGAGATGACAAACAATTTTTCATCTGGAAATTTATCATTAACAGGAACATCCTCACCTACATGGTTGAGCCTAGACAAGAAATCAACTACCTAATTTTCTTTTCGAAGCCTATCCAATACCGTGATGCCAAATTTCTGGAGCAACAACAACCACCTAGTAATTCTTCCATTACTGACTGGTTTATTCATGAGATAATGAATAGAAGAATGATTTTTGTGTACAAAAACATCATAACATGTGATGTTGTAGGTGTTAACCCTGTACATACATTATCTACAAATGAATCTTAAAAATAGCAAATAAACAATAGCCAGAGCATAAAACATAAAATAAATATACACAGATACTTTCCCCTGGACCCAAATCGGGATGACCAGCTTGATTTTTCATGATTATTCCTTTCATTGTTACAACACATATATATACATGTCGAAGAATACAAAAAACTCAATCCATTAACCCTATATTAGAACATAACTATAGTTCCCTTCACCAGATCTAAAAAATACCAGGGGTCGAAAACCATCGTCCCCCAAAACCATGTGCAAAACCATGCACAAAACCATGGGTGGGTCCACCCATGAGTGCGTCTGCCCACCGAAAAAAAAATTCCCGGGTCGCTGCCCCGGACCTTGACAAGGGGGGTTGCGCCGCCCCCCCTGTGACCCCCCTGCTGTGCTTGGTGCAACGTACAACACATTGGATTAATCATTGAAAGAATATAACACATACCCAATAGATGTAGTGTCTAAACTTGTTAATAGCATAAATCATAGGAAAAAATTCTTTTTCAGTTACCATGTAATTCAGTTCCGCAGGAGTTAAATTTTTACTAACAAAATAAATAGCATGGGTTACAGGATCCTTATTTTCACCCAATACCTCTCCTATGGCTGAATCCGAGGAATCAGTGGAGATATAGAAGGTAAAATTCCAACTTGGGCCTCTCTAGACATGTGCTAAAGAAGAGTTTCCTCGAGTTTATCAAATGCAGCTTGACAGTTATCATTCATATGAAATTTAGATTCTTTAATCAATAATTTAAACAACGGAGAGGGTTCCTTTGTAAAATTAAAAAAAAACCTTTTGTAGTAGCTCGCATTTCCAAGAAAAGTCCAAACTCCCTTTTGATTGAATGATGGGAACAACTTTACAATAAATTCAATTTTCACTAGATCAACTTTAATTCCTGCAACAGAAACATGATGACATAGAAAAATACCTTCAGCCATAATCATAAAACAATTTTCATTACTTGATGAAAGGTTAGTTTATCTACATATCTGCAAATTTTTTCAAGATTATGTAAATCCTCATCAAAAGTATCACCCA
This sequence comes from Pinus albicaulis, assembly GCA_034641835.2. Taxonomy (NCBI): domain Eukaryota; kingdom Viridiplantae; phylum Streptophyta; class Pinopsida; order Pinales; family Pinaceae; genus Pinus; species Pinus albicaulis. The sequence continues at coordinate 99,545,624 of CM076572.1, forward strand.
TAACTTTAAAATCATCCATATAGACCTCTACACAATCATGCAAAACATAAAAAAAAATACCAAGGACCACCCACTGAAATGTTATAGGTGCATTGCATAGACCAAATGGTAATACTTTATATGCATAGTTACCCCAGGGACATGATAATTTTTTCTTCTCCTAATCCTCTGGAGCTATCCTAATTTGATTGTATCCACTGAACCCATCTAAGAAGGAAAATTTCTTTTTTCCTACTAGAGTGTCCAGTGCTTTGCCTATGAACGGTAAAGGGAAATGGTCTTTTAATGTATCTTTGTTTAACTCCCTGTAATCTACACACACTCATCATTTACCATTATTTTTGGGAACAATAACAAGTGGGGACACACACTGGCTATCTGAAATAGGATAAATGAACCCTACATTTAATAATTTATGTAATTCATCTTTTACAATTTCCCTTAAAGCGGGGTTCATGTAGGTTTTAAACCCGAATAGAAATTATCTGCACACGAATCTTATGACAGAAAATAAACAATAGCAAGAGCATAAAACATAAAATATATAAACACAGATTTTCCCCTGGATCCCAAATCGGGACGACTAGCTTGGTTTTTCATTATATTCCTTTTAGTGTTACAACACACACACACACACACACACACACACAAACACACACACACACACACACACACACACACACACACACACACACACACATATATATATGTTGAAGCATACATAAATCCCAATCCATTGACCCTGGATTAGAACATAACCGTAGTTCCCTTGATCGGATCTACAAAAATACCTGGGGCCAAAAACTATCGTACCCCAAAACCATGTGAAAAACCATGCACAAAACCATGGGCATGGAACGCCCACCAGAAATTAAGGACCAAAAAATTTTCGTCGGGGAACTGCCCTAGACCCTGATAGGGGGGGCTACTGCCCCCCCTATCACCCACCCATTGCGCCCAATGCAAAGGGGGGGTTATCGCCCCCCCTCTTACCCCCCCGCATGTGATGAGTCGTGGAAAGAATATAACGCATACCCAAAATTCTCCCACCTTTTGTTTTCTTTCCATAGGGGGCCACATGAGATCTTAGTCATTGGCCCAATTCTTCAACACCCATTGTTTCTCTACACCAAGAGAACTTCTGAGTGCTCACAGACTTTGTCAATGTATCTGCAACATTCTTCAAAGTGTCCACCTTTACCAGCAACACCCTTTTAGCCTCAACCATATCTCTAACAAAGTGGTATTGAACATCGATGTGCTTTGTCTTTGAATGATAAGCAGGGTTATTAGCCATGAAAATTTCACTTTGGCTATCACATTATATCCTTATAGCTTGTTGTACCAACCCCATACATGAACACAATATTTGTAACCAAAATGCTTCCTTGCTTGCATGAGTGGCTGCCATGTATTCTGCCTCTATAGTTGAAAGAGCCACTACAGACTGCCTTTTACTCATCCAACTGACTGCGCCTCCAAATAGGCTAAACACATACCCACTTGTAGATCTTCTTTGGTCCAGATCTCCAACTCAGTCTGCATCAACAAAACCACGAATTTCCAACATTCTTTCCAATCCTGGTCTTCCCTGGTAGCATAAGCCATCATCACTAGTGCCACGTAAATATCTGAAAACCCACTTCACTACTGTCTAATTCTCCTTCCCTGGGTTTGACATAAACCTGCTCAATACTCCCACTGCACGTGCAATGTTTGGTCTAGTATATACCATTTCATACATCAGGCTACCCACTACACTTGCATATGGAACATGGGACATATCCTCCTCTTCTTCTTGTGTCTTGGGACACTGTTCAGCAGACAACTTTACACCTACAGGAATAGGAACATTCACCAGTTTACTGTCTTGCATATTGAACCTCTGCAATATATTGTCGGCATACTTCCTTTGGTTTAACCAAAGCTTCCTCTTTGCTCGATCTCTCTTAATTTCCATGCCCAAAATATAGTTTGCAGCACCAAGATACTTCATGTCGAATTTGGAGAATACTTGGGTCTTCAAATCTTGGATAATTTATCTCTCATTTCCAATCAACAACATATCATCCACATACAAGACCAAATAAATAACACAGTCACTAATTAATTTAAAATAAACACAGTGATCCTTCTTGCTTCTGGTGAAGCCAAGTCCCCGTATATAGGTATCAAATTTCTGATACCACATCCTTGGTGACTGTTTTAACCCATACAAAGACTTCTTCAACCTACATAATAGTTCTTTCTTACCCTTCACCATAAAGCCTTCAGGTTGCTTCATGTAGATCTCCTCATCTAGATCCTCGTGAAGAAATGTTTTCTTCACATCCTTCTGTTCTATCTCAAAATCAAATGCAGCAGCAACAGATAAAAGTAATCTAATAGAAGTAACTTTGGCAACAGGAGAAAAAATATCACCAAAATCAATTCTCGACACCTGGGAATAACCTTTTTCTACCAACCGAGCTTTGTATTTCTCCACCTTGCCTTCTACATTCATCTTATTCTTAAACACCCATTTTCTCCTGATGGGCTTCCTTCCAGCCGACAACTCCACCAGATCCCATGCCTCATTTTTGTGCAAGGATGCCATTTCATCAACCATGGCCTCCTTCCAGAGTTTTCCTTCCTCTGAATATACTGCCTCCTTGACAGTTCTGGGATCATCATCAGTTATAGTTAAGGCAAAAATTGAACAGAAAGCAGATGGACTATACGTTTCTGGTTGCCTTCTTTCCCGAAATGATCTTCTCATAGCTGGATTTTGTGGCTCTTCCACTTCTGAATCTTCTTCTGCTGTAGAGTCTGATTCATACTCCTTTATCTCAAACTCTATCTTCTTAGGTTCCTTTGGTATGAATTCATGTTTAAAAACATCTTTCACCTCTCTAAACACCACATCTTGGCTGTACACAACCTTCCTTGTTTCAGAGTTCCAAAGCTTGTAACCTTTTAAACCATCCTTATACGCAATAAAGATGCACCTTTCAGATTTATTATTCAACTTGGTCCTTTTCTGCTTTGGAACATGTACATATGCATCACATCCAAATACCCTTAGATGTGAAAGAGAGGGTTTCTTACCAGTCCATACCTCATATGGAGTCTTATCCTCCAACACTGATGAAGGTGATCTGTTAACCAGATAGCATGCAGTCTCCACTGCCTCTACCCAGAATTCTTGTCCTAACCCAGTACCACTGAGCATGCTTCTTTCATTTTCCATCAATGTTTTATTCATTCTTTCTGCAACTCCGTTTTGCTGAGGTGTGTATGGAGTAGTCTTATGCCATGCTATACCACACTTATTACAGAACTATTCAAATTCCTTCTTGCATAACTCTCCACCATTATCTGTCCTCAACACCTTTATCTTCTTCTATGTCTGGTTTTCCACCAAAGCATTAAATTCTTTAAATCTGTCAAAAACTTCATATTTATTCCTCAAGAAATATATCCATTTATTCCTTGAGAAATAATCTATGAATGAAACATATTACATAGACTTTCCCAGTGATGGAACTGACATAGGTCCAAACACATCACTGTGCACAAGTTCTAATATCTTGTTCGCCCTCTTAGCACCAGAAGGAAAACTCACCCAATTCTGCTTCCCATATACACAATGTTCACAGAAATCAAAATCCAGAGAGGAATTAAACATACCTTCTACCATACCATTTCTATGCAGTATCCGAAGGCCCTGCTCTCCAATATGTCCAAACCTTTCATGCCATAGCATGGTATTTTCTCCAGAGATAGCTAGGCTTTCTGCTCCAGTTCAAGGAACCATAGAACTATTACAACCATCAATAACAATGCTACCTTGTATATTGTACAGAGTTCCAGTCCGAACTCCCCACATTAATACCAGTGCTCCTCGAACCATCTTGCAGGCATCTTTCTCAAACACTGTTTTTACACCTGCATCATCCATCTTTCTTACAGAAATCATATTTCTGGCCAATGCAGGAATATGAAGAGCACTAGGAATTGTTCTAATCCTTCCACCTTGCAGCTTTAGCTTGACCTTTCCACATCCAACAATTCTGGCCTTCCTATAATCCCCTAGGAAGACATCACCACCATCATATTTCTCATACTCGCGGAACCACTCCCTATGGGGAGTGAAGTGAAAGGATGCACCTGAGTCAATCAACCATGACTCATGATCTACATGTGTATTTGAAGAAGAAGCCAAATACACATCCCCACCTTCATCCGAGGTGGTTTTTGCCTCTGCAGAAGGAGCATCATCAAATCCCTTTCCTTTCTCAGAAGCTTTAGATCTACCCTCCCTTTTGTAGTGTCGTTCCTTTACACATTTCCAGCATACCTTTAAAAACTTTTCAGGAGATTTAGATCTCCCTCTAGATTTGGATCTCCCACTCGAAACCTTATTCTTGCTTCTCTTTTGGGACCTTCCTCGGACAGATAAGGCATCTCCATTCTGGACCACCATATTTCTCTGTCTCATTTCCTCTGACAACAAGGCTGAGACAATGTCATCAAAATTCAAGGTAGTTGTATTGCTACCTATTGCAATATAGCTTGTCCCACGAATACCGTGAAGAACACAACAAAAAAACACGATGCACTTATATGAAAATAAAAATTTTAATATCAACAGATGACAACTGACTTACCACAGTATTGAAGGTGTTCAGATGCTCTGTCACCTAGTGTCCATCCTTCATCCTCATGTTATACAACTTTTTCTGCAGGAACAAATTATTCACCAGAGACTTAGATTGGTACAAAGTCCCATGTTTTTCCCACAAATTCTTCATCGTAGCTTCCCCAGATACATTCGAAAATACTGAATATGAGACACACAAACATATTGTGGTCTTAGCCTTCTAATCCAGTTTCTTCCAGTCTTCATCTGAAATTGTCGTTGGTTTAGTACCTAGATCTACCATGATCCATTGATCTTTATCCACCAGCAGATCCTCCAACTTGAGCTTCCACAACTCAAAACTCTGACCATTAAATTTCTCGATCTCTATCTTTCTGCCAGTCGCCATCTTCTTACACCACAAGAATCGATCCCGCAGATCTCCCACTGAATAGGGTCTACCTCAGGCCCGAGCAAAAAACCCTCGGCACCAAAGGCGTCCCCTTGAAGTCGAAACAGCTCTGATACCAAATTTAGGTTTTAACCCTGAATAGAAATTATCTACACATGAATCTTATAACAGAAAATAAACAATAGCAAGAGCATAAAACATAAAACAGATAAACACAGAGATTTTCCCCTGGATCCCAAATCGGGATGACCAGCTTAATTTTTCATTATATTCCTTTTAGTGTTACAACACACACACACACACACACACACACACACACACACACACACACACACACACACATATATATGCCAAAGCATACATAAATCCCAATCCATTAACCCTAGATTAGAACATAATCGTAGTTACCTTGATCAGATCTACAAAAATACTAGGGGCGAAAAACCATCGTACCCCAAAACCATGTGAAAAATGATGCACAAAATCATGGGCACGGACCGCCCCCCGGAAATTAAGGACCAAAAAATTTTCACCAGGCCGCTGCCCCGGACCCTGACAGGGTGGGCTACTGCCCCCCTGTGACCCCCCCATTGTTCCCAACGCAAAGGGGGGGCTATTGCCCCCCCTCTTACCCCCCCTGAGCGTGATGAGTCGTGGAAAGAATATAACACATACCCAACAGTTCATTCTCCTTTGTGATTGTCTATGGGTCTAGAATTTTCTTCTATATTAATATGATGAATGTATGTGTCTAGGTGAATGCCCTTCATATCAGTATATTCCCATGAAAATGTATCTGAAATTTTTTTGAACGTTTGAATTAATTTTTTTTCTTGTGCAGAAGTTAAGGCATAATTAATGTTTAAAGATTTTTCAGGAAAATTTTCCACTACCTTACTCCCCCATTCAGATATCGAATATGTAGGAAATGCAGATAAAAGGGTTGAATATAATTCTGTAGTTGTACTATGTTCATAAAAATCTCGCAGACCAAAAATGATATCCAAATTATGACTAGACTATTCTTCTAAATCCTGCAGAAAATCAGGATTAGAAATACAACAATTTCTCATATTTTCCTCAGAATTTTCCTTAAGACTCATCGCTTGGGATATTGTTAAAATTGGCTAGGTGCATTCAAAATCATGGTCTTCTTCTTCAACCCAATGTGTATTTTCTGATCTCGAGAGGGGTTTAATAGGGGGATATAAATTAATGTGCCTTGTTTCACCCTCATGGGTGATGGTCATGTTTCTAGATCTACACCCTATGTAGGCATTAGCCGTGGCTAACCATGGCCTCCCCAAAATCAATGGATTCCCTCCCAAGATAGTTTTAGGCTGAAGAACATAAAATTCGGTAGGGTACTCCTAAGAATCTGATGAGATGAAAATGTCTTCTAATACCCCCTCTGGCTTAACCTTAGACCTATCTGCTAATTCTAACATGGTAGGAGTAGGTAATAAGTCAAAGGATCCTATATGAGATAGAGTCTCCATAGTTTTCACATTAATGGCTGCACCTAAATCAATCAAAGTGATCTTTATGGGATATCCAATGATAAAGGTGGTAACCATGGGGATTCCTCGGTCAGCATATTTTTCAGTAACAAATCCGGTGGACATTAAACTTGCAAGCTTTCCACGTACTTGAATTGTGGAGGGTTCTTTATTTTGTCTTCCTGGTTTCTTAGTACATAGTTCCTTCATTTTTTTGGCATATATTGGGATATCTTTGATTGCTTGTAGCAATGGGATCTTGATGCACATATTTCTAATTTTAGACACAAGATCGAAGTCGGGTTGTTTAGTTTTTATCTCCATTTCCATCCTCTTTGAAAAAGGAGGCTCAATTGTATGGGATGAGGAAGATTCTTGTGGCCTAGATTAATTTTTTCGTGCAGGTGTGGTTTCATCTTCAGGTATTTCCAGGTTATCATCCTCTACATTTTCTTTAATTCTTTCGGGTTGAGTCACCACTTTTCCCAATATAAGTTTAATTTCCTGCAATGGCACAGGGAATTCCTGCAGTGGCACAGAGAATTCTTGCAGCAGCACAAAGAATTCCTATAGCGCAGGAACAAAAATTTCCTGCAGTAGCTGCAATGCAATACAGTAGGTAGGAAAAGTGGGATAACTGACCAATCGAATGTTGTGAGCAGATTGGATGGTTTTATTGTTGCGGTTATACACTAGCTGAGTAGGTAGCTATGTGGGAGGAGGTTGATTTGCTGGGGCAGTTAATTGAAGTTGCTCTTGTGGTGCATCATTTGTTGAGTTGTGGGCTGCGGAGGATAAACATTTTGAGTTGGGAAACTTTGTGCAAAAGGGTAAGAATACATTAGGGGAATTTTGAGGTCCAAAATGGGCCTCCTAAGTAAATTATAAAATAATAGTGGAAAAAATCTAATAAGATTTGATGACATCATCAAATTTTAGAGGGAAAAATGGAAAAACTACTTTTTCAACTCATATTTTCAACTTATCTCCCAAAGTTTTTACTCAAATTTCGAGTGGGAGTACTCATTGGATGCGAAATTTAATTCCCCATACAAGGAGTACCCATGTTGCATACTTTCGATGGGTCCTACTACACGAAAAATGAGAAATACATAAAAAAAACGTGTTTACAATCACGTTTTTTATGTATTTCTCATTTTTCGTGTAGTAGAGTTCATCGAAAGTATGCAACATGGGTACTCCTTGGATGAGGGAGTAAATTTTGCATCCAATGATACTCCCTTCCGAAACTGATAAATTTTGGGAGATAAGTTGAAATGCAGTTGAACAAAGTAGTTTTATTATTTTATTATTTTTTAATATTTTGCACCTTCTATTTAAAAAATGGTGAATCATCCCCCATGGTTGACATCATCATCTTGAATCCTATTGGTTGTTATAAAGTTTATTTTTGTTGTACATTTTTCTTATGAGGCCCATTTTAGACCTCAAAATTCCCCTAATGACAGCTCGAAATCTCCACAGTTCTCATTTTTTGACTTAAAAATGAGAACTGTGGAGATTCCGAGCTGTGATTCTAAAAATCTACACCACATAAATCTACAATCCATCAGGGTAAGAATAGTTCCCTTACCAAGGTTTCTAAGGGGGCCAAGGCTGCCATGGAATTGGAACATTCCACATCTCATGTTGAGCATAAGGAAATTGAAAACATGATTGGGACATACCTGGAGGACGTGGCCACCATGCTTTTTGAGGTGCCATTGCATAAATTGCATTGACACCTTCTTGATCTTCCTTATATGATGCTTTGATTTTTGGCAGAGAAGGACATTGATCAGTGGAATGCTCATCTTTGAAAATTTGACATACTTCTATAATGTTAGTAGGGCATTCCCTTAGAGAATGTTTCTTCCTACATTTGGAGAAGAATACAGCCAAGGCTTCCTACAATTCATCATATTTTTCCTGTTTCTTCTTAGCTTGCAAAACATCCAATTGTGAAGACAAAATGCTAAGAATATTGGTTTTGAAGTTTTCAAATAAATTACCCATTTCAGCTCGGGTTACTCCAGCTCTGGAAACCGATTTAACAAGCCTGGAATAAGTGTCCCTTGACCCTCCTCCAACCTTGGAATTTCCTCTAGAATATCTTCTACAAAGCTCACACACATCATCATAGGTCAAGATCGATACATCACCTGCTCCCATTAAATTTGAGACCTCCAGATACTTTGATCTAATTTCCCTAATCAAAATGGTTCTCTTGGTATCAGGATCTAATTGATTCATCTTAGATATTTTCAAATTATATTGTAATCTTTCCACCAAATCGTCAAGGCTCTTCTCTTCCTTCTCAGTCATGCCAAAGATTTCTTCCCTGAGATATCTAGTCTTACAATAGTTTTGGTACTTTTTCAGGAATATCTTCTTCATTCCATTCCAAGTTGAAATGGATTTTGATGAAAAACCCATAAACCACCTAAGAGTTGCATCCTTTAATGTAGCAAGAAATAATTTTAGCTTCTAGGCATTGGAATAATAATCATAGATCCTACATAGTACATCGAATTCAAATAGGAAGGCATCAGGGCCTTCACTAGAGGCACCACGAAATTTAGGCAAGGTTAAAGGAGGAATGCTTTTCATCTGAGTGGCTCCAACAGTCTCCTTAATAGGAAATTCAAATGTGACTAATTTCTCGTCATTCTCATCAATTCCTTCCAGATGAGCCATATTAGTCCAAGAAAAAGCTGGACCTTGGAAGGCTACAGATTCTTCAGAATAAATGGTCTAGAGTTTTGGTTCTATGACAGGGTTCAAAAGGAATTCCTCTTTAGGCTAACCACTAAGTAAGGATGTTTTATGTCTTGTAAGGGGAGACTCAAGATGGGTAGCAATGGAAGACTTTCCAACAGAGGATTCTGTTGTGGAATTATTAATCAGCTCAGGACTACAGAGCTCTTGTTCAGATTATTCTTTGCTTGTTTCCTTCTTTCTTGCTCACTTCCTTGTTCTGGCTAGTGTATTAGTAAATTAAGTGGTGCTCACACCACCACAAAAATCATTTGAAAAATATTGGACCCCATTCAACTATATATAAAAAAAAACTCTACTTACCAAATAATCAGGACATGGATTTGGTGAATTTTGGACATCTGTGAGTGGGTGGGATTTTCCCTTCATCTTATCACTTCGACACCCCCATTCCTACAAGAAAATATCAAAAAAATCTAGCTAAAATTTTTTTAGTAACATCCTTGAGCACCTCCCCAGAAATGACGCCAAAATGTTGAGTCAAATTATACATTTATAATTTTCCAATCATAAATTGTCAACCCAAGGTAGGTAAGCTTGTGAGATACTATGCTAAATATATGCAGGCTGATTATTGGAAGTGTTCATAAATTAATAATTCCCACACACACACAAACTAATGCTTCCTTTTGGTATCAATACTTTGGCAGCAAGGGTATGGAGTGGAACATAACATCCCTCTACAACTCTCAGTGTTTCTGATATTGACCATGGAAACAAATAGAAGATCAAATTACAAAAATTTAGAAATCGACATAGAAAATAGTGAATCAAAGCTTTGATAAAATGGGATTAACATATTAACATCAGAAATTCAATCATCTAATAAATTAAAATTCTTCTGTTGGATCTTAAGAAATAATGCATTAGTTGTGTGAAAGAATTATTGCTGCATAAAAAGAAATTAAACACACACACACTACACTGCAGGAGTTGTGAGCGAATGGGGCCCTACCTCACTCACAACCCCTTTTAAAAATTGAGGAGGTTACTCAAAAAAATGGACAAAACATAATATTTATATTAATATGAAAATATACAGCCAAGTACAATCTGATATATTTTTTATCAGCTGAAATCCCAACCCAAAAACCATTTACAATGTAAAATACATCCCCTTTAAAAAAATATCTAAACCCCATATTTGGCTTGAATGACTAATATAAGCTATCAACCAAAAATATAGGCATAGGGTATCGAATTTAGCTTCTGTTAAGTCTAATCCGTGACTGAAAGCATGGATTAGACGTTTTCTGTTACATAGCAGAAGCTGCATGAAATATGGTTTGAGGGGAAAATCTCCAAATTCGGGTTGTTCCAAAAAGAGGTTCGAAGCAACCAATAGAATAGTCTTCATGTGGAACCAATTCCCAAAAAAACCCAAGTATTCGTTGGATCTACAAATAAGTAAAATACATCCAAACGCTGATGTTGCTGCAGGAAATCAACGACTGCAGAAAATCTGGATCCGCTGTAGGAAATCCACAATGGTTGCAGGAAATATGGAACGGCTACAGGAAATCTACAATGGCTACAGGAAATCCACAAGGGCTATAGGAATGTGGCTGCATGAGCTGTCTTCATGAGTAATAGCTACAGCTAGATCAAAGAATACGTTAAGTCTAAGGAAAAATGACATGTATTATGTTAATTTAACATACCTTATGCTTATAGTACCCTTTAATCCAAAACTAGAAAATAGGGCCGAACTAAGCATAGTTAAGGTCGGAAGGAGTTCAGAAATCAGAGAAGTAATGCTTGGGAAGGGTGTGAAAAATGGAGACTTAACAATCTCATCACAACTACCATTCTCAGTGAAGGTAAATACACCCAGTAATTTTATGGAGTTTCAGTCTATCCTAAAAAATATCCCAACTCTACTGTAAGCTCAATTTTATTCCTTGAATCCTTGGAGACATGAAAATAAACTGAAGCTCCAAAATTTTTGAAATAGGACATATAAATCTTTCTCCTAGAGAAATATTCCTCTGGTGGGATCACGACAAGTATTTTATGAGGAATTTGGTTGTGTAAGTAAATTTTTGTGTTGCATGATGCTTCCCATAGGTGAAATGACAACCCCTGATCATACAAAATATTCCTTGTTGTGCCCAAAATACTCTTTTTTTTCCTCGCATCTGCCATATTAGGTTGTGGGTTATGGGGTACTATCAGTTCCCTTCAAATACCTTATTTCATCCAGAAATTATTGAGGGAATGTGAAAAACATTCTCCTCCATTGTCGCTTGTTGGAGTGGAGCCCTCTGAATGTAATTTTGGGATATACTTTTGGAATGTTTTGACTAGTTTAGTTGTGCACAACAAAAGTTAAGGGACTTTGGGGTGAGTCAAAGTCCCTCATGCATTGTAATAGAAAAAAAAGGTAGATCTAGGGGTCGCAAACCATGGTTTTCAGACCCTATTATAGTGTAGGCTAAAAGTATAAATAAGAGTCTAGGGTGAGTCAAAGAATTCAGTTCTAGTAAGTATTATGGTACGTTTGTTCATGATAAATCTTCTCTAAGGTTTGTGTGCAGATTTGTCTGGGTAAGGGTTCCTGCTAGATGTGTGTGCAGAGACCCTAAGTCTGGCTATGTGCAGACCTCACTGGATATGTGCATGGGTATGTGAAAGTGTCTGTAAGAAGAACCTGAAATATTGATGAATAGAAGGATGTTTTTCTAATATTAAATGACTCTCTGATATGTTATGATTTGCATCGCATATTATTTTCATGTTATTTTTGTGATATTGAATATTGTTAGGAAGTTGATTGTGCACATGTATTATATGCTTAAAAGAATAATGAATGCATAGAAATGGTGATATTGGGTTATATTTCTATGGTTAATTGAGTGTCTTATGAGTTATGGGTTGCGCAAGGCGTTTTGTTAAGTTATATTCTTAAGGGTTTCTGGTTATTGATTTCTCTCCGCATACGTGTTTGAAGATATAAGGGTACCCACATTATTAAATTCTCTCTTTGAGTGTGCGGAAACTTGGTTCCAACACCCTCCCATACTACTTTGGGAGATACCTTGACTTGTGCAAGTAGGTCATTGCTGTAAGGGCCAATAGTACAGTGGTTTTTTGGGTAACCTCAAATTTGAACCTGGGTCAAGACCTCGCAAGCCAACAAATGGTTCCATTGCTGGGACTGGGATAATTTTGAGAAAGATACCAGGTGATGAGTCAGGGATTGTGGAACTCAGAAAAGTCTGAAATTGATGAGTGGTTCGAAATGCAGATGTAGGAGTTTTCCCTAAATTAAAACATGAGTAAGAAGTTGTCTACTGAAAAGTGGAAGAATAATTATATCTTCACAAAGGTACACGAGATATTATATGTGATCTTTGCGCATGAATTGTAGGAGCGGTTTTCGAGATTAGGAGAGTTCCAAACTTGTTGGAAGGATGATAGGGTTATGCAATGGACCCCTAAATTGATCCAGTAATTGGAAAATAATGATAACAAAATCACTCAGACTGTAGATCACTGAGTTGATAGTATCTTGGGTGGATTTTTGATGGAGTTTGCGGTAGATAATTTTGTGTCATAATCTGAAGCTGAAATAATATTTTTCAAGAGTTTGAGAGGTAAATTCTTGTGAACATTTTCCTTGCTGATTAAGATGCTATTGAGCGAAAAACGTGTTCTGTGCAGCCACATCGAGTGAATGAACTATGAACAGATTTAAAGCACCACACGTAGTCGGAAGTATTATCGGATCAGCTAGAAAGGGAAAATATATGCGTAAATCTCTCTAAGGGATTCACTGTATCTATAAGAAACTAAGGCTACACACACTTAAGGAAGCCCCCACTCTACGCCATACTCCAATTCATGTAGGAATCAGACATCTCCTACCCCACCGCCACCCCCACCTGCATAAGATATGGATGCGCACATGAAGATACCCACCTTTAGGGGTGCAGGTGATGAGGACATGGCTCAGTTCTGGTTCATAGCCGATGCAGTATGGGCTGAGAAAAATATTAATACAGATGCTATAAAAAGAGCACAACTGGCCATGGATTTTTAGGGTCGCACGCTGGACTGGTTTATGGGAGATCTGAAACAAAATGCCTCTCCTACTATTACTGATATCAAGAATAAACTGAAGCAACATTTCAAAAAATTGAAGTCCTATGCACATGTAGTGCTAGAGATAAATTATTTCAAGCAAGGAGAAAAATAATCAGTCTGGGAAGTTGATCAGTGACTAAAGTAAACTATCAGTGATGGAGGATTTCTTTACAATGATGACCAACATAAGGAATGGTTCTTCACCATGTTGTTACCCATCTACACGGTACTATGGGACAATAGAATATTTCTTCTCGGGTTGAAGCCCTGTCGATAGCTATGAAGTTGGAGGCTACGCCTATAGACGATATTCCCCTTGGGACTCCAAATCCGAACTCAATTGGAAACTTGCACTTAGAGATACAAAACCTAAAAAGAGACAAGGGTAAAGAGGTTGGCACATATGTCTAGTGCATTCTTTGCAAGGGATTAGGGCACAAAAAATATCAGTGTCGTATGTTTACAGATTACCTACGAGCTAGAGGACCAAATCCGCTGCTCCCTAGGGAGGTTTCGAGGCCTAGCAACCAACCCTATGGTGCACTGATTGACGGGTAGTTGGCCAACATGATACTGACCACTACCTGCAGCTGGGAACCTATGTGCCAGAATTAAAGAAAAATTATTGCAGAGTATGCTCCTCAGTTGGTCATGATGAGCACCACTATCAGACATATGAGCTGATGATAGAAAATGAAAACATGTATAGAGTGCAGGTCGAAACCTCATCACTAGCACCTCCCTCTAGACGTGGAGGATCCCTGGAAAGAGGAAGGGGAGGGGCGAGAGGTGGAGGCATAGGTTGAGGAAGAGGGAAATTAATCTTTTATAACTGTGGAGATCTAGGACATTGCACAAGCAATTTCCCTAACCCTGTGCGAAAGTCCTGCAGGTACTGTAGGCAATTTTTTCACATAATTGAGGAATGTATCATTTTGATAGAAAAGATGTAGGAAAAGTAGCAGAAACCCAAACAAAATGTGAAAATGGTCAAATCTGAGCCACACGATGATGGCATTAGTATAGAATAAATAATGCATAGTGGTAGGACCACTAGAGGACCTGTAGAGCAAGCTGCTATAGAATCATGGACTAGAAAGGCATTGGACAAGAAGGAAGGCCTGAACATGAACAAAGGGAAGGAAATTTGTATAGAGGATAGAAGAGATTTTGCTGCGGCGGGAGCATCAACATCAAAAGCTGCCATGGATCCAAAAGTTGACAAAGCATTCAAACCATTTCTTCAAGCCTGTATGAAGTTATTTCATAACTAGAAGGTGGTAGAGAATCTCCAAGCATTGATAGGCAACTGTGCAAAAAAGGAAGCCCCCTGAATGGATATTAAGGCTGTAAATAATATTTATAGAAACAAGAAGAAGACTGGTCAGGATATGCGTATGACTACGCAGATTGGAGAATACGAAATGGATCAAGTCATCTTGGACCTGGGATCTGATGCCAACTTCTAGCCCAAACAAACCTGGCAAAGGATGGGAGAAACCCAATTGGAGTGGTGCACAATTCAACTATGTATGGATAACCAAAAAAATATCATTCCACTAGGAAGGTTGCTTAAGGTTGTGGTAGACATTGCGGGACTTAAAGTATATGCAGATTTTGAAGTAATCCACATTTTGGATTATGCAGACCCTTACCCTGCGCTATTAGCACTACATTGGGATATTTTCATGGGAGGTATCATCTACTTGAAAAGGAGGAGCATGGTCTTTGAGAATTATGGTACATGGGTAATAGTCCCTCGAGATCCAACATAGGGCGAACAATATACAAAAATGATGCGTGATGAGGAGGACGTTGACCATATTTACAAACTAACCACACGGGATGATGATTGGGTCAACCATACAACTGATGGCATGTTAAATTGGGAAAAATACATCTCATGTTTCTCATATTCGGATGGTGAGATGGAAAACTGGTAGAATCGGTTGTATGACGTATCTGCACTGCACTGCCTCTAGATCAGAAAGAGGTTCTCGTGCATCTCCTCAAAGGTAATAGAACTACCTTACGTTGATGGTTCTGGTAGCATTAAGGAATTTCTTAGAGCATTGGAAAAATATGCCCCTAAGGAATGGAGATTCTCGGCACTTGAATTGGCTATGCACGCAACCCTTGCGTGGTGGTGGGAAACACACAAGGGGACTTTCCAGGACTGAGGGAAATGTAAAAAAATGATGATCCTACACTTTGAACCTCCAGTTAACCCACATATGGAGCTCTTTTCTGGCCGTGGGGATCCACGTAAGCACTTGGCTATGTGGATGGAGGTATGGAATGAAAGGACCCGGAATGAGTGGGTCCATATGTTTATTCATTCATTAGGGACAATACCCACCACCTGGTACTTCAAGGCAGAGCTTCACCAATGCACTCGCCACTAGGATACATCCATAGATGATTTCATGGCAAAATTAGGTTTAGTTGGAGGGACGAAGAGGTTGGATGAAGCCCTGCAGGATATAGATGATATTGTCTTTGATGAGTCTTTTCCTAAGAAGGAATGTGCTATGCTGGCTTGGGATGCGCAAATGAAAGATATTGTCAATTGTAGAAATTTTTTAGTAGAGGACAGTGATAAAGATCCCAGAAATATTACAATCCTAGAATCTAAAGGAGAACGAAGAGTCATAAGGCCCTCCTTGCAGAGAGTGGACGTTACCAAACCATTAAAGTTGAAGGAAGTCAACATTAGGTCGGAGGAGCAGCCCAAGCTGGCCAAAATTGGGGATTATTGGGACGATGATAATGTTGGAAATATTGAGAAGCTGCTGACCAAATATCAAGATCTATTTCCTACGAATTTCTTTGAGCTCAAGGGACTTGCAGGAGATCTAGGTGTTATGAAGATCACCTTGAAGCCAGATGCATGTCCTACCAAGCAGCAATCTTATCGACTGAACCCCAAATATAAGAAGAAATTTAAGGAAGAGTTATATAAGATGGTGGTTGTAATTATCATTAAACCCATGGAATAGTCTCATTGGGTAAATCCAATGGTAGTATAAGAAAATAAAACCAAAGGGGAGACGAGGATTTGCATAGACCTGCACAAGTTGAAGGATGCCTGCATACGTCATCCCTTCTCTACACCATTCTTTAAATAAATCTTGGATAACGTGGGAGGTCAAGAAGCGTACTCATTCACTAATGGATTTTTTGGGTACCATCAGATCAAAATTGCACTTGAAAACCGTAGCAAGACAATTTTTTCCACCGAGTGGGGCTCCTTCCAATACATTCTCCTGCCATTTTCTCATGCTTAGTTGTATCAGTATTCAAATAATTTATACATAAGTTTCTGGATGTCTATTTTGATGACTAGACTGTATTCGAATTGGTAAAGAAACATGTGTCGAACCTGCGCATGATGTTGGATACCCGCAAGAAACACCCGATTTCGTTGAATTTGAGGAAGTGTATATTCTGCATACATTTTGGAATTTTTTTGGGGCACATTTTATGTCAGTAGGGATTGATGGTTGACACAACCAAGATTGTGGTTATCATCAATTTAGCAATTCCCACCAATGAGAAACAGCTACGCTCCATCTTAGGACATATGAGTTACTACAGAAAGTTTATTTAGGGGTATGCCTTGATCATTGCACCAATGGAAAAGATACTAAAGAAGGGCGTGTCCTTTCTCTGGGATCAAGAATGTCAGAAAAGTTGAGTTGTTGAAGGAAAGGATGGGCACTGCACCTATTATAATATTTCCAGATTGGGCTAAGGTATTTCATGTGCGTGTGTATGGATCAGTAATAGCTCTTGGGGTTGTCTTAGCACAACCGGGAGAAGGAAACATTGATCATATGGTTTATTTTGCTAGAAAAAATCTCTCTAGCATAGAGCACAACTATTCTACTACCGAATGAGAAGGACTGGAAATGGTGTATGCCCTACAGAAATATAGGAGCTATCTATTGGGGTGATAGTTTAAAATGTCCACTTACCATTCAACTTTAAAATACCTAGTCAATAAGCCTGTGTTGGGGGGGAATATATGTAGATGATCACTACTATTTCAGGAGTATTACTTTGAGATTATTATGAAGCCCAGGAGACTAAATGCGAAACCTGATCACTTGTCTAGAATTGATAACGGAGAAGAACCAACTAGTCTAGAAGAAGGATTGACTCATGCACATATTTTCACTATCAAGGTGGTTGATGAGAATTTTGCGAACATTATTCAATTCTTGACAACTAGAACAATTCTTACAAATATTCAGTACAACAGAAGAAAGAGTTGGTGACCCGTGCAAATGATTTCAGTGTGATTGCACGTCAATTATATAAGTTGGGAGCAAATGAGGTATTGCAGAGGTATGTACTAGAACATGAGAGATAGGATATCCTAGTTGAGGCTCATAGAGGGGTGGCAGGAGGCCATTACCCAGGGAAATCCACTATGCAGAAGCTACTATGTGCTGGGTTATGTGGCCCACATTTCATAGCGATGCACAGGCGTATTGCCGAGCTTGTGATGCATGTCAGCAAACTAAGAAGCCCTCGTGTAGAGATGAAATTCCCCTGCAATCGTAGATGGACTTGCAAGCATTCGATAAATGAGCTATATACTTTGTGGGACCAATCAATCCACCGAGAAAGAAGACTCATGCACATTATATCATTACTTCCACTGAGTATGTGACCAGATGGGTGGACGTAAAATTTGTTAAGGATTGTACTGTAGATACTACTGCACATTTCATCTTTGAGCATATTATGACCAGGCTTGGCTACTTGAAGATATTGATGAGCGATAGAGGTATCCACTTTTTTAAGGAAACTATTGAATCTTTGAAAGAAGAATTTTAGATCCATCACATGAAAATCACCCCATATCACCGACAAGAAAATGGTGCAGTAGATGCCTTAAACAAAATTTTGGAGAGTGCACTTACCAAGATCTGTAATTCCAATGAGAAGGATTGGGACATGCACATCCCTTCGATACTATGGTCTTATAGGAATACATGTAAGAAGTTGTCTGGGAAGACTCTTTTTAGGATGGTCTATGAATAGGAGGCCATCATGCCCATGGAATATATTGTCCCCATGGTGGCCTATAAAAGGAAGGACACAAGTCATAATCGGTTCCTTTTCTCTATGAATATTTCATGCTTTGTGCTTTGCCACAATTTTTGTGTTCTCTTTGTACACATGATCTATATATATGGGAGAGGTAATTGTTCTGATAGTAGCAATCTCGAGTTTGTGTTCTAACCTTGCAGATTCACTGCTAGGTACTTCTTCCTTTGCGCAGGGGTCAGAATATGTCTTCGAAGTCAACCCTGAATTTGAAGAGGTTATGCCCACATCGGCCAAAGGAAAAGGAAAAGGAAAAGCCACGAAGTGGGATTCATCGAAGTTGCACACCACCCCAAGGATTGTGCACTCTCCCTGGTAGGTGCCCCAAGGATGCTCACCTATGGAAGATCCCTCCAAGTGCCCCATGATTGCTAAGGAGGAGGCCTTTCTCATACCCTCACTCTCCTAGCTACCATCCTATGTTAAGCCACACAAGATGATGGTGTGCTCCCTTAACAACGTTCATACAGTTCGTGAATATCTCCAGATGCCATTAGTCCTACAGGAAGTCCCTATAATTGGAGAGATGTTTGGAAACAAACCCCTCATTAAATTCGATGATCATAATTTGGATAATGAGGAAAAATTTCTGGATATAGCCCCAAAGTTCTATTTGGAGAAGGTACTGTATGACAATGTGCCAAAGGTTCATTTGATTCCATGGGCACGCAGACTACATGTATCGAGGATCTTGAACTTGCTACAAATTCCCTATTTTGGGAGGTACCCCATCAACAGTATGTGCATGCAGTAGTTGATCGCCTTGATCAATGATGAGCATCTATGGATTCAAGGCTGCATCCCTATTAACACTGCGCTAATCAACAAGATCACCGACTTGCCCATGAAGGGGCCCCATCCCATGAAAATGTTTCCAAAGAGTAATGAGCAAAAGGTGGCTGATGATGTCTGGAAAAAATACAAGGTGGAACATGACAAAATAGGATTCTTGGTAAATAGCATCGTTGGCCCCAGAGTGTGCATGGGAACTCTCTTGCTCAAATGTAAGATGATGCAGAAATTTTAGCCATCAACTAGCCCTGCTTATGTCATGTTTTTGGCACAACAATGTGATAAGGGGGTCAGCTATCACTGGTCCTAACACCTGTGTCAGGAATTTCTCGACAATGTGCACGAGGTGCATGACCAAGGAAACCAATTCTATTATTGACAGTTGTTGCTGTTGATTTCCCTAGTCGCTTGGGAGATGCTCAAGGATGCGGTGCTCCCCAAACTCGATCCAAACATATGTGAGGGGGTGTGCTACGCCAATCTGTGGGATTCCAAGGACTTGAAACGAATCAAGGAAAATAAGGTATTTTGGGTATTGTTTGAAGGTCCACTGGCGATAACAATATACTCCAGGTTGAGACTGTCGCCTGCAATTTATGATAAATACAAATAAATTGATGAATTCCACATCACTATGCATAACGTGAAGATCAGAGTGTGCAAAGACCCAACATGGTACAATCTACCCTACATTTTCATGAAGGTAGAAGTGGACCAAGTCATAGCATCATGGCTTCCAGCACGGAATATTGGACTCAAATATACCATCCTAGTTACAGTAGGCACATCCGAAAGGGACACAACCCCAAAAGCTACCACTCTGTATGGTATGGAAAAGGAAACTGAGCAGTGCACTCCAGCATGAAATAGACCACCAAAGATACCACCAAGGATAATGAATAGGAGTCGGAGCAAGACATTGAGACTGGAGGAGTCGGTGACAGTGGGGGGGGGTGTGCATTCCCCATGAGGTACAAAGCGCATTGGCAAGCCTGCCAAAGGTCAGCACAAGAAATGAAAGGGAGATAAGTCTGACGGAGCTGAGAAGGTCACCTTAAGCGACGAAGATGTGGAGAAGATAATAGACACAGTGGCCACCACGACAGAGGACAGATGGACAACCATGGAAGAGCAACACAAGGCCGCAATGAAGGCCTTGCAGTCCAAATTAAAGGTGTTGCAACTAAATGTTGACACATTGCAAGTGAGCGTGAATTAGGTGAGGCTGATTCAGGTGAGCCTACCAGCCATAGCCCTGGTCGCTGCAGCAGAAAGAAAAAATTGCCCCTTTTTAGGTGTAGCTATGACGATAGCATAGCCAGCCTTGTCCACACAGGTCGAAGCATGTACGGAGGTGGGCCTTGATTTGTAAGGATAACGAGTGGGAAGCTACATGCTCTCCACTTGTTCATTTCTACTGAACTACAAAGGAGAGAGGTGCGTGCGCAATACTAGAAAAGCGAGGTGGATCAGACAATCGCAACCAAGACAGTGGAATATGTCCAAGTGTAGGCAGTGCAACAAGCAGTGATCGCACAAAAAGATGAGCTAGAACACTTAATCGACCGACTATGTGGAGAGGTGCCCAAAACTGTCATTCCCATCTCTGCTACGCCCAAGAAAAAATTGAGAGCTTGGTTATTGCATTTAAGGCTTCCAAGTCCGAGGTCTAGATAGTCAAAGCCAAATTTGAGAATAATATTGCTGCGTTGTAGGCAAAGCTGAAGCCTGAGACTCCTCTGGAGGTACGAGCTCAATGAGATGCATTAGTTAAGGAATCCAACGAAAGTATTTCTACTAACATCGCCAAAGGCTCTGAATTACTCGACACTGCTATGGAGTTATGGTCATTAGTGCAACTAGACCTGCTTATCTGACATTTCACTAAGGAGCTGCACCATAAAGAGTAGGAATTCAATCAATTGGAAGTATCCATGCCCACATTTGTTGCAGCCCAACTACTAACGCACCTTTGCAGAAGTCATACTCTAAGAGATGAAATTGAGGGGCTCCGCCATAAAAATAAAGTTCTCAGTGATCATCTGAAGCCCTGGGCAAATGAAGTGATGAAACTCTCACAGGGCCTGGGTGTTGTAGTTAAAACATTGATTCAAACATTGGATAGCGTCACTTTGGCTACCAAGGGGTCGACTTGAAAAAATTTGGTTGAGATCGTGAAGAATGTAGCTACATAGAGTGAGGGCATCATAAAACAGTTTTCTGTTTCCCTCGAACAACTCCAGAGCAAGACGAAGACCCCACCGCCACTGTTACTTGGGACAAGTCACAAGATTATGTTGGGGGCTTGTTGGAGGGGGGGCCTCTGAATGAAATTTTTGGATATATTTTTGGAATTTTTTGAGTAGTTTAATAATTCGCATCACAAGTTAAGGGAATTTGGGGTCAAAGTCCCTCATGCTTTGTAATGGAAAAAAAGGGTTGATCTAGGGGTCACAAACCATGATTTGCAGACCCTAGTATAGAACATGTTAAAAGTATAAATAAGATTCTAGGATGAGTTGAAGAAGTTAGCTCTAGTAAGTATTATGGTACATTTGTTCATGATGGATATGCTCTGAGGTTTTTGTGCGCATTGGTCTGGGTAAGGGCACATGCTGGCTGTGTGCATGGAGACCCTAATTCTGGCTATGTCCGGACATCACTGATTGTGTGTGCGGGTATGTGAAAGCGTCTGTAAGAATAAATTGAACTATTGATGAATATAAGGAAATTTTGATGATATTAAATGTCTCTGTGATATGTTATGGGTTGAGCTGCATATTATTTCCATGTTATTTTTGTGATATTGAATAATATTATTAAATTCATTGTGCACATGTATTAAATGATTAAATTAACAATGAATGCATATATCTAGTGATTTTGGGTTATATTTCTCGGGTTAATTGAGTGTCTTATGAGTTACGGGCTACGCGCAAGGCATTCTGTTAAATTATATTGTTAAGGGTTTCTGGTTAGGGATTTCTCTGCGCAAACCTATTTGAAGATCTAAGGGTACCCACATCATCAAACTCTCTCTTTCAAGGTGCGGAAACCTGGTTCCATCACCCTCCCATACTACTTTAGGTGAGACCTTGACTTTCACAAGTATGTCATTGCTGAAAGGGCTAGTAGTACAGGGGTTTGTTGGTAAACCTCAAATCTGAGCTTGGGTCAACACTCTGTAAGACAAAATTGCTCTTGAGATCATTCACATGCTTCCCAGTATCCTTCTCAACTAATGCCATGAATTAAAAAAAATTGAAAAAACTTCATCCTTCTTCCACATGAAGAAGATCCAACATTTTCTAGAGAAATCATCAATTTAAAAAATAACATAGCAGTTATGTTTTGGTGTGGAGGTTTTAGAAAAGGGTGCACAAACATCAGAGTTGAATTGCTCCATGACTGCATATTCTTTTCTATATCGACCATTGGAAGCGGATTTTACATATTTCCCCAATGTGCAATCGTTGTAGACATCCTACTGGTCAAGGGAGCCTTTGCGGAGACAAATGGTAATTTTATGCATGATTATTAAGGCACAGTGGTGTATATGACCCAATATCATGTGCCAAAGTTCTCCAACATCTCAAATCTATAATTTTTTGGCCTTAATTCTCAATGTAATGCAATATCCCACCTCATTTTTGTATGGTTTCTTTACTCGAACCCAATATTATTGTCTTTCCTGGTAGTTATGTGTCTAAGAAAGGATTTCACTTTACTGAAAATAACAACATAGCCACGATAGTCCAATAGTTCTACATAGATCATGTTCTTCTTCCACCCAGGTACAAACATAACATATTTTAGGTGAAGAGGAGAGGCTTTCTCCCTATCAAAGGTGAAAGTACCAATTTCTGTAGCATTTTACCTCCCATCATCACCCATTTTGATATGCATTTGGAGATCCTTCACCTACACACTAATGAAAAATTCCTTGCACCATATCTTATGGAATGAGGCATTGAAATCAAGATACCACACACTCCCCATAATAACGTTGGCCATGCATGCTATTAGGGTGAAGTCTAATTTGAATTGTGAAGCCAATGCTTCACCTCCTTATCCTCTTGAAGGATTATTGGTAGACTTCTTGTGCAGACATTTTGTTGCATAGTCCCCAAATTTGTGGCAAGGGAAGAACTTTATCTTACGCAAGTCTTTCTTCTTGCCACTATTTTTGTTGGATTGAAGTTTTCTCTTGGTCTTCTTCCCATTTCCATTCTTCCTATTTTGAACAAATGAAAATTTCTCTTCATCCTCAACTTTGGATGATGTTCCATCTCTATTATTTCCTTTGAACTCTTCTTGAACCAAATCAGACCACATCCTTTCCTAACTCAGTAAGTCTTCCATTACATTAAAAAATTCAATGTATTTTTTCCTGGGATTTTTGAAGGCATAGAAGAGCTAGGATCACCAAGTCAAGTTCTACAACATTCACCCCAACACCTCCAAGATCATCAAGAACTTGATTAAATATGGAGAGATATTGCGTAATGGTATATTTCTGATGCATCCTTATGTTTCGAAGTTGGTCTTTCAGGGCCAATTTTCTATGGTCACTCCTATTTTAGAATAACTAAGCAAGTGTCTTCCACATAGAAAATGGTGTCTCCTTTCCATGGATATTTGAGACCACATTATCTCTCACACCTTCAAGAAAAATTCTCCTAGCATTTGCAACATCGTTCTTCCATTAGGCTAATTGATGTGCATATTATTGTTGGGATTTTTCAATGTTAGTTTTGACATATTCAAAAAAAAATTTATCATCAAGCAATGCTTCCATTCGATTCTTCCATCATATGAAATTTGAGCTACTCTCTAGGGAATACTCCAATCCCAGTCTGGTGAAAGACATTCTCTCAATATTGAAGAAAATTGTTGCACTGAAGCTGCCAAATCAAAAACCCTAAGAGAAAGGTTTAAAATACTAGTTCTAAAGTGATTTCAGGGCTTTGATAGCATGTATAAATTTGATATAATTTGCAGCTGCTCAAGATTTAAGACATACAAGCAAGAGACACAATTCTACTCCACTGATCTACGGAATGGAAATCATAATTTAGAACAAAATGCATAGACATGAAATAATAAAAACAACAAATATAGAGTCATTTATAAGGGAACCCAACTAGTAAAAGCCCCTCAAGCCTATCTGCATTAATCAATTGAATATAGAAACTATTACAATTTCTATCTCCAACTCTGAGCTTAACCTGCAAAATAATACCTATTCTCTCTAATTTATGAGAAACTTTGGTTAACACTTAGCGAAATATTTTCTCACCTAACCTCTTGTTTCCTTGCACAATTCCTGAGGAAATACCCCTAAAAGATAGGAATTCCCTCCAAATTGTTTGTGCAATTATCGAGGATTGATCTCCTGACTCATACAACACATGTACACTCAAATCTAGTCTACGCTAATCCTACATTGCCTTTTCATGTCCACTTCAAATGAGGAATTCAAATTCCTTTCATCTAGGAGCTATTTTGGGATGATTGATCAGTTGACTAACAAATATGTGAGTTAGACCTCTATCCCAATTCACGCCTTACCTTCAACTAACTTTCTAAATAGTTAGAGGTTAATTAATTGAATACAAATAAAAATAACTAATTTGGATTACTATAATTTAACTTTCACCAATGGATAATTGAACTCCAAGCCCTCTAACTCAAATTTACTAACCTAACTGAGTGACAAGATCCATTTCACACTAGTTAACTACCTCCAAGTTGTTGTCCTGATGTGGAAATTCGATTTCCTCAACTTTCCTAAGGCTAAAGTCAAATTAAAATGTTCTTGTCACATTTTTTCAACATGTTGGGCATGGTTTGTAGTAGTTGTTAATTGTAAATATTACATCGAGCTATGTTATAAAGTTCCACTGGTAGTATGTGTTTGTTTTCTCGTGGTTTTCTTTTCATGGGTATCACTGAACATCGAGGATATGGTTCCCTAAAGGAGGGGTTTGTAACAACCCCTCGTTTATTTCCATGTAAATAAAATAAAAATCAAGGTCATGGGACACATATTCCAAGTTGAACCTTGGGAAAACAATTAATTTCTATGAAAATTGACAAAGGCCTTTGGAAAGGAAAAATGGAAATAATTTGCATTTTATTTATGAAATAAAGAAAAATAAGGTGAAGAGACACAGATTTTCATGAGAGGGAAATTGAAGGGAAAATGAAGGAAAATGAAAAAAACAGAGGTCTCAATGATAAAAAGGTTTATGAGGATCAGCTCACAACATTTGGCTAGTTTAATTTTTGTTAGTTTAGATTTGGAGATCTCATTTATTCTCCCTTTATCTCATACTCTTGTACAATTAGAGTATTGATGAAGCATTATTGGAGCACTTTTTCATACATTAGATTTAGATAAATAAGGAAAAATAAAATAGGGAAGGTCAAGGAAACAGTGGGATCAACAACTACAGTTAGATTTGTTGGAAAATAATAGGTTGCATGTGTTATTTTTGGATGCATGGTATATGCATGCAATTTAATGGTTATATGCTTTCATTGGAATGAATATTTACCTAGATTAACAATGGTTTTATCCTTTCCTTTCCATTTCGTAGAGATCCATGGTGTTGTGGGTGTTTCCAATTAATTGTATTATGATTGGTGCTCATAATTCCTTATGGTTGTAGTTTGGAACAAATGCTTTGGAAGCCCTAGAAAAACTTGGGTTGAGTTTGTTAGAC
The DNA here is from genome assembly GCA_034641835.2 of Pinus albicaulis. NCBI lineage: Eukaryota > Viridiplantae > Streptophyta > Pinopsida > Pinales > Pinaceae > Pinus > Pinus albicaulis. The sequence continues at coordinate 99,571,658 of CM076572.1, forward strand.
TCCTTTAATTCACAGTATCACAAGGTGAATGATTATTTTTGTTCGTTTATATTGAAAATAATATTCCATGACTGCCATTTATTTCTAGAAAAATGAAGGGAAATCCTAATTGTTAAAACTTCAAAGGAATCAATATGCATTTTAAGTTCAGTTGAAAGAGGAAAGTCTTGCTGATAAAGTGTAATGGTGAGAAAAATTAATTTTTTCCCTCATTCATTTCATTTACCCTCTTTTACTCTTCATTTTTCCAAACTCTAAAGGCCAACACTTCATTTCTTTCAAAACCCCTTTTTCATTAAAATTCATTTTTTATAGTTAAAAAGAAGCTCTGCCCACCCACTAACAACCATATCATATTTCCCTTTAAACTTACCATATATTCATTTTATTACAGCTCTACTCACACTACAACAAACCTTATATATATATATATATATATCTGTGTGTGTGTGTGTGTGTGTGTGTGTGTGTGATATAGTATTTATCATTTTCTGCACTTAACTATATTAAAACCTTTACGTTTCATTGAAATTCGCTTATCGAAGTTTTAAACTCCATTCATAACATATTTTCCAAATCCTAAAAAACCCCCGAAATGCGATTTGCGATATTGGCTGGGACCCATCACCTTTTCGAATCGCAAGTTCGCAAATATTACTTACCACTTGCACTTACTTCCACCTCATTCCCAATATGCGATTTGTGATATTGGCTGGGACGTAATCGCATATCACAATTCACAAGCTTAGGAGGATAAGCGCTCAAGAATCATGTTGAAATGGTGAAGTGCAAAGCACGATAATGAAGCGAACGTGATATAGTTCAAAGCTAAAATATAAAGGAATTGAATTCGGGTTGTGAGACGCAATCACATATCACAATTCGTAAGCTCAGGAGGATAGGTGCTCAAGAATCATGTTGAAATGCCGAAGTGTGAAGTGTGATAATGAAGCGAACCTAACGCAGGTCAACGTTGAAGCCTAAAAGATTTCAAGTCTGAGCGTATGTGGTTTTCCCTTTCTTAAATTGCATTAGAGAACAGAGGAGGATTATAACGTAGAACAATTGGATCACCGAAATGCGATTAAGGGACTAGACGCAAGGCAGTTCAAAGGTTAATTAAAATTTATTTAAGGTCGAGGGTTTTATTTACTTATGTTGTTTTATGAAGGAAAGTGAACATGGGAAGAAAAGCATAGAGTAAACTGAATGTCGCGGTAATGAGGAGATAGACACCATCGGTTGAGTTGGGCTCAGCAACACTCTGGGAAAAGTCGGTTTTTGAGACAAAAGTGAAGACTGAATGATGCGGGAAATAGTAGAAGAGGCACAGTCAGGAAAAAGGAGTTGATTGACAGGGCACAATGAACACATCAACACAACCACTGATTGATGAAAAGTTGCCAGCACTGCATCATATATAATGATCCAGCAAAGGCAGCCCAAAAGTAGAGCTTGATGTAAGAGCCACTCATCGTTGCCTCTTCGGGACCACCTTAGCCATGTTCCGCTCACTTTTGGATTCATGAAGAGCTACCGAATTTTTTGGATTCACGAAGAGTTACCGAAGTTAATTCCACGGGTGGTGTTTGTCAGAGATATTTTTTCTAGGCCTTGCATGGCCACACTTGTCCAAATTTTACTTAATTGTAATTAATGAAAAGTTTCCAAAGTATATAGGGAAGCTCACATAGTTTTTAGTTAAATACTGCATGCATTAGCAGTATCAAGGGTTGGACCTAGTTGGACCTTGTTAGACCCTGCATTATAATAACTATTGTATTGGAGCATTGTAATTTTGGAGTTGGGAATCAATAATAAAAGGCCATTCAATAGGATTATTGAGTTGTGTTAAATGGTGATGTGTTACTTCTCTGTTTTAAATGTTTCCATTGTTTTTATTACTGTGCATCTAGTCATCTGATTGTAAAACATAAATTTTAGATTAATATTTTCTATTGGAGCACCTTAATTCTGTCTGTATTTACAATCTGAATGTTTTTAGCACAAGTTTGATTAAATAATTCTTAACTAATTTTTAATCACTACTGAACAATACTATTTCCTCCACCTCATAATTCACACTACTCTAAATATCCATTTAGCATAGCTATCTTGCCCTGTGATTTTCTTGAAAAGTTATGTAGCAATCCAGTCTTTTGAATCCATAGCCCAACAAATTATTCTTTGCAGACCTGCTCATCCAACCTACAAAATAAATCAAAACAACCAATTCTCACAATCACTGTAACTAGCCTAACAACAACATTCATAATATTAAGGAAAAATTAAATCATAAATAAAGAGAGCCCTCTCTGAGTCTAGGAAGGCTAGGTCCTGGCTTCCAAAATGGTTTGATTTTGTCCTTTATCATTTATTCTTACCAATATTATAAACTATACCACCCCCACATAATGGGGACCATACTGGGGAACTATTGAAAATCTTGACATTTCATTTGAATTCAGAAACCGCAGTCAAGAAACATTGTATGCTAAAATTATTTTCCAATATTGGCATGTGGTTGTTGATGGTGGACAAACAATCAAACACAAGAAGGTTGAAATCTTCCACCTTGTGACTCCACAAAGTTTAGTTGATCTAAAGACTCCACTGGTAAAAGAATCTAGAATTGTAGAGAACCTATATTGACTCCATACTATTGTTGATTGTTTTCAAAATGAATTCAAGAATACAATGCAGGCATGCTCCTATGGATAGATCAAAGATTCTAGGTTTTGAAAATCCCATTCCCAACATCGATTGGTTAAAATATCTTCCAGTGGTTAAATATGAAAATGGAGATGATGATGTTATCCATTTGTTAAGATTTCATATGCACGTTTGTAGGTTTAAAATCCAAATTCCAGAAGATTGTCTTATGAAAATGTTTTTGGAAATTTTAGAAGAGAAATATAGGTTCTCGTATGAAGATCTATCAGCTGCAAGTATAAGTTATTTGAAATATTTTCATGCTATCTTTTTTGACAAGTATAAAGAAGATTATCTGTCCCCGTCACTAGTTCAATACTGTTGTGATAATTTTCAAATTTTTATTGAATATATGGAGGATTACTATAATGATGATCAGTTTATGAATGAGGAAATATTAGAAGCTTTAGAAGAAAGAACTTTTTAGAATATAGAAGCCTTTTTTGAAATGTCTTCTCATCATAGAAAAGGAAATGATATATGATGTCTAGAAGTTCATGAAGGTTCACCATAGGAGATATTCCTAGCAACACAAGGACAAACTGATCAACAGAAGGTTAAGGAAGTAACTCAATTTCCTAAACATGTTCAAGAAGAGGAAAACAGTGAAAACTTATAGCTATCTAGTAATAAAGGATAAAAAGAAGCGGAGCTTGATGGAATATATTCACAAGAGAACCTTTAGCAAGCATTCTTTTATTCAAATATTGGATACCAATCAAGTTTTCCTAATGAAAGCCAAGAAATTTTTCCAAAAGAATAGAAACCAAGTTTTCTGATTGAAGATCACTTAAATTCTATTTCTGAGTTTTCAGACCTTGAAGAAAATCATAAAAGTGCTCCATCATTATGTGCTTCTTGGTATGCTAATGAAGTTGCATAGCATATTGTTACAATTCATGCTCCTTCATCCAAAATTAATGAGATTTTGCAGCTCCCTTAAAAGCTTCTGTGTGACAAGGAGAATGATAAAGAACACTCAGAGCACTTGAAAATAGTTGATAATGAGGGAAATCAATTAGTTCCTTGTTTTTTGAAGAGCATCAGTTTCAACACATAAGCAAAGCAGTCGTTTGGAATGGGGTTTGTTTTTCTGTTACAAATCATCCACAAGAACTTATGTTGCACGATTACCATGATCCTTTGGTCATTATATTGTAGTCATCAGTGAAGGAAGAATTTTCCAGGTTCATCAATAGAGCTATTGAATCTAGTGGAAAAGTTAAGTTCCCATGTTTTAAATTCATTTTTCTACCTAGAGAGGTGGAATTCAAACTTCAGTTAAGTATCCATTTGCTCGGCTGGTTTCATTGGAAATTTGTTATTACTTGATATGGAAGTCATTTTATCAGATTATAGTAGGTAGATGAGTGCAAATAAGCTCGGTACTCTGAGCATCTTTCGAGTTTTAGTTTCATATTTCTTTCAGTTTTATTTCAAGTGTATTCTAGACTTCAGTTTCGACATAGTTCAGGTTTCAACATTCAGATTTTCAGGGTGTAGCAGTGATCTTTGTTTGATAGTTTCTAGTGCATAGTTTAGCTATAGTTTCAGTTCAGATTGCCTTACACAGATCAAAAGTTCAAAAAAAATGAATAAAGTTTCCAGTTGCAAAAGACTTGTGGCAGAGCAAGTTGCTAGCTTAAATTATCTCAATGACCAAGGCACTTGTCACCAAATTCAGAGATCTGTGTTCTTTTTTGCCTCGTTGGGAAGACAACATCCCCAACTAGAGCCACTGTTAGACTCCTACAATTCACAGTATCACAAGGTGACTGATTATTTCTATTTAGATTATTTAAATTGAAAATAATATTCCATGACTGTCATTTATTTCTAGAAAAATGAAGGGAAATTGTGACTGTTAGAACTTCAATGGAATCAATCTACCTTTTCAGTTTAGTTGAAAGAGGAAAGTGTTATTGATAAAGTTTAATGGCGAGAAAACTTCATTTCTTCCCTCATTCATTTCATTTACCCTCTTTTACCCTTCACTTTTCCAAAATATAAAGTCCAACACTTCATTTCTTTCAAAACCTCTTTTTAACTATTAAAATTCAATTTTTATAGTTAAAAAGTAGCTCTTCCCACCCACTAACAACCATATCGCATTTCCCTTTAAACTTACCATATATTCCTTTTATTGCAACTCTTCCCACACCACATCAAACCTTATATATATATATAGAGAGAGAGAGAGAGATTACATATTTGATATAGTATTTATCATTTTCCGCACTTAACTGTATTAAAACCTTTACCTTTCATTGCAATTTTCTTATTGCAGTTTCAAACTCCATTCATAACACAATTGCTGAATCCTATAGAACCCCCGAAATTCTATTTGCGATATTGGCTAGGACCCATCACGTTTTCGAATCGTAAGTTCAAAAATATTACTTACCACTTTCACTTACTTCCACCTCATTCCTTGATATATTATTGTGATATTGGCTAGGACCCAATCGCATATCGCAATTCGCAAGCTCAAGAGGATAAGCGCTCAAGAATCATTTTGAAACACCGAAGTGTGAAGTGTGACAATGAAGCGAACGCGATATAGTTCAAAGCTAAAATCTAAAGGAATTGGAGTCCGGCTGTGGGACCCAATCATCAATAATGGCCGAAGTGTTCTCAGACACATAATCTTATTAATCATAAAAACAATTACATTTGGAATTATGCAAGAGTTTACACCCGAACAACAAAAACACTCTTGCAATGAGCTATTTATATGCTCAATGTCCTAACTTCCACTAATTATGGATCACTTATTAAATAACGAGTGTCCACTTACAATAAATGATATTCCAAATAAATAGCTAACAAAAAGCCTAAGATATGACACATTTGGAGAGTCATATCTTGTTACAACAATATGCTAATTCTAAATGTCTCCATAAAATAATTAAATATTCTAGAATAATAATTATTAATTTAATATCTTAAATTAATAATTATTTTATTCAAACTTTATAACCTATGATAATATTTTATTTTTTGATCATCTAACATTCCCCCCTATGATTCAAAGATACATTACAACAGATGCCAAGTTCATCCTTGAACTTAGTAAATTTTATTCTGCCAAGAGGTTTCATGAAAATGTTAGAGGTCTGATCATTTGAAGGACAATAAATCAGCTTGATGACGTCCTTTGCAATGAGTGATCTGATATGATGATAGTTGGTGTCCACATGCTTTGTCTTTCAATGAAAAACTGGATTCTTACCAAGCTTTATTGCTGACTGATTGTTGATGAATAATGAAGTAGCTTCTACTGAAGGAAATCCCAAGTCCTGTAAAACTCGACATAACCAAAAAATATCACATGTTGCTTCCCATGCTGAAATATACTCTGCTTCTGCTGAAGAAGTGGCCACTGTAGCTTGATTCTTGCAACTCCAGGAAACTGTAGCTGACCCCATGTTCATTAAGTAGCCTAAGGTTGATGCCCTATCTTCAATACTGCCAGCAAAGTCGGCATCTGAAAATCCACCAAGTACAAAATTTTTGGTCTTTTTGTAAAGAAGACCAAAATATTTTGTTCCTTGGATATATCGAAGAACTCTTTTGGCTACATTCCAGTGGCTGTCTAGTGGGTCCTACATAAAACGTGAAAGAATAATGACTGCATAAGATAGATCGGGATGAATGGTTGTTAAATAAATCAAGCTTCCAATCAACTGTCTGTAAGTAGTGCTATCGACCTTTTCCCCCCCTTCAAATTTTGAAAGTTTTAAGTTTTCTTCCATAGAGGTAAGGACAGGTTTGCAATCCTACATTCCAAATCGTTGAAGAATTTCTGCTGCATACTTACTCTGAGAAATGAAGATCTGATGTGGACATTGGAATACTTCAACTCCAAGATAGTAGTGAAGTAGTCCCAAATCTGTCATCTTAAAACCTGCATGTAATTCCTTTTTCACCTGTTCAATGTGGTCATCATTGTTGCCTGTGATGATCAAATCATCGACATACATAACCAAAATCACCATATTTTTACCTTGTTGGTGTACCCATTCTTCTCATCAGAATACCCGATCATTGTGCACTTCAAGCTTCGTGCATCAAACTTAGTTCGTTTTTCCTTTGGAACTAAGGCATAACAGACTGATGTGAAAACTCTGAGATGCTTAACGCAAGGTTTGAATCCAAAACATGCTTCATAAGGTGTGATTCCATCTAACAAATATATGGGGGATCTGTTTCTCAAGTAGACAGTGGTATGACCTACTTCAGCCCAATATGAAGGACTTAAATTTTTGAAGGTTAACATAGATCGTGCCATGCCTAACAAGGTACGATTCATTATTTCTACTACTCCATTTTGCTACGGAGTGTAGACATTGGTAAGATGTCGTTTTATGCTATTATCCATGCAATAATTTTTTAATTCATTTGAAGTGAATTCTATGCCATTGTCAGTTCGAAGAGTGCCAATATTATCCTTTACTTCATTTTCAATAGCTTACGAAAAGTTTTGAACTTTTCAAATGCTTCTGATTTTTGCTTCAAGAAGTATACCCATGTCATCTTGCTAAAATCATCAATAAAGAGTAGGAAATGTCTGCAAATTCCAAGTGAAGCTGGGAAGGGTCCAAAAATATCACCGTGAACCAACTACAAATTCCTGTTTGCACACCATGAACCGTAGGAAAAGTCTCTCGATGTTGTTTTCCAAAAATGCAAGATTCGCACTTTTAATTTTCCTTTTTGAAGGTTGGAATTCCTTTAACCATGCCTTGCTTTTGTAATTGACAGAGATTATCAAAGTTGAGATGGCCATATCTGACATGCCATAATCTGATCGGTGAAATATTTGTACTTGCTGTACCTGCAAAGTCAGAATGTCTTGGAATAACTGTCCCTTTCATCCTTAACAGTTTTCCATTTTCATAACCTGTCATGACTGTTTGCATGTTTTTTTTGACTAAGTTGATTTTAACCGAGACATATTCCATAATCATTGTATGCCCTGCTTACCGAATCGTGACTAAGAACAACAAATTTTGCTTGAATGTTGGGACATACCATACATTAGAAATCATTCTTTATCCGATGCCTGGTAAAAAAAACTTTAACTACACCTTTGCCTGAAGGAGTATGTTTGGTTTTGTCAGCAAGATATATTGAATTCAGATGACATTCTTTGAAACTCTAGAAGAAGTCACGTCAAAATGTCATGTGTTGAGTTGCGCCTGTATCGCATCTTAATAATCACTGCGGAGAAAGCTTGAAACCTGTAAAGCTATTGCTTCTGTGTTTGTGAAGACATATTCATAACTATCAGGATCATCTTCATCATTTGAAAACTGATTTTGGATGAAAATTAGAAATTTTCTCAATAGAAGTTCTACAATCTGCTGCATAATGACCAACTCTATTACATCGCCTACAAACAATTTGACTCAAATCGGTGCCTCTTCCCTCAGACCGTCCTCGGCCTCTACTTTGGCCTTTGTTTTTAGTTTGTCCTCTCCCTGGACTTTGCCCTGTGCCTTGATGATATCCTCTATTTTGATTGTTGCCTATGCCTTGAAAATTGTTTCTGCCTGATATGGAGCCTCTATTGGAATTATTTCCTCTGTATTGACTGCGACCACGACCTTGAGATGCTTGATTTGGATTGAAATTATCTCTTCCTCTGTTTCTGGAACTGTCAGCGGAGGAGTTGCTTGAACTGGCTTCGGTGAAGAAGACATCTTCCCCAATCTGCTTCTTCTTCCCTAAATTTTTATCATGTTGTGCTGACATGTCACTCATTTCATCAAATTTGATCTTCTCTAACTTGCTAGTGACTTGCAAAGTTTCCAAAAAATGAGTATATGATGATGGAAATCCAACAATTAAAATTGTAGTTAAGAAGCTTTCATCAACAGCTTGAAATCCAGCATTGGTGATTTCTTGCTTAATATTTTTAAGCCGTGAAATGTACTCAAGGAAATCACCACCTTTATTTAATTTATGTTGAAGCAATTTTAATTGAAGATCAAATTTCTTTGATTCAGGTTGTGTATCAAAGATATCTTTGAATGTATGTAAAGCAGCCCATGCATCAGAGGAATTCTTAATGTGTATGTACATTTCATTACTAACTGAAGCTTTTATAACAACTAATGCCTTGGCATCTTTTATTTCCCATTTTGCAAGTGAAGCTAGATTTTTTGGTTTATTTGTCTTAATGTTGCCATCACAAATGCTATGCCATAGTTCATTAAAAATAAGAGTGCTTTCAATTAGATGTCTCCATGTCGTATAGGATTTCACTCCTTCTAGCTTATCAGTTTCAAAGAATAGATTAATTAATTTCGACATTGGAGTGTTGAAGCAGTGAACCAAAAGAATCAAGCACAAAAATTGAGCAACTCATCACACGAAACACGCCACGCAAAAATGACACACGACAAAAAAAATGATCTATCAGGGCTTGGCCTTGACCCTCGTATAGTCGTTGAAACAGGAGAAAAATGATTGAGCTTTGGACTTGGCTCTAGTCAATTTCTCAAATATTTACAAGGTAACTTTCAAAATTTGACTTTTACAATGATGCTCTTGCAAAATCTGGTAAAAAAAAAATGTTACCCCCCTCAAAGTAAAATTACTTTGTGTCACACTTATCTCTCTAGAAACAAATTACAAAAGAAAAACAAATCTCCTTATTACTCCAAAAAATTACAAATAACCTTATTACTCCATTACAAAATCCTTATTACTCCAATAAAAAATATTACAATGTTCTTAAAAAAAAATTCTACTTATTCCTCCAAATACACATTGCTACTTCACCTTATTGCTCCAAAGTGCTACTTCTCCTTATGATCCCAATTACAATTTTAATTTAAATATATATATATATATATATATATATATATATATATATATATATATATATAACTCCAATGGGTGCACACATGGAAAAGGGGCGTAGCGGCTATTAGAGGTCTAATATTTAGTGTTGAAGTTCTGCCACGGAACATAACGAGAATACTCTGAAAAACCATTCAACTACTTCTGGCGTAGTGCAAAAAGTAACGCTCCTCGATTCAATTTAAAATAGATTTGTGTTTCTTATCAAAACTTGTCCAACAGATGACGCTGTTGGTCAGAAAATATGTAATCTTATTACTCCACTAAAATCTTTTGTCATAGGACTGTTAGTAAGCAGAACAAAGCAGAGGATTTCAAAACTGTCTCCAAATGGATCTTTCGTACTGTGCTTCAATGGAGGTACCGATACTTCTCAAAAGAACACCATTAAAATGGATTGTGACCAAAAACAAGGTAAGTGAAAATTGACTGTGCTCGGAATTTATAATTACAAAACCGTCTTTCTCGATTCCATATTCATCATGCATGGCGTGCTGAGAAGTGGAATGTTTGTAAAGTTCACGAGTTTTCTGGCACTTCTTCCATTGCCCTTATGGATGGTTCACTGCATCCCACGACCTGAAACAACGGTTATGGTTGATGTGTTCAACGTAAAAAGTGGAAGATGGGCTATGGAAACCGAGCTGCCACAGAAGCACTTCCTCATATAATATTCAAGACTGGTTATGACCGCTCGGCTCTTTAGGAGTGGACAAGACAACAGAGTGTCCCAAATGTATTTATCCAAGACACAAACATAACGACAAAATATTACTGAAGCTATGAGTAGCGTGAAATGGTGAGTATTAATCTAGATTGGAAGGAGTCACTTTCACACCCAGATGACAGTGTAGAATATGAATTTTGGATGAACAACAATGATGAATGTGGGCCAAATAGTTTTTAATGGGAAGATTTTGCAGAAAACTATTTTGCATTTTTTGGTTTTTTTATTAATAATAAAAATGATTTTATAATTTACAAATCTAAAATCAATAATAAAATTCATGTTCCTTTTAAACAAAAAAACTTGACAAATTCCATACCAATTATTTGCTGATCAATTCAATAGAGTTTTCCAAGAACTTGTAGAGCTGGAATCTCCTCCTCACATTCACTGCAGCATTACCGTAGCTCTGATACCATAATAATGGCCGAAGTTTCCTCGCACACGTAATCTTGTTAATTAGAAAAACAATTACATTTGGAATTATGCAAGAGTTTACACTCGAACAACAAAAACACTCTTGCAATGAGCTATTTATATGCTCAATGTCCTAACTTCCACTAATTATGGATCACTTATTAGATAAAAAGTTTCCACTTACATTAAATGCTATTCCAAATAACTAACTAACATAAAGCCTAAGATACAACACATTTGGAGAGTCATATCTTGTTACAACAATATGCTAATTCTAAATGTCTCCATAAAATAATTAAATATTCTAGAATAATAATTATTAATTTAATATATTAAATTAATAATTATTTTATTCCAACTTTATAACCTATGATAATATTTTATTTTTGGATCATCTAACAAATCATATATTGTAATTCACAAGATTAGGAGGATAAACGCTCAAGAATCAGGTTGAAACACCAAAGTGCGAAGTGGGATAATGAAGCAGACGTGATGTAGGTCAACGCTGAAGCCTAAAGGATTTCAAGTCTGGGTGTATGTGGTTTTCCCTTTGTTAAATTGCATTAGAGAACATAGGAGGCTTATAAAATAGAACGATTGGATCACCAAAATGTGATTAAGGGATCGAACGCGAGGTTGTTCAAAGTTTAATTGGAATTTATTTAAGGTTGAGGATTTTTTGTAGTTACGTTTTTTTATGAAGGAAAGTGAACGTTGGAAGAAAATATCAGGTAAGGGACCCGACATAGAGCAAGGGACAGAGTAAGTTGAACGTTGCAGTAATGACGAGATAGGAAAAATCGGTCGAGTTGGGCTCAAAAACACTCCAGGCAGAGTCAGTTGTTGAGACAAAGGTGAAGACTAAACACTGCAGGCACGAGAAGAAGAGGCAGAGTCAAACAAAAGGATTTGATTTATAGGGCACAACGAACACATCAGAACAACCGTCGATTGAAAATTTTTTTCCAGCACCGCATTATATTTAATGATCCAACAAAGGTGGACCAAAAGTAGAAACATATGTCAGAGCTACCCATCGTTCCCTCTTCGTGACCACCTCAGCCACCTTCCAGTTAATTTTGGATTCACAAAGAGCTGTCAAAGTTTTCGGATTCAGGAAGAGTTGCCGAAGTTAATTCCACAGGCGGTGTTTGTCAGAGATATTTTGTCTAGGCCTTGCATGGCCACACTTGTCTAGTTTTTGCTTAATTGTAATTAGTGAAAAATTGCCGAAGTATATAGGGCAACTGACATAGTTTTTAGTTAAATATTGCATGCATTAGTAGTATCAAGGGTTTGACTTGGTTGGACCTTGTTAGACCCTACATTGTAAGAACTACTGTATTGGAGCACTGTAATTTTGGAGTTGGGAATTAGTAATAAAAGACCCTTCTACAGGATACTTGAGGTGTGTTAAATGGTGATGTGTTACTTCTATATTTTAAATGTTTCCATTGTTTTTATTACTGTGCGTCTATTCATCTGATTGTAAAACATAAATTTTAGATTAAGATTTTCTATTGGAGCACATTAATTCTATCTATATTTACAATCTAAATTTTTTCTGCTAATGTTTGATTAAATTATTATTAACTGCTCTTTAATCACTACTGAAGACTACTATTTCCTCCAACTCATAATTCACACTGCTCTAAATATCCATTTAGCACAGTTATCTTGCCTTGTGTTCTCTCAAAAATTTGATGCACCAATCCATCCTTTTGACTCCATAGCCCATTGGATTAGTCCCTACAGACCTGCTCATCCAACCTACATAATAAATCAAAACAACCAATTCTCACAATCACTATAACTAGCCTAACATCAACATTCATAATATTCAGGAAAAATTAAATCAGAAATAGAGAGAGCCCTCTCTGAGACTAGGGAGGCTAGGTCTTGGATTCCGAAGTGATTTGATGTTGTCCTCTATGGTATTTTCTTGCCAATCTTATAAATTATAGGGTCCCAATAAAGTTATTATTCTAGGAGACTAAGGAGGGACAAACACTTTGGAGACCTTGGTGGGTTGAGTTACAAGTCCATGGAGCTAGGTTGGAAAAACACACTAAAACGATGGAAGACCATGGGTTGAGTTATTATTTCCTAGCGCCCTGGACAAATTAGGTACAGACTAATCTGGTTGATGTTCATGATATTCGACTGTGGAGATGGAATCAATGTGGTTAATGGTTTATATGGTTTAGCCTTTGGCAACCCTAGTTTTGTTTATTCTTGGTTTACCCCATGAGATCCCACATTCACGCTTGGAATATGACATAGGTGTGATTAGCTAAAAGAGAAATTTGGTTCAACCCAATCTATGGTGTCGAGCGGTACGTGGAAGTCCCTGACCTGGTTGGTTTCATATGTTAATATGAGACATTTCCTTAATATGATATATGAACATTCTAGTGATTATGTTGATGATATTATGGATGAGTTTCCATGGTTTCTATGCTAGATATTTTCTAGTAATATGTTGGTTATAAGATGAGTATTATCTATGGATCTTACCATAAATTGTTTAGTTATTGATTGGTTGATGAATGTATGGACTAATAAGCGTTGTTGAAACAATGCGGAGAGGGAATAGAGCCTTCTTGGTGATTATTAGGTGAATTTCAGACTATTATGATGAGATATGTATCATGACTTGTAGCTTACATGTTTGCCATGTGTTTGGGAAAATGTATAGGGTGTTCTAGGAAGTATAGGTCAAGTTATTGATTCGAGTTTGAATGTTTAGCTTTTTCATCATGTTAATAAGGATTATGAAATGTCTTAGGTAGCTCTGGGCAGTGGTCTGGAGGTTGCTTGGAATTGTAGCTTATAGCTTAGGAACACACTGTATGAACAGGGAAAGTTAGGTCCCAACTGCATGGAGGAAGTCTTGTGCATGTTTTTCGGGGTCTAAGTTAGTGAAATAGAGCCTCGAATCAAGGTTTGGTCACTTAGGGAAGTTCTTTTGCCCTTGAGTGTCCTATAACCCTGAGAAATGACATGAGTTGTCAGTTTGTGGTTAGTTTGTAAGCCCCAGTTACTCAAATGGAGCTTGAAAGTAGGGTCATGTCATAATAACTCTTTGTCTCATGTTTAGCCTGGTAGGATGGTGAAATTGGGTAAATGTGGGAGGGGTGGTTACAACTCCTTTTGAGGAGGTTTGCTTCCCTTTTGGTCAAATATTTCTATGAGCCTCTACGTGAACTATGTGTATGACGTGATGCTTGCATGACCCAAAGTGATCAGCGTTCATTACAACCACTCCTATGCATTTCCATCAAAATGTGAGGTGGCATACCCAATGAAATTCACCTCTCTCAAGGGTCTTTTCTAGGGTTATTCATTGATTTTCTACACCGATTCTCTAGCAAAGCTCCTAGCTAAACCACCAAAGATGGGGAGGGTTATTTTCCTTATTGTCTTCTGTGTGCTCTGATTCGACTGACCTCCCTTATATGGTATATATGGCTTCACCCCCATGGCATGTGCACTTTTATGATATCTCTCACAAAGATGAGGATTCACTACTCAACTTGACCAACATTTCTATCATCTTCTAATAATTCCTGAGGATCACGTCTATGATTTCTTGAGTACTCCTTCTCCCTTGAGTCAATGAAATGTCTATAAATCCACTAGTTACTATGAATGCATGCCCCACTCTTTCAGGATATTACCGGCTACCCCATAGCAATATCCATGTAATCAAATAATCCCTTCTTAAAAATTCCTCCCCTCTGCTAGTAAATTTATGTGTCTTGTTTGGCTTTACTAATTGTTAGATTTATCCAAACAGTTAGAGAACAAATTGTTGTAAGTGAATTTTCATTATATATATACAAAATAATCATTATAATCCAAAATGAAAACTTCAAATATCATAGGCTAGTTATCTAGAGCCCAGAAATACATGTGATGCTCGTATATGGACATTGTCATAATGAAATCAAACATAGGCAGTTCCATTTTCTTTTGAATTTATAATGCAATTACACAATGATAATAAATATGAGAGAAATCTTAAACTTCTCTTAGACGATTGCTCTCAAAAAATCAGCCATAAGATAAGATTAAACCAACCATGTGAGTTTGGTATTACACTCCCACTAGGTGAAATTCATGCCACTTTATTCGTTAAAGAATTTTTCCATGTTGAACTGAAGTACTAAACATAATTTAGTATAAATTTTTTCTTTCCTTTTAGTAGCCTCTTCTAGCTGGAACTCACTCTACTAACAAAGGGAAATAATTTAATTCATTTGATGATATCACAAGAAGAGATAATTTCAACTCATTAAATATAATGCCAAGAATCATTTCGTACCACTCCTAAACATTAAAGGAAGGTATATATATATATATATATATATATATATATATATATATATTCTCATGGAATAACTGATATGTTGAAGGAATGGTGACAATTTCAACCGAGTGCTAGTCTTCAAACCTCATAAAATGGGTCCTTTGGAAAAATGGAATTCGGTCCTTTATTCTGATAATGATAGTGTTTGCTCATGAAGACAATTCAACCTCTAATAAAAAGGGAATTTGGCCTCTATTCAGAATTGATATTTATCTCCTTTAATATAAGATAAGCTTGACCTTTCTTTGTTAAAAAATTCAGCTTCATGGAAATAAAAAATTGTCATAGAATTCAACCCCTTTGGTAGTTGGATAAACTCGGCCTTGAAAAATACACACCAGGTTTGAGAATTTTTGGCCCTCTTGTTGAGTAAACTCGGCTTCCTTGGAGAAAATGACTCGGCACAGTCAAACTCGGCCTTAAATATGGAAGAGAATTTGGTCTTCTTCAGGAGTAAAATGACCCTCTAAGGAAATATACAAATTTCTCCCTCTTACAAATAACAATAACAAGTATTCCAAGAACTTCTAAAAACAAACTCTAAAAAATTAATCCAACTAGGGTGGCAAAGGATTCATGGAAGCTAGTGTGACGACTTTACTTGAAACCCTCAAGTATGAAACTCTTTTGATCTTATTTTCGATGTTAATGAGACATGACAGGAATAGAATGATCAATAAATGAGGTCATACTCATTTTATATTTTATCCTCATGCTTCTAAATTCTTTTTTAATATTATTTTATTAGTGTGGATTATTTTCCACTGAGACTTTTCCACCCTTTTAATAAATTAATAATTTTTGGCCATTTTCTAATAAAATGATAATTTTCCATCATTCTATAATAAAATAATATTTACGGTGTAAAGCATTCTTATTTGAAAACAACTTTGTTAAAGTGCCAGATGTACTATTTTACACCATAGATTTGGATGTTAGACGATTGGGAAACTCTCTACCTTAGGATTAAAAAATGTTATTATTAATTAGTTAAAAGAAACAACTTTATAAATAATGGACTTCTTCCTTTTCGATCAGCGAAAATGTGAGAACGCTGGGTGCTCCATTCTCGTGATGACCAAGGAAAACCCTGATGCTCTCTGTGGCCATGTCCCGGAGATCTCTGGAGCTCTCTGATGGATGCAACCTGGTAGGGAGCTTGGCGACCTTCGTCTGCAGAAGGAAACAATGAATCTGTGTTCTAAGCGGATTCTCGAAGAAGCCTTTGGGAAGTGTGGGTGTACACGGAAAGGGAAAGTCAGAGGCGAACTTCCTTCTCCATCTGCAGTTGGAGAGCCCTCGATTCTCGAACGCCACAGGCATGGAAATAGGATTTCAAAGATTGGGCTCTTTATGCCTTGGATTACTGCTGGCCTCTTCGGCGACTTAATCTCCTTTGGCCATATGACGCTTCTTCCACGAGACTCACCCTGCAAGAGATTCTTGCTGCAGCGGACTGGACGACCTCCTCCAAACCAGGTTCGAATATCAACAGAGACTGACCCTACAAGAAGAGATTCTTGCCGCGACAGACCTGGACGACCTCCTCCAACCCAGGTTCGAATATCGGTACCCTACCCTGATGCAGATTTTCACCATGGTACCCTACGCGGATGCAGAGATTCACATACCTTGCCCAGATGCAGATCTTCACCATGGTCACAAGGTTCTCGGGAAAGGCCTTCGCGGCACTGGATTCCACCTTCCATTGGCGTTCTCTTCCATTGGATTCCGCCTCTGTTCATCCAAAAATTATCGCTGCTCGGACGCTTTCCCTCAACGGCAACCGTCTCACCGGCCAAATTCTTGATTCCATAGGCAAGCTCCAACACTTAATAGAGCTGAATCTTTCAAAAAATCACCTTACTCGCACCATTCTGGGGTCGTTACGGAATCTTGACAGCTTGTATTTCTTGGCTTTGAACAATAATCTTCTTTCCGTTTCCGTCCCGATATTCTTTGGCTCATTCAGAAATATAAATCTTCTGCTCTTTTGCTGGATAAGCAAGAAGCACCGGAGGCCTGGCAGCCAGCCTTTGCACTGTAGGCGACGAGTCTTCAATGTAATATCTCATCTTCCCATGGATCTGATTGACAAAGAAAACACTTTCTGCTGACATCTGGTCAAAGAAAGGATGTTTAGATCTCAGGTTCCATTTAAATCCAACAGAGAAACTTTAGAAATCATGAAAACAAATCATTACCAGTGCAGAGTTTGGAGTGATGGAGGAGATGAACCTGTTGAGTTTCCCTGGAAAATGACTTCTTAAATCATGGAAGTGTATAAAGACTTATTAAGAAGAGGAACACATCATTGCTCCAAAATTCTCCATAGAGCCAACTTTTCATTTCTGCCATCAATTCAGAGTACCTTTTTCTTGACTCTCTGGTGTCTTCTACATACATTCTCTTCACCTCTATCATTCTATTGGATTCCTAAATTTCTCTTAAATTTTCCATTATCATGGAACTACAACCATATATTTTTATTGTTTGAAGTGTTTTCAAATCAGAATAAATCTTTGGAAATAACTTCAATGTTGAGCATTCTACTATGATGAACGTGTTAAGTAATGGCATTGCTCCTTCCTTTAGTATGGGCAACTCTTCTAATTCAGGCAACCCAACAATTGAAAATATCTTCAATAAAGAAAATGCCTCCTTGTCACCAAATTCCTGAGGAAAATTCTTTAATTTAGGGCATTCAATTATTTTTAATCGCTCTAGATTGTTGAGCTTATGCAAATGTGAAAGTTCTTCCAGCATATCACACTTGTATAATATAAGACTAGTTATACTCTGAAAGGCACAAAAGTTACTTTCCATTTTAACCAAGTCAGGGCACTCCATATACAAATATCTCAACTTTGACATATTATTCATGTCACTCGGCAGAGATCTTATCTTTGTGAGTTCTAGCATGAGGGTGTTCATTTCAATCATATTCCCTAATGTGCCTTCCCTAATAACATCCCCATTGTTTGTTAAGTGGAACCTGGTGAGTTGCTTTAAGCTGCCCAAATTACTAATGGTGGCCACTTTTTTCCATTTCTTGGGCTCACCGTTTTCCCATAGAGTGGTGCATCCATACATTGTCAAACCCTGCAAAGAGGTGAGTTGTGTTATACCCAAAGGTAGATACTGCAAATGACCACATTTATCCATGGATAGATGCCTTAGTTAAGTAATGGCATTGCTCCTTCCTTTAGTATGGGCAAATCTTCTAATTCAGGCAACCCAACAATTGAAAATATCTTCAATAAAGAAATGCCTCCTTGTCACCGAATTCCTGAGGAAACTTCTTTAATTTAGGGCATTCAATTATTTCTAATCGCTCTAGATTGTTGAGCTTATGCAAATGTGAAAGTTCTTCCAGCATATCACACTTGTATAATATAAGACTAGTTATACTCTGAAAGGCACAAAAGTTACTTTCCATTTTAACCAAGTTAGGGCACTCCATATACAATCTTCTCAACTTTGACATATTATTCATGTCACTCGGCAGAGATCTTATCTTTGTGAGCTCTAGCATGAGGGTGTTCATTTCAATCATATTCCCTAATGTGCCTTCCCTAATAACATCCCCATTGTTTATTAAGTCGAACCCGGTGAGTTGCTTTAAACTGCCCAAATTACTAATGGTGGCCACTTTTTTCCATTTCTTGGGCTAACCATTTTCCCATAGAGTGGTGCATCCATACATTGTCAAACCCTGCAAAGAGGTGAGCTGTGTTATACCCAAAGGTAGATACTGCAAATGACCACATTTATCCATGGCTAGATGCCTTAGTTAAGTAATGGCATTGCTCCTTCCTTTATTATGGGAAAATCTTCTAATTCAGGCAACCCAACAATTGAAAATATCTTCAATAAAGAAAATGCCTCCTTGTCACTGAATTCCTGAGGAAACTTCTTTAATTTAGGGCATTCAATTATTTCTAATCGCTCTAGATTGTTGAGCTTATGAAAATGTGAAAGTTCTTCCAGCATATCACACTTGTATAATATAAGACTAGTTATACTCTGAAAGGCACAAAAGTTACTTTCCATTTTAACCAAGTCAGGGCACTCCATATACAATATTCTCAACTTTGACATATTATTCATGTCACTCGGCAGAGATCTTATCTTTGTGAGCTCTAGCATGAGGGTGTTCATTTCAATCATATTCCCTAATGTGTCTTCCCTAATAACATCCCCATTGTTTGTTAAGTGGAACCTGGTGAGTTGCTTTAAGCTGCCCAAATTACTAATGGTGGCCACTTTTTTCCATTTCTTGGGCTCACCGTTTTCCCATAGAGTGGTGCATCCATACATTGTCAAACCCTGCAAAGAGGTGAGTTGTGTTATACCTAAAGGTAGATACCCAAATGACCACATTTATCCATGGCTAGATGCCTTAGAGATTTTAAATTGTGAAGGCCGGACGGTAATTCCTTGATGCTAGAGCGGCTAAGATCAAGGATCTCCAGGTTTCCAAGATTTGTAAGAGATGCAGGTAGTAAGTTGATGGGCATACTTGATAAAAAGAGGCATATTAGCTGTTTCAAACACCCCACACTCTCTGGCAATGACTGCAATTTGGTACCACTCAAATCCAGAACCTTAAGAGAGGACATACTCCCAATAACCCCTTTTGGAATTTTTGTTAAACATTTTTTGCCATCCAATAACAATGAACATAGTTCTGGAACTCTCATTGACTTAGGGAGCGAGCACAGTTGGTTACTGCTCAATACAATCCGAGTGCATCCAGAACATTCATTTTCATTCAAGGTGCTCAAACCCTGACCCACACGGCAAAAGAAAGTTTCTTCGGCCTCGGCAATACGAATTGCCAAATCACGTAGCAGGCTGTGTATCCTGAAGAAGACTACGAACCCCTCAATGCTTCTTACGATGAGTTCAATCAAACAATGATCCGCCAGAAGTATGAGATAAACCCTTCCCACTGCGAATGTGCTGTAGCTAAGTTGATGACAATCTTTTCTTGCCAGCAGCCCTTCTCCTACCCACAATGGAATCACATGGTTGGCATGAATAATTTGCTCTTCTCTGAATGCTGCATCCATGTATAGAAATCACAACTGCAAATGAATATTCTCCTTTCCGAGTGCATCATAACTCAACCTTAAGCAAGCATCGAAGCTATCAGTATTTGGCAGCCTCTGTGTGGCCCATTTCCACTGTTCTGGATCAATACAACCGGCCATTGCCCTCGCTACAACTTTTAGTGCCAGGGGAAGCCCTCCAAACTTACGAGACACCAACTTGGCATTTTACTCATTGATGTTTGGTCGTATGCGTCTATTATTGTAGGGAAAAGCATGATATGAAAACAACTTCCAACTCTCCTCTTTGGAAAAGTTCTCCATTGTTATTGTGTACTTATCTGCAACTCCCATTTTTAACAGTGCACTGCGATTCCTAGAATTCACAATGATTTTCGAGTTGGAGTGATCAGTTACAGCCCACAGTATGCCCAATCCCTCCAACAAATCCATGGCGACCTTTTCCCAAACATCATCTATGAACAAGGCAAACTTGCTACTCTGTTGCAGTGTCTCATTCAACCATATTTTTACACCATCTTCGTCCATATTTTTTTCCAAAGCTACATCTTTTTGCAAGGCTATTTGTGCATAAAGCTCATCCCTAAGACTTCTAACAGCTCTAGTTTGCGAAACCGTTAGCCAAAGTAAAAAACCGTGGCTGAAATGATTGCTCACCTTTTCGCTATTGAAGAGTCGCTTGAGAAGCAGAATTTTTCCTGATCCACCCATGCCAAGCACGCCTAGGCAAGTTTATTACCTAACCAGGGACCTTTTTCTTCATTGATACCCATATGTTGTTTGGGAGAATTTGGAACTTCCATGGCTTGACCAGTAAGTATCTGTGAATTAGATAGATCTAGGTACCATTTCTAGTTGATTTATGTAATAGTTAAGTATGTCATTTTATCTTTTTGCTTTCCATCAAACCCTTCCGATCAGATGGTGTAACCAATCAACTGCATGTCCATGAAATCAAATCAGAAGTTCAAATCCTTTTTAATTTCTTCTAACTGTTGTAAGCAGTAATCAGGTATTTTCCCTATTAAACGGTCCCTGGTACAATATTTGACCTCCTGCAGCCACTTCTTCTGGCATTCATTCATCGTTCCAGAGGTTGTACCCGGGCTTTCTCTCTTCTGCCTAGCCATATGGAGTAGATCACACAACAATATTCAGTTCCAATACCAGATCGCTTCAATTCGCTCTGTAGTAAACTCACCTGGGTCTCCCTTTTAATCGACAACCTTTCATGTATATAACTTGAAATAAAATTTTGATGTTTCAAAAATAGAGTTAACCACTAGGAACTCGTTTGTCTGTTCGAAAATTGAAAGTCTAATGTAAACTATGAAAATAGACCTCTGCTTATAAGCAAGGTCGTTTTCCATTAAGAGTACAACAAACAATAATCTCTTAACATTCGATGGATCGAGAAAATGATGGTTCATCATCTTCTTGAATTTGTTTCAGCCTCAGAAAGATCCAAGGGCCTAGTCCACTGTTAAAGCCCCCACCCAGAAAAGATTAGAATTGAATTGGCATCTGTTGATTAGCTGCTAAATCTGCAAATTTTTTGGCTCTTAGACTCCAAAAATCTTTGTCTTCGTCTGCAAAGTTTTTGGCTCTTAGACTCCAAGCCTCTTTTTCTTCGTCTTCAAGAATTAAAGGCAATCATGGTGAGGACTGCCCACTCATAATGAACAAGGTTTTGAGCAGCGTGAGTTTGCTCAGGTGTTCCTGATATTATAACAAGGCTTTCAGTTGCCCCAGGTCTAGGATCATTCATTATAACTTTTGCTCCAGAAATCTGTTGAATATGGGCTAAGTCGCTTCCATTCTCCCCATATATAGAGCCAATAACATGTTCCGGGACAACAACCTCTACAGTCGTATTTGTCACAACAGATGATTGACTTCCACTTCCCAAGCTTCCTCTTTGTGGATATCCTCTTCCATAGTCAATCATACTACTGGTGAAATGCTGACATATTTATTTGGGTTGTTTGTTTCATGGAGGCTCCTAGAAATTATAGGTATGTCATTAAGAATACGGATTTACATATTTACAATATTTCTAGTTTTTTTTGGAAAACATTAAAATGAAGGTGGTGTAGGAGTAGTTTCTTGTGTTCTATTGATTATTGGTCTCTCCACTATCCCGGAATCTCCAATCTGGCTGGTGGGAAAGCTTAAATTATTGCAATAAGTCCAATGAATTACATAAGTTAGAGAAATTTCATAGGCCATGTTTTCTGAAAGTGAAATCTTATCTAACATTTTTCATGCTGGGAGAAGGTTAAAATAGGCAAGGAATTAGATTCTGAAGCTTCATTACGGGCTCTTCGTGGCCCTGTTGCTTATGTTTGAGATGAAGAAGCTAAAATTAAGGTACTGAGCCTGTGGGTTTTTATCTTTGACATCCTTTGGTTTCAGTCTTCTTGCAATCAGTCTCTGCATTTCTCATTTGGGAAATATGTTTTCCTTTTTCTTTTCATGTTTCCATTTGTTTAGATTCATGTGAGAGCATTTTATCTATATTAATCTTTCCTAGGTTATTGCTTTACAACGTTTCCTTTGCAACATATGGTGCAATTGCTAGTTATTCTCATTTTCCAATAAAATAGTACTTGCTTCCATACTCTAATAAAAAATATTGGCCACCTTTCTCTAATTACGTCGTAAGACGTTCTTATTTGAAAACAACTCCCCTAGGTGTCACTGTGTCAATGTCTGAGCGATTGGATCAAATGTTAGACGATTGAAATGTTTTAGGCCATTAGATTCACAAGTAAAAGTTTTATATATGTTTTTTATAATGTTAGTTTTTTTTTATTAAGTGATTGAATTTAGGTTTTGGTGACTTTTTCAAATTACACAAAAATAAAAATAAAAGTAAATTAAATAAAAAGATTGACATATTGTAGTGAACATTTTAACTAGGTCAAATAAAAAATAAAAATAATACTAAACTATAAAACAAACCCATGGTATTGACTCATGGTATGCATGTGGAATGTGGTTTATGTAAAGGGGGGAATTAAGATGGCCTAACTTTGGATCTACCAAGAGCCAGAAGTGATCAAATGTCTTGATATGCAAACTTCATTTATCCCTCTCATCAATAATATAGATCTAAACTGATTATTTAATAAAATTATTTACTAAACTATAAAAACAACCCATGGTATTGAATCATGGTATTCATGTGGAATGTGGTTTATCTAAAGTGGGAAATTAAGATGGCCTAACTCTCGATCTACCAAGAGCCAAGAGGGATCAAATGTCTTGATATACAAACCTCATTGATCCCTCTTATCAATAATATAGATCTAAACTAATTATTTAATAAAATTATTTTTAAATGTTTATAACCATTATTCTTTTAAAATTTCACTTAATAAAATATATCTAAATTTTTATGCATCCAAATATACATAGTTTTTCTTGTTCTATATTATTTTTGTTACAACTATTTTACTATTCCAAAAATACATGGTTTTTTGTTATATATTATTTATGTTACAATTGTTTTATTATTCATGAGTAGTATTTCTTAATATATCAAAAATTAAATTAATAATAATTTTTTTTTAAATATGTGATCTTTTTAAATTTCCAAATTATTTCACACAACATGATTTATATTGAGTAATAATGATGAATGTTCATAATTCTCATTTCTTAAATAACAGTAAATTTACCTTTAATTACTTAATTGTAATAGTTTGTAAATACATAACAGTTTGTAATTACATACATACTCTTTGTTTCGTTCAAAAAACTATATACATATCTTTAATTACCTAATTTTAGCTAAAAAAATCTTACATGTTTTTCACTTTATAATCATAAACAATTTTCATATTATATGATGTCAAACTTACTCAACTTTTTATTATATAATTTTAAACAATGTTTCTCAATACATAATTTTAGCTTTTATAATTTTTTTTTTCAATTCCAACCAAAACTTCAAAAGAAAAAACTCACTTAGTCTTTATTATAGATTATAGTTTTACAAAATTGACACCATGCGATTAAAAATAGAGTAAGTTGAGACAACCTTAAGGGGTTTTTTGTACAATTTTTATCATAACCTTTCCCTCCATCCAATATATAATGTAGAGTCTTCTAAAGAGAGAGTATATTTTAGTTTATAACTTTATCCACAATAAAAGAAATGGCTAGGGATTTCACAAGTCATTAGTTTATAACTTGATCCATAATAAAATAAAATGGCTAGGGATGTCACAAGTTATCATTCACACAGTGATGTATTGACATTATTAGTTGAAATGGATCCTATTAGATGCATGGTGGCCAAAGACACTAAAAAATTAAAAAATGATATATGTTATGACATCCATATTGTCTACAAACCATACAAATTTCCCATCTTATACAATAATTTCTAACAATAACCACTCAATTTACTCTCCAATTTTTGAAACCCCCACCCATGCTGGGGAGATCACACTGTAAATCCAAATGTTCCTCTGGTTTTTTTAAGGGGTTCATAAACAAAAAAGACAACAAGAAAGTCCATATTGTGGTATAATAACTTATTTTTGAATCATTGTGGCAAAACAAACATCACATTAGCTCACATAATATATATAATTCTATAGGGATCTAAGATGATAACAAAGTTTTGAATCATGATAACTAGGTGAAAACAAAAACTAAGTTGTAGCCACAAGCAAAAAGTCACAACAACTCACTGAATATATCCAAGGTTGCAATGAACCCCATACATTCTGATGCACCTCATGGGAAATTTAGTGCACATAGAACACCACCCTAATAATTCTATACTCTTGATCAATTTAGAATAACCTAGGATGTGTAAAATATTTTAATAAGATAAACTAAACAGACAACAAGAAAGTCAATATTGTGGTATAGTAACTGATTTTTGAATCATTGTGATAAAAAAACATCACATTAGCTCACATAATATATATAATGCTATAAGGATCTAATATTATAACAAAGTTTTGAATCATGATAACTAGGTGAAAACCAAAACTAAGTTGTAGCCACAAGCAAAAAATCACAACTCACATAATATATCCAAGATTGCAATGAACCCCATACATTGTGATGAACCTCATGGGAATTTGTAGAAATTATATGCACTAAACATGCATATGTCCTTGATTCACCTAATCTCACACTATTTAACTTTATGCAAAATATTGAATCAATTCCACTTGTTAATCTTTTGTGGAAAAATTAATTGCACACAAATGTGAATCATAAACAAAAATAATCAATCTCTTATAACATAGTTTTTAACCAGGAAATCCTGAAGCTGAAAACCCCAACTATATATTATGTAACATGGAGATCATATGACAATATCATACAAAGCTTATCAAGCTCTCAGTACAATACAATCATCATACACTAATCAGGACCAATCTTGAAAATCCATGCACCGATCTTGCCCTCCTGCTAGCCTGCCTCCACTGCGCAATCCCTGCTGAAGAATAGATTTGAATGAATTCAAATTACCCTTGCCTTGACTGCACAATACTAAATGGAAACTCCAATGTGTGTGTGATGTAATAAATGCATCACTATAGTCACAACAGATAGTCTATCTCGCCCTTTCACCTACCTCTCCACTGAGTCTCCACTGAAACTTCCATGCAATGTAGTTAACTGCTGTATTGTTCATTTGATTAATGAGTTATTATTTGTGAATTAATTAAATAATTAGTTCACTCCACTCTCACTAGTGTATCAATCAGTTAGACTAGATACAACTAGCTCAACTGTGTCTAACTGAGTTAAACTGAATACAACTCCATAACTACTTATTCCAACTGTGTCATAACTCTGCCACTATAGTTCTAATTGAGTCCTCCATGCATTAGCTCCAGTAAACCCTTGAGAATTGCGTAATTCCCTCAGTCCACTGATGTTCCACATCTGTGCACTGAACTGAAGTGCTCCAAGAGAATAAGTTGTTGTTTAGTGTTTGATTATTATTAAGAGCTAATACTAATCGACATGCATCTATTTTTAGATCATCGATCTATAAATAGACTTCGCCTAATACTCTAAAAGTAGAATTTCATCTATTTTTCCAACTTGATCAACCATGCACAAATATCATCCTGCAACTTTTGAAATATGATCATCATGTCTAAAAATAGACTTGCGCCAAAATAAGCCTGCAGGCCCACTTAGTGAAGGTGACTCTTTTCACTAATCTCGTCATCTTGTTGAATCTCAACACTCCCTATCAATAAGATATGGATTATCCTTCACCCCGATACTGCCTCTATGGTATTCGAATTTGCTCCTGGTGAGCGCCTTCGTCAGAAAATCTGCATCCTGATCCTCCTTAGGAATGTACTGAAGCAACATGATCTTCCGCTACACACAATCTCTAATATGATGATACCGGATATCAATATGTTTAGATCTCTCATGAAACAAAGGATTAACCGTGAGTTTAATGCAACTCTGATTATCACAATGTATCACCGTGGGATCTAAATGTGAACCGAACAAACCAACCAGGATCTTCCTCATCCAGATAGCCTCACATGCAACTTGACTTGCTGCCATGTATTCTGCTTCCGCTGAACTGAGTGCCAAGAATCTTTGTTTCCTGTTGTACCAAGAAACTATCATAGATCCAATACTAAAAATCCCCCCTGATGTTCTCTTTCTGTCTATTGGGCTTCCTGCCCAATCTGCATTTGTGAAGCCATGCAACTTCACCTCATCCGTCTGTCTATACCATAAACCATACTCAGATATGCCCTGGAGATATCTCAGGACATGCTTTCCTGCCTTCCAAAATAGCTTGGTAGGCTTAACCATCGCTTGTGAAAGCTGGTTCACTCCATAGCTTATGTCTGGTCTTGTATTGACTAAATACATGAGTGAACCCACCAACTATCGATAAAAAGTGGCATCCACTACCTCTGCCGACGTAGCATCCTCTTTCTTCCAATTTACTGGAAGAGGAGTGTGGATAGGCTTGCAGCCTTGCATGTGAAACTTCTCCAGTATCTCCTGGGCATACTCTCCTTGAGACACAAACATTTCACCTTCCCGCTGCAATATTTCCAATCCAAGGAAATAATGAGGGAGGCCTAAATCCTTCATCTCAAGCTCCTTTGCAAGATCTGCCTTGCATGAGTGTATCAACTGCTCATCACCTGTTAGTATTAAATCATCAACATAAATTACAATAATTAAAATCTTATCCTCCACCACATTCTGGTACAGGTTTGCATCTGCCTCACTCTTGATGAAGCCAATTCCAGTGAAATAGCTGTCGATCGGAGTGTACCCAGCATAGGGTGCTTGTTTCAGCCCATACATCGCTCTTTTGAGCCTGCACACATGTGACTCGCTGCTGAAGATCTAAAATCCTTCAAGATGCTCAATGTACACCTATTCCTCAATGATCCCATTAAGGAATGCAATCTTAACATCCATCTCATGAATGTGCCAACCCATCTACGTTGAGAGAGCAAGGATGGTCCATATGAAAGAATATCATGCAACATGTGCAAAGGTTTCTTCATAGTCAATCCCCTCAATCTGTGAGAAGCCCCGGGCAACAAATCTTGCCTTATACTTCTCGACACTCCCATCAGTAGCTTTCTTTACCTTGTAGATCCATATTGATCCTACAACTGATTTTCCAACCGGCCTTGGAACAATCTCCCAAGAAATATTTCTGAAAATGGAGTCATACTCCTCTACCATGGCATCTACCCATGTGGGCTCCTGCACTTCTTCTTTGAAATAATATGGCTATTTCATGATACACTTGCTCATAAGAGCCATGTATCCAGTAAATCATTTAGGTGACTGTCTCTGTCTGTGCTATGATGTAGGGACTCCTACATTCTGTGCCGCATCAAGTTTCAGTCTCTCAGCTTCTATGGTACGCTTTCTGCCTTGTCTGATGTTTGGTTCTACATCAATGGAATCCTCCACTCCATGAATCTCCTCCTATGGCTGACCCACATCTAGAGGCTCATATTTGGGAACAAGAAGTTCCTCCTCTACATGCATGTGTATCTCCCTCTCAAACGACAACTTCATGGCTTTCACCTCATTGAATTTTATATCCCATCGCACAATAGTCATCCAATTGTCTAGCAAATACACACGATAATTATGGGGTGTTTCTGTGTACCCCAAAAATATCCCAACTTCTGTAGTTGGCTCCAACTTCTTCCTGGCATCCTTCATCACATGAATGTAAACAGGTGAGACAAAAATCTTCAAATGAGAAATATCAGGCTTCTTACCAGTAAAAGCTTCTTCGGGTGTACGCATGCCAAGTACTCTATGAGGACAACGGTTTTGCACATAAACCGCAGTGTTGCATGCTTCCACCCACAAGTGCATCAGTAGGCCCTGGTCATGCAACATCGCTCGTGCAACACCCATGATAGTTTTATTCTTTATCTCCGCAACCCCATTCTGTTGTGGGTTATGAGGCGCTATGAGTTCTCTTCGAATTTCTTATTTTCTACAGAAGTCTTTGAATTCACCTGAGATGTATTCACCACCATTATCGCTCTGTGGAGCTTTCACTTGCTTCCCCGACTCCTTCTCCACCAATGCCTTGAACTCACATAACTTTGAGAACGTTTCACTCTTCTTTTGCATGAAGAAGATCCAGCATCTACGAGAATAGTCATAAAAAAATATCACATAATACCTGTGTTTTTCTATTGAAGCAACCGAGAATGGTCCACACACATCTGTGTGAATTCTCTCTAGGATCACTGAAGCAAGGTTCTCCTTCTCATGAAAGGCGGTCTTCACAAACTTACCCATAGTACATCCCTTGCACCGACATGACTGCGCAAGAGTACCCTTGGGAATTCCAATATAAATTTGTTGCAAAATCTTCAAAGCACCATGGTGAAGATGGCCCAATCTCCTGTGCCATAATTTGCCCTCATCCTGGCTCACCACTTCTTGTGCTTTGCCCACCATTACAACGCAGCCATCTACCTCCAGCTTGTAGAGATTCTTAATTCAAACCCCTATATTCTTGGTTTGACCCGTTGTTTTATGTCGAAGGAATACTTTTCCCACACTGAAAACAACATCATAACCCTTGTCTTCCAGCATTGCGACTAAGACCAAGTTCTTCTTCAGACCTGGAACATGCATAACATTATTCAACAAGAATGGATTATCGGACTCCCTCTCAAAGGTAATGGTCCCAATGCTAGTCGCACTGTACCGACCATCATCGCCCATATCTATATGCATCTGGAGGTCCTTCTCCTCCAAGTCACTAAACAACTCTTTGTCTCCCGTCATATGGACAGATGCACCACTATCAAGATACCACACCAATCCCATGCAGCTTGAAACCAAGCAAGAAATCAAGGAGAAATCAAGCTCAAATAGCGAGGCTAAGGTCTCTCCAGCTGCAGATCCAACAGCCTGCTTGTTCTTCTTCTTCTGTGGATAGTTAGTGGCGAAATGTCCATGTTCGTGACAATGAAAAAGCTTCACTTTGGACAAATCCTGCTTCTTACCTTTAGCACCATATTTTGAAGAATATTTCTTCCCCTTTCCTTTCCTTTATTTGGCATCCAAAGTGAAATTATCTTCATCTTCATTCTTTGATGAAGATCCATCCCTGGTACCCCGCCTTATCTCCTCCTGCACAAGATTCGACGAAATTCGCTCCCATCTCGGTAGTTTCTCTTATCCATTGACAGAGTCTTCGTAGCTATGCCAACTCTTCAGAAGCCCAAGGAGAGCCAAGCTCACTAATTCTTCATCATCAACAATAACCCCCACACTTCCCAGTTCATCCTTGCAGTGGAAAAGCTTTGTGAGGTATTTTGGAATATTGTTGCCTTTCTCCATTTTTATTTTTCTAAGCTTGTCTTTAAATGCCAACTTTCTCTGGTTACTTCTACTTTGGAACAAGTTTGTCAAAGCCTTCCACATTAAGAATGGAGTGGTTTTCTCGTGAAGGCTAGACACAATATGTTCCTTCACACCTTCCAATAGAATTATCCTCGTCTTTGCTGTCTTCTTTTGCCATGCATCAAGTAATGCAGCATCGTTAGATCCTGGCTTAGGAACATAGTTGTCGATGAACTCCTTGAGCCCATTATCCTCCAGCACTGCCTCCATCATTTCCTTCTAGGCTATGTAATTCGAGCTCCCATAAAGGGCATACTCCAATTGCAACCCATTGAAAGCCATTTCGATGTATACTCAACTTCTACACCAAGAATATTCTATAGCAAATTCGAATTGTCCACCAACACAAACTCACTTCATAATTGCAATCTTCAATCAACAATGATCTGATACCATGTAGAAATTATATGCACTAAGCATGCATATGTCCTCGATTCACTTGATTTCACACTATTTAACTTTATGCAAAATACTGAATCAATTCCACTTGTTAATCTTTTGCGGAAAAATTAATTGCACACACATGTGAAGCATAAACAAATATAATCAATCGCACATAACAAAATTTTTAACCGGGAAAGCATGAAGATGAAAAACCCAACTATATATTATGTAACATGGAGATCATATGACAATCTCATAAAAAGCTTATCAAGCTCTCAGTACAATACAATCATCATACACTAATCAGGACCAATCTTGCAAATCCATGCACTGATCTTGCCCTCCTGCTAGCCTGACTCCACTCTGCAATCCCTGCTGAAGAATATATCTGAATGAATTCGAATTACCCTTGACTTGACTACACAATCCTCATTGGAAACTCCAATGTGTGTGTGATGCAATCAATGCATCACTATAGTCACAACAGATATTCTATCTTGCCCTTTCACCTACCTCTCCACTGGGTCTCAACTGAAACTGCCATGCACTATAGTTAACTGCGGTATTGTTTAGTTGATTAATGAGTTATTATTTGTGAATTAATTAACTGATTAATTCACTCCACTCTCACTAGTGTATCAATCATTTAGACTAGATACAACTAGCTCAACTGAGTCTAACCGATTTAAACTAAATACAACTCCATAACTACTTCTTCCAACTGTGTCATAACTCTGCCACTTGAGTTCTAACTGAGTCCTCCATGCATTAGCTCTAGTAAACCCTTAGGAATTGTGTAATTCCCTTAGTCCACTGATATTTCGCATCTGTGCACTGAACTGAAGTGCTCCAAGAGAATAAGTTGATGTTTACTGTCTAATTATTATTAAGAGCTAATACTAATCGAAATGCATCTATTTTTAGATCAATGATCTATAAATAGACTTCGTCCAATATTATAAAAATAGAATTTCATCTATTTTCCAACTTGATCAACCATCCACAAATAACATCCTTCAACTTCTGAAATATGATCATCATGTCTAGAAATAGACATAGTCTAAAAATAGACTTGCGCCAAAAATAGCCTGCAGGCCCACTTAGTGAAGGCGACTCTTTTCACTAAGCTCATCATCTTGTTGAATCTCAACAGAATTTTAGTGCACATAGAACACCACCCTAATAATTCTATACTCATAAATTTAGAATAACCTAGGATGCGTAAAATATTTTAATAAGAAACTAGATTTGTAATTATGAAATATAAAATGATAACTTAGATTTGTGAATTTGTTTGTATTTTTTTTCTTATGTATATAGAGAAAGAATAAACCAAGTTTGGAGTTAATAAAATAAACCATAACATAAATAACAATATCTCCTTCCAAAACTGTCTCCATATTAAAATGACATTCAATTTATTGTATACCAAGACTATTGTTCTTCATATACAATTCCTGATAAGCATGCAATTGGCGCTCAAATATGTAGATGAACTTGAAGTAAACTCTATTTTTGTTAATAAAAAATATCTTTATTTACATCTATGCTAGATAGATTGTACTTGAATGTATTTAAAATATCTTATTTGAGTTAAGTGCTCGATTATTAATCACCAAAAGATTTTCACTCCCAATTTCCTATTTCAATATTTATAACAAAATTTGTATATATGTGAACATATTATGTTGGTTTACATATATGTTTTCACCCCCAATTTCTTATTTCAAAATCTATAACAAATTTTTTTGGTTGATAACTCTTATCATCAATATCTTTGAAACCTCCACTACTTGGTTCCATGGAAGCAAAATTTTCCTTTCATTCCGTCAGGATGACTTGTTCTCTGCAACATCTTATTTCTTCTAGGCTACTCTTTCCTATGCTATTGCCTTCTTATTTCTGATAGGCTACTCTTTCCTATGCTATTTCCTTACGACATTTCTTTTGCCACATATGGTGCAATTTCTAGTAAAATAATATTTACCTTTTTTTATTAATATTACCAAAATTGGGAAAAACTCTTTAGTCATTTCCAAGGTTACAAAATTTTGGATATTAAAACTTCTAGAATTTGGCCAACACTTTTACATGAGACCTTGGTTCCTTAGTCTATTTCAGTTTTGTAGTTAGCTCCCTATATGAGACCCTAGGTTATGGATGAACCCCTTATGGAAATAGGTCTTACATCATTCACTCTCAACATTCACAACATCACTTATACATGTGACCTTGGCTTATGATGCATATCATATGTAAAATCATTAAGGACCATTCTTCTTAAAGGTGGGTGGAATATTGAGATACACCTTAGGGGTGAATAGGGATTATGGACCTATTTGAGATAAAGGTAGGATATGTATAGTGGCCATTTAATGTAATGTAAACTAGGTCCACAATTATGTTAGTTATTTTTTAAAAAATTCGTTATTATGTAGTTAAAATTCAATACACATAATGTGGTGTCAGTAGAGAAGGCCCACTTGGTAGGTAGTAGTTGGGAACTGTAAATAAGAACAAATTCCACCTTACTAAGAATGTATGCAATTGGTATGATATTAGAGTTTTTTTTCTCGGAAGTTTTCCCCTTGAGGAGACACGTGAACATGGGTCAATCCTTCCATAAAAGGATTATTCTTTGGTGTTATCCTACCTTAATGGTATTTTTATTGATGGAATAAATGATATCTTCTATTAAGTCTTGGTTATAATGCTTTTCATTCATTTTTGGCATTAGGGAATATTACTAATTCTACTTGTGTTATTTTTTTAAAAAAATATTTATACATTAAATGAAAACATAATTCATGGATAGATCATTAAGCATTCCAATATAGATTTTTTTTAATTTATGCTAGAAAGTTCATTTTTCGAATACACTACAATTCTCATAGATATCTTTCACCAATTCAAGAGCCATGGTGATGGTAAAGGAATGAGGTATGAGTTTTTATTTGTATTAATGTTTACAAAAATGTGTATGAATGAGCACCCTTCTTTCACCAGCAGTCTCTTCTTGTGTTGCTTCCCTCCTTGCACTCCCAGCTCGCCTAGCTACACTATCTTCATACTTTGGCTCTATTCTCTCTTTTCCTTCTTCACTATATCCCTAATATCAACTCTCGTTTCCAATCACTCCTCACTTCTGCTAAAATACTCTTATAAATCCACCCTTTTTCTATTTTTATCTCATTTCCCATTCTTCTCACCCCCCACTCCACACATGGGTTACCTTGTTATCTAAGCAAGCTTCATACCAATCAAGCCAATTTCCATGAAAAATATCCTAATTTGAAGTCAAATTTCAACTCACAATATTCCTTTGGGGCCAATTCAAAACTTCCTCTTTACACTATTGAAAGATTCACTAAATTTAATGCTAAATTTGATCAAGTATCCATATTTAACAACCTAAAACAAAATTTAATTGTTGTGTTCCAATTGTCTAGGACATTTAGCAGAGCAATTTATTCTTGACCCCAAAAATTATTTCTTGTGGTTAGAGGACAAGATTAGTCACTTCATATCTCTTTATCCACTTATGAAGGAAACATATAAACTTAATAAAGTAAATTTAAAGAATATCTAAATGTATGTACCTATTCTTCTATATTTTTGTGTTCATTTGGATATTTATGGTCTCCTTCCATGCAAAATCTTCATCTTTCTAAGAAAACCAATCCTATATATCCTTTATTGATGAATTGCATGTAATATTCTCATTATTTAAACAATAACTTCACAATTCAAATCTAGGAAATGGAACCAACTATTGGAATAATGATTCAAACCCAATGTTTGAACACCTTGGACAAAAAAAAACCTGTAATCGCTGTAATTTTCAATCTCTGAGATTTGAAGGTCTCTTCAGAGATGCTCACAATAATTATAGGAATGGAGTAGTAAAGTTTCTAATGTAAATATATGATAATTATGCTTCTACCCATTCATGTTAAGGGCATATAGAAGAAACCTTCAATAACACTTCCATGGAATTTTTTTACCTAAAAACACAGTATTTGAGCGAGCCATCAATATGCATCCAACACCTCATTTTCTCTGTCAACATATTTGTAGAAATATTCACATAAAAAGAAATATTAAATAATCCATTAATGCACCATATAAATCACTCAACATGACACAAAAGAATCACATGAGAATAATCAAAATAGTAATTTTATTAACAACTTCATTCATACACTAAATATTTTCATTACATATATTTGCATTAGTCCTCTAGCCATATGAGTACAACTTAGAGCTCTCATACTCAACAAATTTTTTTTCTAGTCTACTACCTCTCTTACAATCTTTATATTCTTTTATAGTGTGACATTTTTAGACCAACGGTAATTTCCAATAGGTTAGTTACAAAAACAATCACACTTAGAAACATAATTTTCCTCAAATAGTTGTTGTGATATTCCAACATCAATTTAAGGCATGCCTATGTACAGTAGCCTTGCCTTGGTTCCAACACAAAATTAATATGCATCTACATTTGTTGTTTACATATGCTATGTGTCAACTCCATGTTAAGCACTAAAGAAATGATTCATCTCCATCATATAAATCACATACGTTTTTACTTTTAAGCATATGTGTGTGTAAATTTGAAATGTAAATATTTACAACTTGGTTCAAGATTGGAGGGAGATGTTTTTTATTATTTATTCTTAGTTTGATTGTGAGCTTACCTAAAAGGAAATATTGCTATAGGAACATGGCAAGCACTTTTATATTATAAATGGAGGGATTAAATTGCACACACTCTTAGCCATGGAAACTTAAGATGGAGAATCTTATCATAAATAAAGTTCTATCGGTTTTAGTATATATAGCCAACCTTACTAGTTATGATATTGGAAATAGAGTTCAAGAATATTGATATGGAAGCTTAAGATGGAGAATCTTATCATAAATCAAGATCTATGGGTTTCAATATATATAGCCAACCTTGCTAGTTATGCTATTGGAAATAGAGTTCAAGAATATTGGTTCTTTTAATAAGAAAAAATATGTGGATGACCAAAATTTAATGATATCCAAATATTCTTCATCATTTCAAAAAATAGAGGGATGAGATCAAACTTTAAACCTAATTTGAACTATATTATTTTCATTATTGTTTCATTTTTCTCTTTATAGTTGTGAATATTTTAATTACGATCTTCCATACTTAAACATATTATCCACATTGCATCTTTATATCACTCCCAATGTATTTTTCAATTTAGAAAATGTTGTGACCAAAGCTTGGATTAATCAATGGTGGCGAGGGTAGAAGTGGGCATGTGGTGCATGGAAATAGCTCCCCATAGACATTATTATTTGAGAAAGTGGTTGGATATGGTTGAATGCAAATACACTATGAGTAAAGAGGAACTCATGAATCGTCTGACATTTATTCTTCAAACAATGAGGGCTTCAATTTTCTCATTAAATCTTGAATTTTTGGTTTTAATTTGAGAAATATCTTTTTGGATAATCCAAATTTTAATAATAATGTTATGAAAATTTAATTTTAACAATTTACACATTAATTTTTATTTTCCATATTTAAGTGTGTGTTTTTTTTATCCATTTATAATTAACTAGCTTTTTCTTTCTTATCTATTTATAATTAACTCTTTCAAAATCACATTGATATTTTTTTAATTAATATCTCATTCTAACATAAAATCAAATACACATCTACCACTCTGTGATGGAACTTGTCTCCATTCAAAATTAAACATTTTCCTTCACCTAAATTGTGAACAAAAATAAATTTTCAACCTAACAAAGGTGTATTTCAATCATATGCACATACATCGCTACCAACGTGGAAAACACTAAGGACATCTCATTGATACACATTCATTACACAACTACATTATATATCATTCACAAAATAGTTTCTTCTAGATATAGTACGTTTCCAGACTGTGTTCTTTGAAAAGTATCATCATTCATGGTAACATGGATTCTTTACAGTGATTGTTATTTAATATTATTGTGGGTCTACTTACTGTGCTGCTCCTGCTCTTATCGTCATGAAGGACTCACACTAGACACCATCCTATTGTAGTGGTATACATTTAATATACGTGTAATCGCCTTTTTGTGGACAGATTTATGGCTACGACTTCCTCTGCTACAATCTTTCGCTATATAAGAAGAGATATTCGGCGTAAAATCCACAAGCCACTGGACTCTCTTCTCTCGAGGGGAACCGAATTCTTCTCATTTCTAGTTGCGAGAGTGGGCATGGGAATTGGCATGTTCTTCGAAAGCGTGCTTCTCTGTGTATATATATAAAAGCACATATGGTGATAGAGATCTCAAGTATTTGTCCAACGTAATCGGCAACGATTCTGTATATATAAAAAGATATATACAATTGGTATACTTTTGGTATATTTATATATATACATAATGCATGTAGAGGAAGAGTTGCCGCTTACGTTGGACAAAATATCTGAGACCCGAATATCAAATGAGACATTGGAAAAGGAGAGCACAAGTGATGTGCGAACGGGTGAACAGGTAACAAACAATTTTATTTTTGGATCAATGCCATTGTCAGGGTTTACAATTCGGAGATAGCAAAAAATGATTCTTTTCATCTGGGAGTTTCCGGAATTTTGTGCAGACATATTGAAAATTTACTTTTTGTCTTTACTTTTCACTTTTCTGACTTGATGAATCCTCTTATTAGAATTCTAAACCTAAAATTCAAATATGTATCCTGTAAACAAAATTCTAAAACTCTGATTAATCAACTCATTTCTTGTTTTTTTGCGTTTTTTGTTCTTGATTAATCCACAACAAGCTATCAAGAATATTTGGAGCACCCTCTACAGATGGGATTTGATCGCTCTATTCAAGTAAAACATCAGAATCTCAATGCCTTCATCAGCCATAATACACAAGGCGAAAATGCAATACTTGCAGCAAAAGCTGTGTTTGTTAAAGATGGGACTCCGTTACCTCTGAGGAATTAAACGATGCAGGTGGGCATTACAGAGGATGTTGATAGGTATTACAGCAGCAATGTGTCAGACATCTAACAGATTAAAATTTTGGACTTATTCAATATGTACGCAGCCGACGATCTGCTGTGCTATTTCTCACCTACTTACATAAATAAAACATAAGTGTAGCAACACATTACAAGTAAAAGTTGTCTTCTTTTAAATCCATCTACTTCTTAATTATGTTTTAAACCTTACATGTTATGACGTGTGTGGGAATAAAATTAAAAGAATTGATAAGGATTTTTTATTTTTCTTAAATTTCTTTTCATTCTTTTCTATTTATGTGAGAATTGAGTTTCAATTAACAAAGAAAATGCTTTTATGCACATGGATTTTTTTTAATAGTATTTTGTATTTATATAAGGAGTGATTGGATTGATTTTAAGTTGGTAAAATCTTATTAGTCAAAGTTACTATCCAATAAATATTTTCCTTAATTTTCCAATATCTTTTAAATATTCTATCTATGTCAATGTAATAACCATGAGGTTGAATTGTAATATTTGTTTATATAGACTAGAAGGAAAAAAACTTGTTTCAACCAACATCATAGGGTAATTATAGGGTAATAGGTTATAATTTTAACTCGCTTTTTTAATAGAAATTTTTTCTAAACTATTTCAACTTTCAACTTTCTTCCCAAATGCTTTCATTTTTATAAATTTCTAACTTTATATTTCATTTTTTTGCATTTATTATGCTTAAAACAAAATAGCCATATCTCTTATTATTTGTTTCTTCAAACAAGAGTTTTATAATTAAAATCAATAAATAATTTGTAATTACTATGCAATATAACATAAAAATGAAATGAAAACTAGTTAATTCATAATGAATTTCTCTTTGAGAACAACTTCCCTAATTGTCTTTGTGTAGCTATCTGCACCGACTGGCCAACTACCTAATAACTAACTTAGTAAACCCTAACTTACCATAATAACGAAAATAATAACCATAGAAAATGTTAGAATGTGTAATTCCTACTTGTCCAGTTGTGACTCTCTATGTATAGAGTCTGTTCTTATTCAATAGGAATTAGCTAAAACTAGTTTCCTTGTTTGGTGTGAGGTTGAGATATTCCCTCAACCAACTTATTGTACGTTCAAGATAGATTTCCTATCTTGAGACTAATTCATGTATAAATGTGTGTAATCTATTTAATTAATAATATAGATTTCATATTAGAGTTTTATCTTGGTATCGAAGCTGGTAAGAGCCTGGTCCTCAGCTCCTCCTGGGCTGAGGGAAATAAGAGAGAAAGTATAATTTTAATTTTTAGTTTTTAGTTTTAGTTTGTCCATTTGAACAGAAAGTCATTGTTCGTTAATTGTTTGGAGGTCGACAAGGATTGCTGGAGGTCGCACTGAAGGAGAGTGCAGCGCAGAGTGCTGCATAAGACCATGAGCGATTTGGAATTGTCGTATGTGGATCACTGCGGATCAAGCTGATTGCATAGTTGTTGTGAATGTTGTTTCTTTTAAGAGCTATTGAGAATCGAATGATAGTCGATTAGCAAAAAGTGGTCCTGCGTGTGTGATCTACCCAGTGGAAGGAGTGACTGCATCCAAGGATCCAGAGACTGTGTTTTTCGCCTACGCCGATATGATCTGGTTACTACAGATCTAGTTCATTCTTCCGAAAATTGCAAAATAGTTTTGCGTGGTTGTGAGACAATTCCTTTATGGGGGATCTCCACAGATCGGTTGTGAGACAGTGACAGTGTGAGGATTTTTACAGAAAGTGCGAGAATACCAGCCGTTTTAATGTTTTCCAGAATCTCAGATACGCTTCGCAAATCCACCAACTCGAGGAGGAGATTTTGGACATCGTTAGATACAGGCTACCTGTCCAATTGAATCTCAATGTTACAAATCTGATAACGTAGCTGGAAACCCTTCGCCAACTGTGGGAATTGCGGGCCGTGGATGAGAGAAAGGTAAACGAATCAATCGTGCCCAAGCTCACCAATGATCCGCAGAAGAACGCTATGATGCTGCAACAAATGGGTCCAGATGATATGGTTGATGGAGCTTTGGATGAATCTCCTCGTTGTACAGTAAAGTCTGATTTTGTTGTTGGGTTGGAGGACAATATTTGGAAGGTGAAGAGAACCCTGCTCCAGAGAGAGGTATCCGTTGTTGGTGTGCAAGGTATGGGGGGCGTTGGAAAAACGATGATGGTAGCGCGCCTCTCTGAAGACCAAGAATCATACATACATAGGTGCTTTGTGTTGCTGTAATTCATCCAGTATTTTGATCCTTGTTCAAAGCTTATTGACACATACATAAGAGATAAGCATAGTGAGGAGATCACATTTGGTGAAAAATCCAGACTAGGACAAAGACATTGGAAATGAGGCACATCAGTGAGCTTTTGGGAATTAACACGTGATATGCAAACGAAATGTGTCTTTGTAGCTAGTTGAAAGCATGATTGTTTGCCTATTTTGCATAAAAGAAATATGTCATGATGGAAGTATTTTGGAATTGAAATTAATATACATATTGAGATTAGTCACCTCAATATGAAGTTATTTTTGTTAGAATTGACTACTCTAACAAATGACAGGTTAAATATGGAGTTCCAAATTTTTAATTGACAAAGACAAAGATGCCCAAGATGTGACAATTTCAAAATATGATGTAAAGGAGTAGTGACAACATTTAAAGGATGATGAACAACAAAAGTGAAAGTTTCTTTTGTGTGAGTTTTTTGGAATAGACTCAATAGCATGTTGTATAATGAGTCACTCAGTTGAGTGGTAAGCAAGTCTAGGATGGTTTTGTAGTGGTCATTTTATGTACCTGGTAAAGATGGAGTATGTAAGCCTTATAAAGGCATGTGTATCCCTGTAAAAGTTCGTGGTAATCTCAAAACCACTTTGTAACTACAGGTTCATGGTCAGCCAGAAACCATTTTGCAGTGTCAGTTTGTGGTTAGCTAGAAACCACGTATAATAGTGAAGCAGACTGGAAACAGGTCTGTGTTAGTGTTCGCCCATTGATGAAGAGCATGGTTACGGGTCATCCGATAAAACCCCGAGAAGGAAGAGCATGGTTACGGGTCATCCGATAAAACCCACATTGGAGGGGGATCTGTAGATACAGGTACATGTATGCAGTGATAATGGTTGACAGAACCATGTATACGAAGGACATCCTACGAGACCAGCGGTTGCAGCGGTTGGTACCCATGCATTCTGGTGGATGGTTGCTCCTTTATATGGACGTCGACATATTTTTTTTGTTATGTTTAACCACAACTATATTTTCTGAAGTGATATCGAGACAAGTAGTCATTAAGGGGGTGTGTTAGAATGTGTAATTCCTACTTGTCCAGTTGTGACTCTCTATGTATAGAGTCTGTTCCTATTCAATAGGAATTAGCTAAAACTAGTTTCCTTGTTTGGTGTGAGGTTGAGATATTCCCTCAACCAACTTATTGTACGTTCAAGATAGATTTCCTATCTTGAGACTAATTCATGTATAAATGTGTGTAATCTATTTAATTAATAATATAGATTTCATATTAGAGTTTTATCTGAAAACTATGGATATTTCTATGGATTCGACTTGTCTCTGTTGCGAGCCTGAGTCAACGCTTGAGTGTGATCCTCCTTGCCGTTTAATGGTTGCCACGGGACCATCGTCATCTGCAGCCTAACAGTGTGAGACCGAGCCTGAGCCAAATACGAGTGTGATTTTGCTTGCCACTGATTTGATCTGCTTACTAACAGGTTCGATGATTTCTTGAGTAATTTGATGAGGTTTTGAATATGGTCTAATATAGAAGTTTGGAAAGCTTTGTGTGCGGGAGGGGTTTTGATAAGAGAGGATTGGACCAAGCCATCAAGCTGGTTTTGATAGCCTTCTTACTTCATGTATTTTTTGGAACTACAAGCTGGCTTCTTCAATGGGTCTACTGACAAGTAAGCTGGTGTGCTATATGGACTGGGTGTTGATAATATTGATTCTTAGGCATTGCTTCTTATTATGTACTCGTGCAAATCCTCGTGCAAAGCCTTTTATTATGTAGGCATTGCTTATTCCCCTTATTTTTTTTTATATGGGTTACTTTCTCTTCTTCCAGCATGCATCTACTCTTTTTGGCAAACAATTCATATACTACCTACAGGACAGTTTTACAAAAGATTCTTCTGAGGCTGATGAGGATCTTTGGATAGCTAATTTTCCAGATTATGCTTATGATTATCATTTCTACCTCGAGAGGCTTACTGTACGCTTCCTATAAAAATTTTCCGTTACAAACTAAAAATAGTTGTTCTACCTTCAAGACCTATTTTACATTGTTTGGCTTATGTTTTGAAAACACATTACTCGTTTTTAAAAATATATTTCTCACAATGGCCCGGCTGCAATAAAAGCCTAGCACCAAAAATTTTAGTTGCTTCCCTGCATTTTGTGAATGATATGATTGTGATGTTACTCCACCAAGAGCGGAGGAGTGATCAAAATTTTAAAAAATCAGATCTGAACACGAGTTGAAAGAAATGAATATGCTGTCATGCTTTGTGTAAACAGTCTGCTTGCTATTGGCAATGGTCATTAATTGATTTGTGTGTATAAAAGCTTTTCATTAAATTGATTTGTGTGTATAAAAGTTTTTCATTAAATTAATAAGTATTGTTTCATTATCAATGTTAAAAAATTACAGAGTATATATTCTTTTTTCAAGTTAAAAAAAACCTTTCCCATGTGAGGAACACATTTGTAGACATGTATACCAAATGTAGCCCGATAAAGATATTGGCAATGCACTTGAAAATATTTTGAAACAGTCAGCATAATGAAAACCAAATCTGAAGTTCATCACAGGTTTACAAGATATTGATGGAGTTTGTAAAGACACAAAACACAATGAAAATTTGCAGAGTTAGGTGACAACAACTGTTGTGTCTATTTCTGAGTATTAACAATTATTCTTATCCTCAATCTCAAAGGGCTCTCCTAATATTTTCCACATCTTCTACAGATCTCCTTATTATGCAGGTTGATGCTTGAACGATTATTAGACAAGTGGAATTATCCAATTGAATTATGCATATATATGATTCCCTGCCTCATATAGATGCAAAGTGGAATCATCCAATCGATATTATGTATATATATGATGTCTGCCTTGTAGATGCAAAGGCTTGGCCTGGTGGAATCATCCAATCGATATTATGCATATATATGATTTCCTGCCTTGTATAGATGCAAAGGCTTGGCCTAGTGGAATCATCCAATCGATATTATGCATATATATGATTCCCTGCCTTGTATAAATGCAAAGACTTGGCCTAATTAGGATTCGTATGCGAAAAATGCCCAAAACTTTGTTTCACGATAGGCTCTCATTAAAATATGAAATTCTAGTACAACATTACATTATAGGTAAACCATTGAAATTCTCAATAACATTATACGTGTACAATCTAGTTCATTGAACTACTCAGTACATCTATACAGCATTATTTCTAATCTTTTAATAGGTATGTTAGATGTTTGACCAAATAAGAAGTGCCAATGTTCGTAAAATGTTATAAAATACTTATATAAATACCTATCAACCAGATAACAAGTAGATGATGCAAATTACTTTATAAAATTGTAATATTATTAATTAAAGTATGCAAATTACTTTATAAAATTTTAATATTATTAACGAAAATTTACAACAAAAAGTCATTTAGATCATTCATGTTAAACTTCTTTGAATAAAGTATTGAGGAATTTGGTTTAGCTTGTTAAAAATGGATTTTTTTATAAAAATCTATTTTCAAATTTCTTTGTAAATTGGCCTCTTTCAGATATCTCACTATTCTCTTAATTACAAATATAGGCTCTAATTTATAATTAGTTTTTAAGTTTACTAAGTTAAATCTAATTAGCTATTTTTTTGGAAATGTGTTAGCTGGAAAATTAATATGAATCCATGTTATATGGTACAATACTCTGTCAAGGTCTAAAACATGTTTCTTCAATTTTTAGGTCAACTGAAAATCCAAAGCCAACTGATTTAATTGGTGATAGTGTGTTTTCAATTTTATTCTTTGTAAGTTGCAACAAAATTCCAAGAAATTGAAATAGTAGTCCCATGTAAAATGTATTGATTGCTTTATAAGTTATCTTTTATAGGTTTAACATTGAGATGGAGAAATTGACTAAATTTTTCTTTTCCATTCTTGTTTTAGTGTTGTTTACTTAAA
Organism: Pinus albicaulis; assembly: GCA_034641835.2. Classification (NCBI taxonomy): domain Eukaryota; kingdom Viridiplantae; phylum Streptophyta; class Pinopsida; order Pinales; family Pinaceae; genus Pinus; species Pinus albicaulis. The sequence goes on from CM076572.1 coordinate 99,615,372, forward strand.
TAAGTATTTATTAAATTATTTGTTTTATTTTTCTTATTTAAAGATTTGACTACCCAAAATTTATTAGTGAAAACAATGTTGTTTACTTATCAAATATTTATTAGATTATTTGCTTTATTTTTCTTATTTAAATATTTTATTATGCAAAATTTACTAGTGAAAACAATGTAAAAATATAAATTTTTTAATTTAAAAATTCTATTACATCTTTTTATATTTTTTAAGGCTGTTATTAATTTAATCTTAAAAAAAATCTAATGAACATAGAAAAAAAAGAGAGTGTATTTAAGTGTGACTTTTTGGAAAATTTTCCATCTTATTTGGCTTGCAATTAGTAAACTAGTTTCACCCTAGTTCTAGGTGGTGTTCTAAGTATAGTTATTAAAGTCTGAATTTCGATTTAGATTTGAATTTGTAAAATAATTCACATTATATCTCTCAAATATTTAGATATATATATAATTTTTAACAACAATATTTTTTTCGTGATTTTTTTCTCATTTAATTTCAAATTTAAATAATAATTATTAGTTTTGATCAATATAAATACATTTAAAACTACAATTTACCATAAAAATAAAAATAAAATATCTTGATCTATTCCCTCCAAAATTTCTCTAGTTTTTTAATCCTAAGACTTTACCTAAAATTCCTTCCTAATTTTAAGATTTAAAAATTATATATTCAAAAATATGTAGAATCTTTCTGCATGATGATGATGATGATGGTTGGACCAATCTTTGGTCTATGGGAACTAAAAAAAGAGTTATTTATTTTGATTTAAGATTTTATTCTTATGGTCAAAAAGTTTGGAGAGACGGCTTGACTATAATTTTGACATCTTAAAAAACTAGAAAGATCAGTTTTGCAATAAAAATTATGAAATTGAACTCTAATTTCATTGTACATATTAACATATTAGTTAATCCTTAGAGAATTTGCTAGCCTTTTTGTGTTTGAGCCGTTATTGCTCTAAATATTATTTTGAGATCACTACTATTAGCATTCCATCTGCCATCTATTTTGTGTGTTTGGGTTACTGCACTTAGCATTCCAGGAAAGGAGTGGATAAACCATGAATAGGATTCCTGTTATCTACTTGATTATTCAAACACCATAATCCAAATTTTTATCTAGTATCATAATCCAAATTTTGTTGAATTATTCCAAATACGGATAGATTGATTAGTTTTACTATTATTATTTGTTCCAATTCCAACGAATACAATCAGATCGACGAGTTTTACTATTTTAATAATAAAATATTAAGAAATGTTTTAAGTGACTCTCGGAAAAAATAATATATTTTGATTTAATTTTATCAAGAAATATTTTGCAATTTTATCTTTATTAATAATAAAATATTAATAAATGTTTCGAGTTTATTTTTATTAATAATAAAATATTAACCAATGTTTTGAGTGATTCTTTAGAAACATAATATATTTTGAGTACAACATAAAGCAACCAAGCTCACAAGGAAGTGTAAGCTCTAACCTTGGAGCCTAAACATAGCCCATTGCCAACCAAGAGCAACAAATAAGCCACTCTTTGTGATTTTATCAAATAAGTTACAGTAGTATCGAAGCTACATGAAGGTTCATGCTTTAATTTATAAATTTATAGGCATCTCGCCGATAGAGAAGGATCTAATCAAAGGGATTCAACTAGGAAACGAAAAGGCCATATTGATCTGAAATTTGGGGCAAGAGGATTCTTTACTATGATCTTCACTAGCCTCATTCATAAAGAAATAATCTTTGAAGGAGGACCATATTTTTACTACAATGCATGGCTATTTGTGAGACAATGGGAAGAATGTTATAACCATGATCAATAACAATTTCTATAAGCACCTGTCTGGGTTAGGCTATTCGTATTTCCTATCAATTTTTGGGACCAAGAAATACTAGAAGGTGTTGACAACTCTCTTGGAAAATTTGTCAAAATAGCAGAAACCACACATCAAGGAAGGTATACTTTGTTTGCCCGAATCTGTGTATACATGAATATAACAGAGCCTTACTATAATCGATTGAATTGGAATATGAAGGATAATTCTGGAGGCAACTGCTCGACTATGAGCACATTCCATTTAGATGTCGGCAATGCTATGAGTATGGCCATATATTTAGAGCCTGCCCTCTAAATAATCCATACCAGATGGAGGGGAAACAACTAGAGGGAGGAGGATTACCAGCAGAAAAATATAATGGATTCAAGACAGTTGCAAGTAAGAGAAAGAACAACAAACAACAGTCAAACTAGAACATTATTCAAACCAAGCAAAAGAGTAACCAAAACAGGTACGAAATACTACAAGAAATGGAAGAGAGATCAAAAGAAGCTGAACATTCCACTAAAGAAGGACATGGCCAGATACCCCAAAAAGCATTGAAAACCCAAAGGAAGTCTCAAGTAGAACCAACAGAAAAAGAAGAGAAATTTCAGATTGTAATATGCGATGGAAGTTGACGTAGCTAAGGCTGAGCTAAGCACAAAAGAGGTGGTATTAAAGAAATTGATGCATGAATGGAGTAACCTAGACGAGTGATTCATACCATAAGACCAAAAGAGGCTCTATAGGGAAGCATTTGAAAAGTACATGACTAATCGAGGACAGAGAAAAACAGAAATGGTAGACACATTGAGCTCATAGAAAGGAACCCCACAAGAACCTAGTACTTAAGCGAAAGGAGGAAAGAAGAGGGGAAGAAATTATTTACATGAATCCACTCAAATTGTCAGAGAAATGTTAGTGAGTTCAGGAAGGGTTATATCGCTATGAGCGATATTCCAACAACTACACAAAGTTTCCCAATGATAATTCTATCCTGGAATATGAGGGTTATCAATAGTATGGGAAAATAAAGGTATTTACAAGAAATATTGAAGGTGGAGAGGCCAGATGTGGTGCTCCTTCAAGAAACCAAAGTCTCAGGGGAAATATTAGAGGAAATTTTGATGTTTTTAAAACCCAAATATGAAGCAGTAGCTATTGATTCCAGAGGTAGCACGCGTTGAATAGAAATCCTCTGGAACCTAGCAGATATTAGGGCAGAAGGATGGATAAGACTACCACATATAATATCTGGTGGTTTTAGGAAAATTGGAACAAAATAATGGGTCCTAATCTCATCTGTTTATGGCCCCCATATTTAGGGAGAAAAGGAAGCATTCCTTCAGAGCATATGAATGCTGAAGAATCTGCATAGTAAAAATTATTGGCTGATAGGAGGAGATTTCAATATGATCACCTCCTTAGATGATAAAAAAGAAGGAATTCGAAGAGAGGAGCCAGAAATGAAAATGTTCAAGGACATGTTAACTGATTTCTGATTTCTAAACATACCGACAACCAGTGGTAAGTAAACCTGGAATATTAAACAAGGATGAGCTCATCAACTAGCCTCAAGCCTAGATAGGTTCTTAGCATCGAAAGCCATTATCAGTAGTGATGTCTTTTATGAGGCCACCATCCTCCCTAACTTATGATCAGACCATTGGCCAATCTGTCTAGAGAGATAGAACAAGCCAAGAAACAAGAAATGATTGTTTATATTTGAGGCTTTCTAGTTGAGAGACCCTACCTTCTTATAAAAAGAAAAGGGATGGTGGGAAATAAGCCAAATTGAGGGAAGGAACATGATGTATACATTCCAAATCTAATTAAAGGATTTAAAGAAAAAAATCAAGAAATGGAACAACAATGATTTTGTCCATATTCAGTAAGATAAAGAACAACTATAGGTTTTCATGAAACAATTCCATCAAAAAATGATATTGCAAGGTAGATCAGAGGCCCTAGTGGTGGAAGGGAAGCTTCTATGTAAACTAGAAGAACGTAGGAAGAAGGAGGAAATTCTATGGGGACAAAAATTTAGAAATTCTATGGATTTACAACCAAATTCTTTCAAGCTGCGTGGCAATTCAGGGGGCAAAGACATTTTGGAATTAGTGGAGGAATCACACAGAACTAGAAAGGTACATCCTGCCCTAAATTCCACCTTTCTTGCTTTAATTCCAAAACATGATCAGTCTGATGAACCGGTTGGATTTTTGCCTATTTCATTATGTAATGTTATATACAAAATCATTTTCCAAAATAATGGTTAACCTCCTCAAGCCTGTGCTTCTTGCTCTGATATCCCCCGAGTAGTCTAGCCTTGTCAAAGGAATAGAAATCTTAGATGGTATAATCACCGCCTAGGGAATCCATTCATTGCTTTAAAAAACTGAAAACCAAAGGTATGATGATCAAGCTCAACCTATCTAAAGCTTATGACTGCTTTAGTTGGAACTACCTTCAAAGTATTTTACAGGATTTTTTCTTCGATCCGTGATGGATTCAATTGATTCTTTCATTCATCTCTTCCCCAAATTTCTCTATTTTTTTAAATGGATCCCCTTCTGATCCATTCAATGTCAGTCGTGGTCTCAAGAAAGGTGATCTGATATCCCCTTTGCTTTTCATCATCGATGTAGAAGGCCTCGGGAGATATATTAAAAAAATGGTGGAGGGAGGACACCTTAAAGGCTTGAATTTATTGGGAGTTGGTCTAACTCTAACCCACCAACAATTATGACATAATGCATTTTTTCCATGCGACCCTTAAGGAATCTAAAGCCATCCTCTCCATTCTCAAGAATTTCATGGCTACATTGGGAACCCTAATAAACAATGACAAATTCGATGTTTTCTTCTTTAATACCCATCTCCAGTCTCAACGCTTTTTGGCTAGAATATTGGGTTTTGTTTAGGATCCATGCCTAAAAAATACTTGGGAATTTTCCTTAGCCTCAAATCCCTTCGTGTATACTCAGTACGGGATCCTCAAGTGTCCTCCATATAAATTGGATGTTTGTTGCAATATACTTCTCTCAATGTTCCTTCTATAAGTGTGCACAATGGAAAAAACATCTTCAATTTTATACAGGTTAAAATTAAGAGAAAATCAAGTAAGGAATTTCATATGGTGTTTAATTTCTTTGTAAATAGGGATTTTGCAACCTTACCTATTTATTTTTTCAAATTTTAGAGAACATACCTGTTTCATGGCCAATTTCGACAAAATTTCACAAAGCACATTACAAGGTATTTATATTAAGTTTTCAAGTAGAATATTCCATTCTGTAGAAATTAAGGCACCATACCTAAGTGATTATATATTATATTATAATTTTTTGGGTTGTGCTTATCATTTCATTTATTATGATTTTCGATGCTTTGTTTCATATCTGAGTTTTGATGCTACCTAATTTGAGTACAATTCAAATTTAAACAATGGAGGTAGCTAAAATCTATAGAACATAACATATGATCAAAAAGACACGCACACACAGAAAATAATAATAATAATAATAAATAAATAAATAAAATTCATAAAATTTTTACTTCTTTCTTCTATTCCACTCTTTCCTATTTTATTTCCTTACAACATTTCCTTTGAAACAAACGAGATATATAAAGGAGGGAAAATATTCCACTAATTACTATCAATACCAAATTGAAGGTAAACAATGAGGATTGAGGGTGGCCTACATATCACTAATAAATTCCTCCATGTCAACTTTGATGTAAAATGAATGGAAAAAGTGCAAAGATTAGGGAAAACATTTGGGACCATCAATAGCCTACAAATTTCTAAGTGTATAGATTTTTTACATCAAGTTATTATTATGTGAAATATAAGTGAGAAATAACAAAACTACAAGAGAATTGTCCACATGATAAATTGTAAAATGCTACAACCAACAAGTATTAACAAAGCTAAGAAAAGAGAGAATATCTAACAACTAAGCCCAGGTTTAGAGAGTATAAATAACTTGAGCAACAATCACTTAATTATTCAAATAACAAATATAGATTACACTACAAGAAAAATGACAGAATCTATACATTTAGGATTTCTCTTTTTACAAATTAGGATATATCTTCATCTCTAAGGGAGAATTGGTATCCCAGGTGACTCTTCACTTTCCATCATGCTTTACAATTTTTTTTCCCTCATCCCCAATGTAAGAGGATGCAGATGTATAAATAATAAAATAATAAAAATTATAAATATCATTCATTGATGTGTATGCAACCCATAAGTGTTTCCTTTAATATTTGCAAGCCAAATAATAGTTTTGGGCACTAGTCTACCTTATGCATCACAATTTGGTAACTTTCATTCCATAAACATTCTCTCTTTGCCTTAAGGGTTGTGCATTTACCAACACCTTCTTTTATCATTAGTCTTATTCACTGGATATTGTTCCACTCTTTCATCCCATTTATTGGTTCTCCATCTTTGTATTATATTTATTCTTTGAAAGATATATATGAACACTCTTCTACATTGTTTTAGATTTATATTATTCTACATATTCCAATCAACTTGATTTCTTATACATGTTGTGCAAATTTGTAACAAAAAAAACTTTGGTGTAGAGTTTTGATGTTTTTTGACTTGGAGCTTCTTGGGTAACAATGGGTTTTGTTTTTCTATTGTTTAAATATGTATTTGGACAAAAGGAAACTATAATAAAAACATAATATAAATGCTTTAAAATTTCCCTTCAGTAAAGGCATGATCTCTAAATTTATGTGGTGTCTTAAAAAGAGTGAAATTATGTGAGTGGTTAAGTTGTCAACACATATTTTCACTTGAAACACGTGACTATCCAATGGCTTTAGTCATTCCTTTTCAGAAAAAAGTTTTATTCCATATATTATCATTAATCCTTGTAATAAATATCAACATAAGATATTGAAATCATGTTATTAATTATGTTGCAATCGTCCATAGTGGTGTAATATGGGAATATGAGCTCATCAAAGATAAAGTAGAATATTCAAGTATGGTGGTAATTTCCTGCAATGTGAATTAGGTCCACAATGTTAGTTATTATTAAATAAGGCCCATTCGGTAGTTATCATTTAGTTAATTAATATGTCCTTATTAAGAAAGTCCACTACGTAGTTTAAGCATTTAATAGCTATAAATAAGGATAGAGTAATCCTTATTGAGCATGTTTGCAAATATTATTATATTGGAGCTTAGCTCATTAGAGGTCTATCCTCTCAAAATGGGAGAAAATAAGAATTGATCCTTTTGTAAAATGATCATTATATGATGTTTCCCTAACTCAAGCATAATTTAATTCAGTATGTAAAATATATTTTCTATAAATTCTTGGTTATATTACTTGTAATTAATTTTAAGAACATTGAACATTAGAAGTAGTATTAAATAACATTATAAGGCACATTCAAGAAAACTTTTTTTCTTGTTTTTTTATTATTTGGAGCCATGGGTGACTTAAAATAGTTTTTGATAAATTTTATATATAATTTACAAAAAATAATTAGATATTTATATTCTCCTCAAAGAAATATATGATTAAAGAAAATGTCAATTCAATTAGAGTTTGGATGAGTCAGAAATTGTAGTTTGAAATCTATTACCTTTGTAGGTATTTTTTGTGATCATTGCATGCATTTAGGATTAGATATACTTTGATACAACTCAAAATTTGCAACTACATTGGTGTGATTTGATATAGAATTTATAGGTTTTTGATTTGGTATATTTTATTATATATTTGCAATCAATATTTAAAGAACTATATCTCTTGTAAATTTATACACCACATCCTAATAAAACCAAAGAATGACCATGTAAGCATATTTAGGAGGAAATGAATGAAGTAAAAGCACCACATAAAATATTAAGGATTCATTAGATAATATCATCATCAATGAGAAGTAGAATCATATTATAAACGAGGAATATACATAAGAAATATTCTCCTAGAATGATTTATAAGATTCTTGTGAACACTAGTATCTACCATCTGGAAACTCAGTCATGGCTCTGGGTACCTACGTGCATACTTGTACCTCATCAATGGATGGTCCTACGGGTGCATGCTCTATCTCTTTGCCAATGCCTCAACCTAAGCCAACAATGGGCTATCCAATAATGGTGACTCCTAAGTCATATTATGTTTATCTAAGTCCTCCTCACAACTACTGGTGTTATTCACCTCATGTGCAACCTCATCCTTAGACATGTTGTAAGGAAGAAGATCCATGTAGTGGGCATTTCCCTTAGCATACTTACACCCTGGTTTCATGACTCTTAACATGTGAAACCAAAGTTCATCCTCCGAAAATTCCCCCTAAGATCTTCATATAACTGTTCTTGTCTCGTCCACTCCTTTTGAGGAAATTTGGTTCCCTTCTGGTTAAATCTCTCTGTGAGCCTCTACATGAAATTTGTGTATGACGTGATGCCTGCATGGCCCAAAGTGATCAAACCTGGGTACGACCACTCTTTTTCATCTCCATCTAGATGTAAGGTGGCATACCTAATAACATCTACCTATCTCATGGGGTTTTTTTGGAGGTATGTGTCAGATTTCTTCACCCATTCATTGGCAGAGCTAATAGTTGAACCATAAAAGCTAGGGATGGTTATTTTCCCCATGGTATTCTATGTACCCTTATTCATATTGTTGGTGTCACAGAGGTGGCTTATTATAGGCAACATTAGTGATTCTCATTTAATTGTCAACCCGAGGTAAGTCTTCTTATTTCAAGAGTGTAAGAAAAATATATGCAAGTGAGATCGACTGATAGTTACTCTATGCTGTTTATGAGAAAGGATTATCTAATCTTCCAAATTAAATCAACTTAAAGAGGAATGGTTTGGTATATTATGTTTAATTATTATGTCTACCTTAGAAAAGAGAAACCTATGATTGAACATCATAATGATGGTTTGAACAACAATCTTGATGAACTGAACAACAATATAAATGAATTGAACAACAATATAAATGAAAGGAACAAATTTATATAATTTTGCAATGGAATTCTCTTTGTAATCTAACTAATTAACATTAATAAACATTTGGATGCCTCACTGTGTTGAAAGGATAATTTAATCTGTAAAGACAAGTAGTCATTGAACAATAATTATCCTACGATTTTTAAATTGATTGCAAAGGTGTTGGAAGAAAATGGAAACATCTAACAACTATGAAGCATTATTATATAAAGCGAAAGATATGAATGCGATAATTCTAAATCAAGGAGTACAAATGCTAAACTATTCCGAAGGAAGAAAAACTGTAACTTTATTGAGTAGAAAAGTATTTTACAACCGCATCAGATAAATGGACATGGTTTTTGTAACTAATGCATAACAATATATTGGCGAGGAAACTACCAAGGGTTGGTCCGAGACCACTGGAAGCTTTACCATGATGAAAACATCAAAAGGTAATTGTTCAAAACATCAAAAATCTTAACTAACTCAAAGGATAATACAGGAATACAATTTGGTAGCTCTATCTTGATGTATTTATTACAGAGGGAAAATTCCTATTCGACTCCCTTATCTAGTTCATTCCTGGCCCTTTTATAGGCATTTTCATGCAATGAGATAGTATTCTCCAAATGACAGTCTGCTGCGTGGCTGTCGTTTGAGTTCTTGAGCTCGAATCTGTCTTTCTGCCTTCTACCGGCTTCTAGGAATTACTGAGGTTCTATACGTTTGTGTCTATTGGTTGTCTTTAGTTTACCGTTGGTTTAGCTACTTTGCCTTCCTACACAGAGAGATGCAATAAGTTAAATTTCTCTTATAGAAACATTTGTCTTTTCTTTAGCCCAATTTCCCTGATTTTTATAAATATTTTATTTCTTTATTGTCAAAAATGAGGAAGAATTCCTAAGACTGTGTCATAATTCGAAGTAATTATAGGGTGAAAACATACCTTAAATCTGGACCAACATATACTCCCCTGATTACCTAATTGCATTTCCTCATGCAAACATATGGTTGAGATGCAACTGTATTAGGGAGTAGGCAGGGTAGACCTTGTCCTCGTATGTTGTGAAATCTTGTTTTTGTCTCATTATTGCAAATGTAGTGCTTGCGTGCCCCTCTGGTAACTCATAATTATGATTATAGTCCTCTGAAGGATACCAGAGAAGAGGGATTCTATATCTACATCCTAACCATGCAGGCCCCTTGCTAAATACCAGGTTACTGTATGAGAGGAATCTGGAGGCAGCAGCCTTGAAATTCGTGTAGCCAAATTTCTCCCTATTCTTTACATTGTTCATGGAGGCCATCCATATTTGTTTAGCTGCTACCAAGGCTGAGTCTCGAATGTCTCCAAAGTATTTCTATCCATTTTCTATGATGTCCTTATGGATGGGCCCCAACCTAATCCTTACACCTTGCCTTCACATGAAGTTCTTGTGCTGGATAAATAGTTGTAGGGGTTTTGTAGGTTCCCTCTGACCCACAAGTCTAGGCCATGTTCTCTCTTTTGTAAGATGTTATGGCTTTGGCGCACTTAATCTAGTTCTTGGCGAATGAGAGGAAGGCTTGGAGCTGAACATATCCTATAAAGGGACTAGGATTGTTTTCTGTGCCCTCTTAAAGAAATAAATTGTGCATGTAAAGTTCACATAAAAGGCGTTGGACCTATTCATCTTGATCATTACAGTAGTGGGAAAACTCTTCTATAGTGCTGAAATTTGTAGACTTTCCTGCCCTAACGGCCTTGAATTTCAGTAGTAAATATCGTTCTGTTAAGAACATAGAATAGTTGGTGGCGAGTGCCCTGCACAATAGTGCATCATTATACAGAGAAAAACTCATAGTGATTTGTTTCTTGGCTTGCTCCAACTGCTCTTGTGCCCTTTTTACCTTTTCTTGTTCTTCTCTAAGATGGGAAAATCTTTTGTCTTCTGTCGAGGAGAGGTCCGTGAATTTCTTTAGTAGTTCTTGGTATTTTTGTGCTGGCACCACCTCCTTGCTACATTATGCTAGATCATGTTGTGTTTGCACCAGTTCATCGTGTAATTTTTGATTAACAGCTTTCTCTACCAGGGGTGCATAGGCAGAAGCTTCCTTTTTTTGGGTCTCCTTCTCTTCTGTAGTTTTCTGCTCAGTTTGTGTAGAAGCTTCAATGGTATTTTCTAGTTCTGTTTGAATTTCGGCCTAAGTATTACCTGTTTGGTCATTCTGTATCCCAGTTTCAACAGTATCGATTAAATTGGTGTGCACCTCAACCTCTATATTAGCTACCAAGTCGGTTTGTATCTCAGCCTCAATGATGTCAGTTGAGTCAGTCTCCATCTCAGCTTCAACAATTTTTATCAAGTTGGCGGCTAATTTTGTTTGAGTTCCTGCAGTGGTGGTTTCCTTCTTTGTCTTTTAGGCCCTTCTTTCCTCCTTTATTTGTTTCCTCAGATATTTCACCAATTTAATTAATCTTCTGCAGGCCCTGCTCAGTTTCTTAATCTTCTTTTTGGCTGAATTCTCACCTGTCCTGATTTCAGCAGGTGGTGGAGGAGCGGTACTCCCCTTTTTAGGGATGGTGTTGCCAACCTCAAGGTTTCCTGTGATGGTGTTTCTTATTTGATCTTCAAAGTTTACTTCTGTATGACGGTCCTGACTGGTTGGGGCAGTGCTACCTCCCAGTGTCAAAGGGACTATTTCTATGCTTATGTTTTGCTCCATAGGGATAGTGTCACCTGACTGATTTTCTGATTTTGTTCTCTCCTCTGCCTACCCTTCAATATTCACATAATAATTATAAAGAGGGGACAGAGCCCCATCATCCTATGGTTCCTCTCAGTCAGGTGGGACTTCAGTGTGACCAGAACTACTGGTGGTGGTGGAATTATGTATGGTTTCCTCTTGCTCTTCTACTCCCGATGGCTTTCTAGATTCATATTCTGTCGTCATTTGTTCTATGACTCGAGCCATTTCTTCCTTGAAGTCTTGCAAGGGTGCGCTTTGAGGGTGGGATGGTCTCGCGTCCTCTATGAGGTTTGAGGTTCCTTGAATTTTTTTGGACTGTTTTTAACTACTTGGTTCTAAGGTTGCAGTTCAGGTCATTTTTATTCTAGGTATGCTTACCCTGGGAAGCTCAATTTTTGTTTCGCCGGGGTTTATTTCAGGTTCCTGTGCAGTAGGGTTAACAAAATTGTCTCAGGCAATCTGCTGCTTATCCAACTCATGTGTGATGACTAATTTAATTAACCCATGGTGATTGACTACTGCTTGGGGATTTTTGGCTCTTCTTAATCGAACAACAATATCATGCAATATGGAATTTAAGAAAGCAGGCAAATTAACTGAAATCTTTTGCCTAAGTGCAGCTAAGAGTTTAAGATGACGAGGTTTTACCACGTCCCGACGTCCGCACATGTAATGAACCTTTGGATGAATGCCATCAATTCCTTCCATGGTTGGTGTAGAGAGGTAGGATTGATCCCTTTCCCTTTCCGCTCCAATGGCTCCTCTGAATCCTGATATGCTGCTACTACCTCTTGTAGGAGGATATGTCTCTCTCCATCTTTCTCCTTCTACTAGTATTTCGGGGACGCCAACAATAATTTCCTCTGTGACTGGTATAATTCAACCCTTGATTCTGGTCTAACCTTCTTGCAGATTTTACAGAAAATCAATTTCAATTTCCATATCAAATCCCTATAATTGGTGTACATATGTCAGCTAGCTGGCTTGCTGGAGGATGGTGCTAGCCACATATGAAATTGGAAAGCTTATAGGCTCATTCCGAAGGGAATTTCCTCCCATAGCTGGTGTGATTTTCTGGGTCTCTTCCTCCGATTGTATTCTCTCTCAGCTCTATTGTTTGACTGAATGATGTATGCAAGCGAAAGAGAGATTGTGGTTCTGCGCAGGTAAATTCATGCCTTAATTGTAGTGTTCCTCTGGTCTTATCGATGTATCTAACAGGATTTGTGTAGAAATTTTTCTTGTTTTCCAATTTAAGACTAATTACACCCCCTCCATCAAAGAAAGGGTGCCCATGTCCTCAAGTACAAGAGGGATTTGGCCAATCATGAATGCAAATAGGGGAATGTCAGGATTTGGTAATAATGACCTGTACGTGAAGGAGAAGGTCGTGGCTTTCAAGCTTCAGGGGGTTGAGTAATTACTAGCATACACAGTGTAAAGGTCAGATTTGGAAGTTTTCCCATAATTGCATCTTGTGTAGAAGTGACCAGAAAGGGAGAGGGAATAGTATAACTATTATTATGATATGATGTCCTTCTTCAATGAAAAGGTATGACGGAAGCGAGACTAAGAAAGGTAATTATTGGTGCTATCATCTCGGGGTTCAAATATGTAAGCATATATCTATTAGTTATTCATGTGGTAGATTATAATTATCACTAATTCGAGTAATAGCTTATGGAAGAAGAATGGAAGATAAAGTATATATAAGAGTAATTGGTGATTGATAAAGCATACTTTCATACCATAAGCAGAGCCAATGCTACCAACATGCATTCATAGCCTCGACAGGGTTGCTATTTTAACCCAAAAAAATGAGGCGGGATCCTTATGTAAAAATAGTTATTCTGTCAATTTTGTGGAGAGATCACCATGTTGGTATGATAGCCAGATAACCATAATTCCACTCACCAGAGTTGTAGCAAAGCGATTATGCCTACTTCTGATGAGACCTCTTGTCCTTCAAGCAGATAAGAAGGTCATTACCCTAGTGTGGTGGCCATTGTGGGCATGTCACTTGCTAAGCTCTTATGAACATGGTAGGCTGGCTTGTGATGAGACCCCCTATCCTCTCTTGAAAATTTGCATGTAAGCATAGTAATTCTTTTTTAATCATAACATTTTAATTTATAAGGAGGTCACTATGTTGGTGTGATAGTGAGATAGTCACAATGCCATTCACTAGGATTGTAACAGAGTGATCAGACCAGCTCATGATGAGACCTCCTATGTTTCAAGCAGATGAGAAGGTCATTACCCTGGTGTGGTGGCCATTGTGGGCATGTCAGTTATCAAATCCTTATGATCATGGTAGGTTGGCTCGTGATGAGACCCCCTATCCTCTTTAAAAATTTGCATGAATGCATAATAGTTACTTCTTTATACATGGAGGGAGGCTCATTAACTCCTTATGAATTATGGATGGTGAAAAAAGTGAAAGAATGGCAATACAATTAATACCCCTTATTCCCATTTCTTCATATTGGAGGAAAACATTACTCGAATAGTGCAGAAAGATATACCATCATAAGGTCATGTATTGTATGATAACATATTTGAACTAGGGAGGACTTAGCCTTTCATTTCATGTATGTACAATCTCAGCTTCCTATTTAAGGATTATAGTGCCAAGGAATCATCATATTGGTAATATTACTATTTCCCTCTCTTCTTCAATTTCCATTCCCTACTTAGAGGTGCCTTTATAGCTTGGGTGTAGATTAGGGGAGGGGTTCTGGATAAAGGGAATAATAAGATGTAAAAACAAGGTTATTCAATTTAAACAGCAGTTGTTCAATAGGATTGAGCAGCAGCCATTTGGAAAGTTTGAACGATAGGGAGAAAAACACAAAACTCTGATGTTCAATCTAATTGAACATCAACCGTCCAAGTATTGAACAACAGCCATTCAAATATTGAACAGGCGAAAAAGAGAAAAATAAAAATTCAAAGACATGACTGTTCAATCCGGTTGGACAACAGTCATTCAACGATTGAACAACAATCGTTCGAGGATTGAACATCGAGAAAAAAATGCAACTCACGATTGTTTGACCCAATTGAACAGTAGTTGTTCAATTGGATTGAACAATATCCATTCAGGGGTTGAACAATGAAAAAAATAAAAGAGTGAACACACGGTTGTTCGATCCGGTTGAAAAACATCCGTTCGACGATTGAACATCAGTCATTCGAGAATTGAACAGCGAGAAAAAAAAATGCAAAAACATGGTTGTTCAATCCAATTGAACATCAGTCATCTGAGTATTGAATAGTAGATGCTCATATATTAAACATGAGAAAAAGAGAAAAATAAAAATGAAAAGAAACGGTTGTTCAATCTGGTTGAATAGTAGTCATTCGACGATTGAATAGCAGTCGTTCGAGAATTGAATAGCGAGAAAAAACACAACTCTCAAGAGGATGAGAGGTGAAAAATTGTGAGTATGAAGAATGTATAGTAAATTCAAGAACTTATATACATTATTTACAAATGACGGTAGAAAACTTCTGATGTGCTTGAGTTTGTGGGGCTATCACCCCCTTGTGCCACAATTTGGATGGTGGGATCATTTCGTACCTGTTGGCAAAAGGATTCTTTCGTGAGAGGTTTGCAATAGAGGCATACTCTGTGCCCGTTGACTCGAAATGTTGACCAGACCCATCTATGGTGGTTTTGGTGAGTGTGCCATTGTAGTGTACTTCCTTAATCTCGTATGGACCAAGCCACCTTCTTTGTAATTTACCTGGAAAATCTTGGAATTTGGAATCATAGAGGAGTGCCCAATCTCCTTTTCGAAATACCTTCTTCTTAATAAGGTTGTCATGCCACTTAGCTTCTTGTTGTTGGATGATCGTTGTGCATTTCAAGGCTAGTAGTCGTATTCCATCTAATTCATTTATTTGTTGAAATCTTCTAGATTGGGCTTCTATTAAGTCCAACCCTACTTCCTAGGTTGTTCTCATAGTTTTGATTTCAAATTCAATAGGGAAGATAGGTTCTCTCCCAAATACTAGCTGATATGGTGAATATCCAGTGGTGTTTCACCAGGTTATACAATAAGCCCATAAGGCTACTGGTAGTCTAGTGGCCCAGTCTTGGCGATGTGCTAATACTATTTTGGTAAGGATTTCCTCCAGGACTTTGTGGTGCTTTCGACTTGCCCATTTGCATATAGGTGGTAAGGAGACGTAACTCTATGGATGATATGGTGATTCCTTAGGGTGAGTGTGATTTTATTACCTATGAATTGTGCCCCCCCATCGGTTAACACTTCCCGTGGCAAACCATATTGCACGAATAGCTCGAAAATAAAATTAATCACCGATTCTTCCATGGCTCTTGACAAGGCCGCTGCTTCTACCCATTTGGTTACATAATCCGTGGCAACCAACATGTAGAATTTTTGGTTTGATGTCGGTTTTAATGCTCCAACAAATTCCAACGCCCATTGTTCGAATGGTTCTACCACAAATTATGGTTGTAGCAGCATTTCATCAGCTTGGTCTGGCTGGCCCATTCTCTGGCATCTATCACAGTCCTGGACATATTTTTTTACATATTTGAAAATCATAGGCCAATAATAGCCTAATTGTAACACTTTATGCCCCATTCTGGATTCTGCAAAATGGCCGCCACAAGGTTCATCGTGATAGGATTGCAAGATGTCATAGATTTTGTCCTCTCTTATGCATCTGTTTATGTGCATGTTGGCCCCTGTATGGAAGAGGTATCCACCAATTCAAGAAAATCTTGCACTTTGTTGTACAATTAGTTTCTGTTCTCTTGATGTTAAATGTCTGGGCAGCTTCCTTACTGCTAGGTAATTTGCCACGTTTGTATACCATGGTGTTTTTACTGCTACAGCAAACAGATGTTCATTAGGGAACTGATCAACTACTAGGGTGTCATTTGACTTTGGAACCCTGGATAGGAAGCCTGCGACTACGTTTTATTTTGCTGGACGATCTTTTATTGTTATATCGAATTCCTGTAATAACAACAACCAACGATTTATTCTCCCATTCATGATTGGTTTATTGGCTAAATATCTAATGACAGACTGATAAATATATAGGAGTACTTGATAACCAGTTATATAGTGCCTAAATTTATTAATAGCATAAATGATAGCTAGGAACTCCTTTTCGGTCACGGTATAATTTAATTCAGCAGGAGTGAGGTTTTTGTTGATATAATAAATGGCATAAGGTTTTTTGTCTTATTCTTGGCCAAGGAATGCTAGAATTGTTGTGTCAGATGCATATGAAGAGATGTGAAAAGGCAGTTTCTAGTTAGGTCCTCATAGAATCTGTGCTGTCGAGACCAGTTTCTTCAAATCGACAAAAGCGGTGTCACATTTATCAGTCCAGTGGAATTCAACATTTCCAGTTAATGCATACAAAGGTGCGGCTATTTGTGAGAAATTATTTATAAATCTGCAATAATATCCTGCATATCCCAAAAAAATGCGTACCTCTGTCTGTGTATAAGGTGTGGCTAATAGAAGGATTACCTCTATCTTAGCTGGATCTACCTGTATTCCAGCTGCAGAAATGTAGTGACCTAGGATCACCCCCTCAGTCATCATCATGTGACATTTTTCATTTATTAGACATAGCCTACTAGCAATACATTTCTCTAACACCTTTTCTAGCATTTCTAGAGCTTGATCAAAGTCCTCCCCATATGGTGTGAAGTCATCCATATATATTTCAATCCCCTCATTTATTAAGTCATAAAAAATGCTCATTATGGCTCTCTTAAATGTGGCTGGGGCATTGCATAACCGAAATGGTAAAACTCTATAAGAAAAATTACCCCATTGCCAGGTAAAGGTTGTCTTATCCCAATGTTCGGGAGCTATTTGGATTTGATTGTAACCACTGAACCCGTCAAGGAAGGAAAAGAATCGTTTCCCTACCAATGTGTCCAGGACCTGGTCAATGAAGGAGAGGGGGAAGTGGTCTTTTTGTGTTGCTTTATTCAATTCTCTATAATCTACACAGATTCTCCATTTCCCATTATTTTTAGGGATGACTACCAGAGGGGAGACCCAATTTCTGTCTGAAATAGGATAAATGAAATTTACATCGAAAAGATTTTGCAATTCCTCTTTTGTAATCTCTTTTAAGTGCGAGTTTAGCCTTCGATGAGGTTGTCTAATGGGACAGATTTCCTTATCGGTATAAATGTGATGGGTGCATAGTTGAGGGTCTAAACCCTTCATGTATGGGTAATCCCAAGCAAATTCCTCTTGATACTTCCGAAGGACTTTTATGAGCTTTCATTTTTGGTCATCATCCAAATTTCCATTAATATTCAGAACCTTTCCTGGCTCAATATCAATAGGTATGCTGTTACGTATAGCAGTTGTCGGAATATGTTGATCCTCAAGGTATGTCATGGGATCCTCTTGAGCTTCATCTTCGAGGACTATTTTTAACATTTGGCATTTTAAATATCTAGATGTGGGTGGCTAACTCATAAAATTATTGATTATGTCCTCTTCATTTTGATCCTTAAATTTGAGAGCTTCCACTAGTGTCAGAGGTGAACAAATGTTTTGCTCCCAGTATGTACATGGATGCTTGTGAATTTTTACCATGGGTAAGCTTGGTTTGGCAGGCGAATAAATAATGATATTTTTTATAGAATCTCCTCTAGTGATAGTCATGTTGCTTGTTCAATAACTTATATAAGCATTGGCTATGGCCAACCAAGGTCGCCCAAGAATCAATGGGTGCCTGTCCATCCCATTTTTTGGATTAATAACTAAAAAGTCAGCTAGATATTCCCATGATTCCACAGAGACAAGGATGTCCTGCACTATTCCTTCTGGTCTGATAACAGACCTGTCAGCCAGTTCCAACAGTGTAGCTATAGGTTCTAAAGCTAATATGCCTAGTCTTTCATAGGCCCTTGTAGTTAGGATGTTAATGACTGCCCCTAAATCGACCAATGTGTTTGGAAATGAGTGACCCGAGATTTTTATAGTCACAATGTGATTTTCTGGGCCTTCATATTTCACGGGTGGTTCCCTACCCAGTAACAAATCAGATAACACCCCTACCACAGGAACAGTGGGTGCAGCCTTTGTTTTGTTTACTTTATTTTTCCCACACAGTTCTCTAATTGTCTTTGCATAGATGGGAATGTATTGGATGGCCTGGAGGAGAGGAATTTTGATACAAATGTTTCTCAACTCCCCAGGATGTCAAAGTCTGGAGAGATTATTGGTCTGGTCAGAGTTAAGCTTTCAGGAATGGAGGTAGAGACATCCTAAGTTCTTCAAGTCCCTGTTGGTCAATCATTTCATTATCTTTTCCTACCTCTTTCCCTATTATATTTGCTTGGCTAGGTTCTATTGGAGTCGCAATTCGAGACTGAGGTGGAGTCGTGGTTTCTACAGGTAAGATAGTATGTCCTATCTCAGCCTTAGTTCATTGTATTGTTTATGTTCAATGCCAAAATTTGGATTTTCTATGATCTGAATTAGTTGAATCGGTCTGTTGTTGGGATTAGGATAGGGTTGGCCTAGTAATTGGGGGTGTATACTAGGCTGCGGGTTATGCTGAACTGGGTATGGAGTTCAAAGCGTAGGTTGATTTTGAGTTGCCACCCCCATTGGTAGGTTGGTAATTCCCAGGGGTCACTACCCATTCCAATTAGTGTTTTGAGGGGGAGGGTTTAGCCATTGCGCTTGATATGGAATATTTTTCCAATAAGGGGGAGAACAAGGAAAGCTTGGCCAATTGTTCCCTGATGACAATTTTGTAGGCCAGGGAGGTATAGGAAATGACTGGTTTGTCCAAGTAGAAAAATGATTTTGATTTTGCCAAGCTGCTGCAAGGTTTTGCAGGTTAAACTGCAGAGACAAAAAGAACTGAGGTAGGTCTTGTGGCATACTTGGTTGTGCCTGCCACTGTCCAAACTGATTCATTAGGTAGAATAGTTCTGTTTCTTCCTCTGCTTCCTTGTAAACTGATTTCAGCCTGGGAAGTGAAGGACATTGGTCTGTGGTATGATCCTTAGTGCAGATGGCACAACTCTAAACCATGTATAAAGGGCATTCCCTTTGGTTGTGCTTCTTCCGACATCGTTGGAAAAATATGGCCAAGTTTTGTTCTGCTATAGCTTGTTTCTAATTGGCTTGTAAAATGTCAAGCTGTGTTGTCAAGGTACCCAAAATGTCAATTTTGAAATCTTCCAAAATATTGCCAAACTCTGCTCTAGTTACGTTTCCATTCGACTGCTTAAGATATTCTTTCATAGAATCATGCCCATTTGGCCGATTGTGTGCACTACCCTGAGAGCATCTAATACATGGGGAAATAATCTCATCATATTCTTCCTGGTAAATATCTCCTTTTCCCATTATGTTATGCATTTCAACCCATTCTTCCTTCATTCCTTTAATCATCATGGCTTTTAATATGTCCTTGGATAGCATGGTATATGGAGACCTTTGTAAATTGTATTGAAATATTTCTACGTACTCTTCTAATGTTTCATTGTATTTTGCAGATATATTGAAGATTTCATCTTTTAGGTCTTGGGTTCAGCAATAGTCTTGGTATTTATTAAGGAAAATGTTCTTCACTTGGTCCCAGTTATTGATGGTTCCCCCACCTAGTCCCATGAACTAGCGTAGTGCTGTTCCTTTTAAGGTAGATGGAAATAGTTTCAGTTTTTGAGGATCAGTGGTGTAGTCATACCCCCTACATAAGACATCAAATTCAAATAGGAATGCATCAGGATCTTCCGTAGTCAAACCATGGAAGGTGGGAATGTTGTGCAAGGGAATGGATTTGATAAGGGCATTTGCAGCATGATCAACAATGGGCTATTCCAATGTTGATGTCTGCCTCTGATTCTGATTTTGATTATTTACCATTTGATCGAAGAGGTGCCAAAAATATTTAGGGATCTCTTGTTTTGGAGGAGTGATCCCTGGGGGTTTGGGAGGCGAATGCGGTGGAGGCTTTATAGCACTTCCCTGATCTGGGATCCTGAGTGCCTCTGTCTCGACCACTCTTTTAGGTGATTTAGGCTCTGGAGTTTCTATTTTAATTATACCACTAGTTTCTCCTTCCCCTTCTTGTAAATTGAAATAACCTCCCTCTCTCGAAGGGTCTGTGCCTATATGATCGATAGTTTGAAGGCTTCACTCGGATCCTTCTATTTCACCATGAATCTCATCGTGGGCTATATATGGTGAGGTTGTGGCTTGAGGGAGTGTGATAGTACTTTGAATGGAAATAGTTCTAGGTCCTATGGATGCCTGAGATTTATCTTTCTTAATGATTTCGTCTATATATGTTGTTCTTCCAAGGATCACCGGTCCTTGGGATTGTGAGGATATTTTAGAGTTATTTCAAATTGTTTCTATCTTTTTCTTCCTAGTCATAAAACAAGAGCACCTATTCTACTGGTCTTTGAACAATTTATCTGAGAATCAGGCTAGAGAGCAAGAATTTTTCTTGCCGGTACGCAGGTTCTTACCTCTCATTTTTAATACCCAATTCTTCACAGCAATGGAGAAATATGAATAAAGGATATCACTCTTAACACTCTCCCCGGCTCCCAAAATTTTGGTGTCATAGAGGTGGCTTATTATAGACAACCTTAGTGCTTCTCATTTAATTTTCAACCCGAGGTAAGTCTTCTTACTTCAAGAGTGTAAGAACAATATATGCAAGTGAGATAGAATGATAGTTACTCGATGCTGTTTATGAGAAAGGATTATCTAATCTTCTGAATTCAATCAACTTAAAGAGGAATGGTTTGGTAGATTATGGCTCATCATTCTATCTAGCTTAGAAAAGATAAACCTATTATTGAATAGCATAATGATGGTTTGAACAACAATCTTGATGAACTGAACAACAATCTAAATGAATTGGATCTAGATCAATACGAATGAATTGAACAACATTCTAAGTGAATTGAACAACAATATTATTCGAATTGAACAAAAATCATAAACGAATTGAACAACAATCTTAAATGAATTGAACAACGAGTCTTAAATGAAGCAATCCAAATGAAGCTGAATGACAATCTTAAATGAATTAAACAACAGATCTAAGCGAAGTAACGTAAATGCATTGTACAACACTCACTTATAATATTTTGCAATGGAATTCTCTTGGTAAACTAACTTAGTGGCATTAATAAAAAATTGGAGGCTTTACGAAATGTTGACGAACAATGTAATCCACAAAGATAAGTAGCATCGAGTAATAACTATCTTGCGATTTGTAAATCGATTGCAGAAGCAATGAAAATAACTAAAAGCATCTATTGGTGATGAAGTATTATTATAAGCCGGAAAATACGAAATGTGATTATTCTAAATCAAGAAATACGGATACTAAACTATTTTGAAGAACGAACAAGCTTTGTAACTTTATTAAGTAGAAGTATGTTACAACCGCATCGAGATGACTAAACATGGATTACGAAACTAACGCACAACGCGAGCGTTAGTGCGGGAGACTCCCGGAGGTTGGGCCCGGACCACTAGAAGTTCTAACGCGACGAGAACCTCAAAAGGTAATTGTTAAAAACATCAAAACTCAAAGGATAATGCAACAATACAATATGACGGCTCTATCTTGATGCATTGATTACATAGGGAAAATTCTCAAATAAATACGACTCCCCATCTAGTTCATCCCTGATCCTTTTTAAAGGAAATTTCACGCAATGAGAAGTATGCTTCAAACGACGACTGCTGCGCATGGGCTGTCGTTTGAGTTCTGGAGCTCAAATCCATTTGTATCGCGCTTTTGTCGGCTTCACGGGAGTTGCTTGAGATCCCATACGTTTTCGTACGCGAGTTGTCTTTCCGTTTCACCGATTGGTTCATCTACTACGCCTCTCCTGCATACGGAGATACAATAAGTCAATTTTTTCATTATAAAAACATTCTTTTTGTCGTTAGCACTATTGATCTAGTTTTCATAAATCTTTTAATTCTTTATTGTTCGGATTAGGAAGAATTTCCCAAATTGTGACATAATTTGAAGTTATTATAGGGTTAAAACGTACCTCAATTCGGACCCAACACTCTAAACCCCTAACTCATTTAACCCCCTAATCCCTAAACCTCTAAACCCTTAACGCTAACCCCTTAAACCTAATTCCCAACCCCCTAACCAATTTAACCCCCTAAACCTCTAAAACCCTAACCCATTTAACCCCCTAAACCATAACCCCATTAACCTCGAACCATAACCCCTAAAAACCTTAGCTGCTAAATCCCCTAACACCCTAAACCTCTAAACGGAAGCCCTAACCCATTTAACCCCTAAACCCTAAACCTCTAACCCCTTTACTTCTAACCCCTTAAACCCTAATTCCAAACCCATAACCCATTTAACTCTATAACCCCATTAAACCTTGAATACCAACCCCCTAACCCATTTAACCCCTATGCCCCTAAACCCCATAACCCTACATTTAACCCCCTAAACCCTAAACCTCTAAACCCTTAAACCCCTAGCCCATTTAACGCCCCAAACACCTCTAAACCCTAACCCATTTAACCCATATACCCCTAAAACCCTAACCCATTTAAACCCTAAACCCCTAACCCATTTAACCCCTAAACCTTAAACCTGCGAAAACTTAACCCCTAACCCCTAAACCCTTAACCCCTAACCCATTTAACCCCCTAAACCCTTAACCCCTAACCCCTTAATCTCTAATTCTCGACCCATAACCCATTTACCCCCTAAAAACCCTAACCCCCATTAACACCTAACCCTTAACCTCTAAAATCCTTAGCTGCACGAAATCCCCTAACCCCAAAACCTCAAAACCCTTAACCCATTTAACCCCCTAAAGCCTAAACCTCTAACCCCTTAACCCCCTAACCTCTAACCCTAAAATAATTAAGCGCTGAAAATCCCCCTAACCATATACAAACCTCTAAACCACTAACCCATTTCAACCCCATAAACCCTAAACCTCTAACCATTAACTTCTAACCCCTAACCCCTTAAACCCTAATTCCCAACCCTAACCCATTTAACACCTAAACCCCTAAAACCCTAACCCATTTAACCCCTAAACCCTAACATTAACCCATAACAACACATAACCCTAAAACCCTTAGCTTTGCTAAATACCCTAAACCTATTCGTTTAACCCATTTAACCCCTAAACCTTAAACATCTAACCCCTCAACCCTTAACCCCTAATTCCCAACCCCTAACCCATTTAACCCTCCCTATCACCGTTAAACCCTAACGCATTTAACCCCTAAACCTAAACCTTTAAACACTTAAATCCTAATTCCCAACCCCTAACCCATTTATCCCCCTAAACCCATAAAACCCTAACCCATTTAACACCCTAAACCTAAAAAATCTAAACCCTTAAACCCCTAAAACCACTAACACCTAAACCCCTAACCCCTTAACCCCTAAACCCTAAACGTTAATGCTTAACCCATAATGCATTTACCCCCGACCCCTAACCCATAAAATCCTTAAGCTGTTAAATCCCTTAACCCCTAATCGCTAATCCCCTAACCACTAAATCATTATTCACTTAACTCCTAGCGTATGCCTAAATCCCCTAATCCCTAAGTCCCAAATCCCTAATCCCTTAACCACTAACTCATTATTCCCCACCCTAACCCCTTAACCACTAACTCATTATTCCCCTAACCCCAATCCTTAATCACTTAACCACTATAACTCATTATATCCCTAACCCCTAAATGCGCCTAAATCCCCTAACCCCTAAGTCCCCAATCCCTAAACCCTTAACCACTAACTCATTATTCCTCTAACCCCTAACCCTCTATTCCCCTAACCTCTAAGCCCCTAATCCCTAATCCCTTAACCACTAACTCATTATTCCCTAACCCTTATAACGGTCCTTAAAAACCGATTTAGGGATTAGCCATTCCAAACAATAGGAGGTCTAGATTGGGACCTACAATCAGAGGTAATTCCCCCTTGTTGGCAATGTGGAATACCATGAGCAAAACCATGGGTTGAAAAAACCTCGAACAGAAAAAACCTCTCCTAAATTTACTATTTTATCTCAATTTTATTTTTAATAATTAATTAATTAATTTCTTTAAAAACTCTTCTGGATAAATCACATGAATTTACTATTTTATCTCAATTTTATTTTAATAATTAATTAATTAATTTCTTTAAAGACTCTTCTTGATAAATCACATAAAAATTTTAAGGCCGACACCTTTGAACCACTCATTATGTGGTTCATTGATAATGTTTTTAAAATAAATTTATTAGAATGAAATTGAAATGATTTTTGAAGCTTCCTTTAAATCAATTGTTGAACTTACGAGGAATCATTGAGTGCACTCAACATCCATCAAAACAACAATGGGTATGATATTAAAATTATATTTGGAGGGCATAATATTAAAAATTATGGTTGGAAAAATGGAGGGAGGGAGTATTCATTTTTCGTTTAAATTTTAGACCTTTTTACTAGTTAAAATAACATTTCTCTTGCCCAAAACACATCACTTTGTTTTGGTCATCTCCCATTGCTTTTATACCGACCACCCAAAACATATCACTTTGTTTTGGTCATCTCCCTGTGTTTTTTATCGGCAAATAAGTAGCTCTCGGATTGAAATAGAGAGATAGGGGTACTCTTTCCCACCCGGATCTTCACTTCGACGGGTAAGATATTGATTATTTTGGATCTAGCGCCAGTGCCCATTATTTTCATTTCCACATTGAAGTGAAGCTCTTTTTATGTCCATTTATATTATCAACGCTACTGTATCTGAAAAAAGGGTTTTTGCTTGCGAAAATCACACCAAAGAAAACCGACCATAGTAATTGATTTGTAACAAAGTCCCTTGTCTTGAAATTGGTATGTATGATAATACTCTTAGACGTTTTTGTTACAAAGTGGACTAGCTTTGTCATATTCACTAGTTTTGATTTTCTTCTAAGATGTCTCATTTACTGCGGTGGAATTGCTTTTTGCTTGATTTTCTATGCATGCTTTACGGGTTTATGTCAATGCAAGAGATCGAATCATTGGGTTTCTATATTGATGATATAAAGGTCAAGAGGAATAATGGCCCTTTCTCCAGAGCTCAGGAAAATAGGGAGGAGTTGTTAGGCATTGGTAGGGACGGCTAGAAATACTAGGTCATCAAAATCTGTTGGTTAAGCAAACTACAAAAAACTTCACGATCATCCTTCAACTCACCTCGCAAGAGAAAAAGATTTCCCGACTAGAAATGAAATCCCCAATAATCATAGAGTTCAAGGGAAGAACACCTTGAAGAATGGCAAATCTATTGCAAGCGTTGTAACCGTGACAATGACGTAAAAGGCCGAGAATAAAAGGAGCCCATTTAAGGAAACTCATGGCACAAAATGCGGTGAGGATGAAATTGCACTTCTGCACACGATTACAAGGCGTTCTCTTCCATGAGATGAGGAGAGCAACCTGAGGAAAAGGCCAAGCATTTTAACCCAACCCACACAATCGACTTGCAAGTCCCTCTTAGGGTAAGAAACCCTATTCGGATCTCTCTCTCTGCAAACGTCCCACCATAGAAAAACCCAGAGAAGAACCCATCAAACAAAGCTTCCTTGCTCAAATATTCATTCATAAAAACGGACCCATGCGCGAGATTTTACGTGAGAAATTTCCCAACAGGAAACAAAGACATCTTGAGGGTTGCAAACAATGTAAATAATATTGCAAGCGAGAAGACCTCACGGGGAGGAGGCAACAAATGGAATAGCGAATGAGTGTGCGGCGAGTGGATTGAAATATCGTATTGTTGATGGTATGATGTAGAAATTCAACATAAATTTTTTCATGGTGGGTACCAAAGAATGGGGATTTTGATCACCCAAAGAAGCCCAAAAATTGGTGTCTTCTTTGCTAAGAAATGCTTTACACCATGTTGTCTCGGTTTTTGGTAATGTCGTCCTAGTGCGGTGGAAGTCCTTTTGCAAAACCTTCCTTCTTTGGGAGCAACTCATCATTTGTCCAAAAACCTTCAAACTTCGCATGTCGAGGGAAAACCCTTAAAAAGGACGCTATATGTCATCTCAAAAGTGACAAAGATCATGAATAACCAAACATACGGCAACACCGGCGAAATTGTCCTCCTCGAAGCTCTTCTAGAAAAGAAAAGTCATCACAAAAGAGATGAAAAGGCCAACTCAAAGGGTTTGAGGTTTTATCCACAATAAGTACTTACGAGCGAAACAACAAAGAGAACATGTATTCTCCTCGAGCAAGCTATTCCAAAAATAAAGTTTCAGCTTTGGATGGGGCTCGGAAGTGGACAAAGTCTCCAAGAGTGCGTGTTATTGGAGGGAAAAGTTTATGATTACGAAAGAAATGGCAAGACTTTCCACGGTGTGTGTGGGGATCTGTTCTCTCTCTCTTGATATGCATTCCTCATTTTATGCTTTCACAAGGATTTTTAATTCCAATCACATCACTTGAGATTGTACGAGTGTCGGAAAAACACTCACCGGAATTTATGGCGTCTTGCGAGAATGTCGTTGGCAGAAATCATGCACACAAAACTTATACCCTAAGTGTTTGCTTTAATAGGTTAGCTTACTTTGTACCACCTACTTCACGGTGGTTTACATTCATAAACCTACATTGCAATGTTATTGCTTAGTTTTTGTCCTCTCATGCACACGTGCGGGTTTGGGAAAGACAATTTTGACATTTTCTCCTCGAGACAAGGCTGCAATCTTTCACGTGCGGTTGTGTACTTGACTTGTGTGGGTGTGGAGCACGATTTTCATCTCGCAGTCGAGAGATCCTTGTTTTTAGCGGATGTATACTGTTGATGCCCCAAAAATGCGTTTCATCAACATTGGGGGATAACCACCCGGTGCGGACCTTGAGACCAACTCCTTCTAGATTTGGGATGGTGGCTCACTGTTGGATATAATGGGACCGGTTTTACGAGTAATGAGATAAAAAGGGGTGGATGAATGATTGGTTTTCTAATAAGTGATAATGAATGGAGTACTTAATCTATAAGTAGAAAATGTAAACGAGCTATTTTTATCCCGAAGCTTCTATCCTTAAAAGGTGCAACGTTTGGTGATCTGTGTTTGTCGATAGGCATATAGATGACACTATTCGATAAACAAAGAGATTCATTTAAATAATAATTGCTTCGTTCAATTGGTTGAACGAAGTAATTGATAAAACAGTGTTACACTTATCTTTTTATATTCTTGATACATGAATGATTAAAAGAATATGCAAGCGTAAACATCCAATAGTGGAAAGTATAAGAAGCTATTTGTTAAAACACATTCTTAGACTCAATAATAGCAAGAGTAATCAAATAACAATTTACATAAAAAGAATGAATTCGAGACGATAGATAATAGTACCATATGAAAGTGCAAATCTTTCCCAACGTCGATCGCAATTTGAATTCACCTTCTTCGGCTCGAGAAATAATTTTAAATAAAGGCGATGGTGCACATCCACATAAAAGCTTCGTTATCAGGAAATTTGGAAAAATTGAGTCCGGTTCATAAAAAATATGCACGAGTACGGTGAGTGCAACTTCGAGGTTTCGATCATGTCTACTAAAAACTTACGACCCTTTCTAAATACATGAAAGGGTCTATAAATACTAAATTAAACTAACAAACTACAAAATTAAAAGGCTACTAAATTGGTATAACCTCGATCTTGAACCTATCATCTACGGCTTAATACTGGTAATCGGCGGCATGATTCATCATTCGAGCGTCTTTGCTTTTGTCTGAGTTGGCATATTGCTAGCGTGGTTCCACTTCTTGAGCGAGTGAGACGAGAATTGATTTGAGCGAGCTATGGGTGGCATCGTGTATATCGGGGAATGATACACCCGGTGCATCCGATTAAGCATTTGAGGGCGGCTTTAGGTTTCGTGTGGTTTTACTAGGAACAACGATAGGTGTCCCAAGTTAAACTTGTAATTCACGTGATCAATTTCATTCCTTTAGCTCTTGACTTAACATGATTGTTCCAATGTCTTGGGTGAGTAATAATTTACACAGTGTGCAGTGAGAGATCATGTGAGACAAATAGAGAGTATTATTAATCCAAATCAATCAAATTGTTACGTAGATAATACGCATCTAGAAACCTCTCTCTCTGCTTTCATCGATTGGGATTTGCCATTCCATGAATAGAATTTCTTTATGGGATTCTAAGATTTTGAGGCAAGTTTCTTGCATGTCCTTCATTGGTGTTACGCAAGTAAGAAAATACTGTTAAAGTCTCATCTGGCTTGCTCTAAGTCTTGCACGGCAGCCCAGTGATTTGTTTATTATAGATGTTGTTATGTCACCACGAGAGGTTCAACTTGGGCAATTTCATATGACACAACAATCTTATTTGATACTTGTAGGTGCTTTATTAATACGGAATTGCTTCTTCTACTTTGAAAGTGGCCGAGGTTGGGGAAGACTCTTGAAACTTCTCTACTTGGTACGTGGTCGAGCGATTTGCTCATCTTTGGTTTACCATGTTCATTCATTGCTTTCAATTTGCTAACGCCTCGCGAGTGATTCTTTAAAGTGAGATCAGCTCGAGATGCGCTTTACTGTTTCGTGCCTCCAGCATAGCTTTGTGTTTGTAGTAAACGCGATCGCTTGATCCTTTTCTTTTAACAAATTGCTCACCTCCGATGCCTTATCCATGGTGGGCGCGAAGACAGAGCACCGGCATATTGGGACAACTTTGTCGAGGTCATCGGAGGGGTTGGGCTCTTCCCTTCCACACTACGTTGGGTACATTCTTGTTTGTTGAGCGGGGAAGGTTGATCGATCCTCTCCTCTTGCACTCGTTGTTGCTTTATTACAGCCTTGTGTTTTGGAGCTGTAGACATCCCATGGAGGAATATCTTCTACTGTGAAATAATTTGATGCTTGAAGGATCCTTGGGAGTGTTTCTAATCCTGTACGTCGAGGGTAGACGGCGGGTTTCTTTGCTTGGAGCTTTTTTTGATACGTGTCCTGTGTATTGGCCGCTTTGGATGTATCGGCATTCTTTGAGCTCTCAAAGATTGCTTATAATTGGATCAGTGCTGCCATTCACCAGAGCAATTTTGGATCAATGCGAAGTGTCAACATTCACCTTCTTCTTCCTGTCTGCTCTGTTTGCCTTTCATTTCACTGATCACGTATTCTTGTGCTTCCTCTCCAATTCTCTGCTTCCTCTTGTTCTTTCCTCTTTGTTGTCTCTTCACGTTCTTTCCTCTGCGTTTCCTCCTACTTTGCCTTTTTTTGGACTTCTTCGGAGATTTTGGATGTGGCGAGGATGTTTCTTTGATGAGCTGTCGAGCTCGCTTGATTGTAGCATCGCAATGGCTAACAAATCCAGTGCGAGTTTGCAACCCTCTGCTCTCTAAGTTTGTTAAAATTCAACTAACCCGTCATCATGGTGTCTAATTTTAGCTATCTCTTTGAACTTTGAAATATAGACTCGGCCGAGAGAAAAGGTCATCAAACTCGTCTTCCTTATGTTAAAATTTAGTGAGTTTGGCTGATGCTCTAGAACATTGTAGACTACCTTTTGGGATCGAAAGCGTACGGTGGGAAGAGTGGCGAGTTTTAGCATATTAATCTTTTCCGCCTCTTTCTACTGCGTGTTTATAATCACGCGAGTGTAGGCATACCACACCTTGGAGGGAAAGGAGGCCGGACTTTGCTTCTTTGGTTCACCGAGAGTCTTTGTAGGTGGGTGCGGATGTGGACTGATATGCTGTCTCTGGAGACTAAAGGTTTGTGCGGTGTGTACAAGGGGAGGACATGAGGATGCAACTAGCATAGGCCCTGTGAAAACCCTTACATAAGTGAATTTTTGTTCTTCGAACCGAGGTTCCTAGAAAGTGCTGTCAGGTCAATTTACGCTGAGAAGGAGATCTTTGGAGGTAGGTCTAGCAAAGAAATTGCATAGTAAATAGGTAGCATGAGTCCATTGCGAGTTGATGTAGGTGGTGTTTATAATGGGCTTTCCATAGTTACGGTGATATATGTGAATGGGCATGGGGTCTTGTCGGAGATCCATCTCCACCCTAAAAGCTGACACTCGGAATTAAAAGCAGTATCTAAAATGTGAGGCACTAAAATTAAAATGGAGGAATGATTCTATCGGTAACGCGGGATTTATTTACGAAGTCCCGGAATAGCGTGCTAGCTTATCGGAGGTAATATATTCGATCCGCGAGTTTCCCTGTTACATCTTGCTTCCATCGAAAGGTACCATTTCTATGGAAATTTTTGAAGAATCACTGCAATCCCCATATTCGACACATCATGGCTCCAACATAGCGATAAGGAGAACATAAGAGGCTGACGGAGTACTTGCCGAACACTCGTGTTTGTGTTTTGCGGGTTGTCTCCATTCTCGTATGGGTTCGAATCAATTTCATTTTCATCTCTAAACTTCTCCCGGGAATGCTTTATTATGCTTCTTCTGCGGTTCGGGCAAATGGTACATTTGTCTCCGATCATCGAGCCGAAATAGGCACGAAAACTCTCCCATCAATAGTGCGAGAATATTACGTGCAGCGATTGGAAATTTCTTCAATGGCCCATACGACTACATGTCTGCATGTGGAAGAGATTTGCTCGCTGAGCTGCTACCTGTGTAGGTAGGAATCAACTAAAGTCTTTCGAGGTGGCGTCGGTTTCGCTTCGAGCCTACGGAAAGCTTCTACGTTTGTTGTCTCTTGAGGTTCCTCGGCTTCAATCGAGTTGTAAATGCTACGCGAGTAGTATTACCAGAGACCAAGACATGTGGTGTAAAGTTAATCCTTTTTGTTTGGTCCCGGGATCGGCGGCATGTTGTTCTGTTACCACGGATAAATTTGGTACATTCCCGGAGTTTCTTCGATTTCTTCCCCCATTTGGTACACGAACTTGCTACTCTGCGGAGAAGCTCTGCACAAAAGATAGAATGAACGTAATGCGGAGGACAGACGGGCGAAAACTAAGTACGGAAGACTGTGTCGATCGATAAATAATGGAAAATAATCATAAGACTCCGCTGCGGATGTAATCTGCGAAGGGATTTGGGCGTGAAACTTGCTCCATTAATTGGCCGTTTAGGCTTTGTCAATCAATTAAATGCTCATTATATCTTTCGTTTGCCGAATAGTCTCTGTTTAAGCGTGGATTTCATTCTTATTGGGTCGCGCAAAGTGGTGAATCACTATTGGGAAGCGGAAAGAGCTTTTCAATAATAATTAACATAATATGCCAAAAGCCATATCAATCCTTTTTGAAAGTCGCGCTTGGCTTTGTCGCGATCGGCGATCGGAGGAAGACTTGAGTAGTTTAATTTGAGTTATCGTGGAGTCAGGTCGCCGAAGTAAGCAGTATGTCGCTTAACTCGCATCGGGGCTTTTAAGGAAAGGAGCTTTGTTGTGTTCGGATCCTACATTTCTGATTGCCGAGTAGTAATATCGCATCGGAGCCGGGAGAGGGGCCTTATGTTGTGATTGTTTTTATTTTCCCGATTTCCAATGATTTATTAACTCAAAAGGTTTTTATAATGTTTTGTTTGTTTTCAGGTTTTTAGAGGAATAATGAGTTAATACCAATTTAATCTAAAAGGGACCCATTTCATATTATGGTTTTCTAAAGCAAAATTTTATGAAATGAGTTTGTTGTGTAGCACAACAATTGGCTGGATTACGCGGGAGAAACAACTATCCTGCGAGAAATATTAGAATATTTAGAGCTTTCTTTATATAGAAATCTTTGTCAAAAGAAAAGGAAGGTCTATTATAACTAAGTATATATACATTACGAATATAATAAAGGCTATGCTAATTTCTCCTCTTGTTAAAATTAAATACATTCTAAGTTTTTAAATTGGCCTCTGTTGGTTGATAATGAAAGTAAAACAAAACACACTTTCCAACTTAGCCCTTTTTTAATTAACTCCTTTGTCATGGGTAGAGCCTACTGCTGCCCGGCCGACGTTCATAGTCTCGACGGGGATACCTTTTAACCATTTGATTGTCCATGACCCCTCTCATCTCGAGGGTATGATTAAAAGAATGAATTCAAAATATGTTTTCATATTTTATTTATTTTCTTACAATTCTTTGTAAGATAAAAGAAAATGGTATCTTTGGTTTGGTTGCCGGCTATTTGACAATGCCATTCAGCAGTTGTAATCTAATCGAACAAGCTGGCTCTGATGAGACCCCTTGTCTTATCACTTATAAGCCATTACCATTGTTTTGGTATACGGTGTTGGTAATGTGATTAATTCTTTCAATGATCTTGTGGTAGCGGACGGTAAGACCCTTGTCTTTATATCGGATGTTTTATAATTACACTGCGAGTAATCATAAACTTGGATGAATGGGATGGACAATTTTCTCCTTGAAAGAAAATGGATGACAAGGTAAATTGAAGATACTAAGATTGAATCGATTTGTGTTTTTAATGTTGATAACCTTTTGTAGCGATTTTAAAAAACATTAAAATGGTTTACGGTACTTCTAAATCTTGAGAGTTTTTTTTAAAATAAAAATAGGTTTTTAGAAATGTGAATATAACTAATTCCACATGAAGTCTTCCCTTTTTCCTTTAAAGGCTTCTATTTTCAAAAGTGAATATTAAAGTACTTCTTTAGAGGCAACCTTTTAAATATAGCGAAGACGATAGGAAAGCTGTTTTACAACTTTATTTCCTAATAGTTCTAAAAACAAGTCCTACTAAAACTAAAGAAGGGTTACCTTCTCGATTGAAAAATTTCTTTGAGACAGGAGCCATTAACGGAAAGAGAATCCCTCTTTCCTAATAGATCTTGTAATATGAATGTCGAATGGCCCTGTCTTCCGCTGATAAATGGTCCAAGCCACATCTTTTGGAACTTGGTGTGTTTACCTTTGTCTCATGGGCTTTATCGCATTTCGAACTAGATCATAACATTGTTTACAGAACTAGATGAAGGTGAATCAAATGATTTTTTGATTATCTGCTGATGTTTTATAGTGTTTTGGCCTTTTCTCTTATTGGCTTAATTTTAAAATTTGATCATGTACGAGTTGAATGAAGAAGGAGAGGGCTTTCTTCAATAGTGAACTAGGAGCTAGAGAAGGAAAGTGCTAGATTGGTTGGTAATATTGCTTCTTTCCCATATACAAGATTGAATGGAGAAAGTACCTATGGAAATTGTACACGTTATTCTATCATTACATCGTACGAATATTAAAGATTTATTTGATTTTATGAGATTATTCAATAGTTCGCTTAATGATTTTAAGTAATTTTATTGGTATGAGCTACTGCTAGACCATTACTGCAAGGGATAGTAATTTACTTGAGAATATTTTCATTTAAATCCTCTTTTTAATAGCGAACTCAAACATGGCATTTCCGGAGAAATAGGATGCATTGTAAAAAACAAGAGCATTTGGGACACTGAACTGGTATTGATGAATTGATATAAATTATAATTCCTTCGGAAGCTGTTGTCTTTAATGGAATTGCTTCAACCCACTTGGTAAAGTAATCGATGCTTGTTAAGGATATGCCATGTTGTTTGGAGGAAATTTGTGGTGTTATTTCCCCAGTGATATCCCAATCCCCCTTTTATTCGAAAGGTTGCTCGATGTTGTTGGTTGCAAAGGAAAGGCGTTTTCTTTGTCTTCCTTTGGAAGTTTGACAACTTTGGCATTTCCTTGTATTCGAGGTATCTGCGAATAAAGTGGGCCAATAATGCCAACATGAATGATTTTGTGGTGTTGTGTCGGCTCCAAAATGTCCTCCGCTAGTCCATCATGTCGCTCTGCCAAGGAAACCTTTTGTGCTTCGGGTTTTCTAGGCATCTTAATAAAGCTGAATCATGGTTGCCTAAAAGTACATCATCAATGATTATGAAGTTTTTTGCTTTTAATCTAATAGCCCGTTTGTTTTTATAAGAAATATTCGGTGCATATCCATTTTCAAATAAAGATTAAATGCGTATTGAGATTAATTGGTAATACTTATCTGGTTGATTTCTTCAGTATGTGCTGTGTCACCGGTTACGGAATGTTGGATGCTCACACGCTAACAACTTTGCAAAAACCTTGGCCTCTAACAATCTTTAACGGTTTTGATTTTCTAAGTCCTTACTCTTGAATGCGTAACCCAGTTTTCCCTTTTCTCACCTAATTCCCTTTGGATCGATGGTGTATACTATGGGAAAAAGGAACTATAAATTTTGTGTAGGCTTTTAAAAGGAGGGGCACCTTAATTGGTACAATATGCAGCTTTACTTTATGACAAGGAAGCATTTCTCAACTTCGGAGTAATTTGATTACGCACCTGGAAATTTGAACTAAAAAATGAAATCGGTGCTTCAAGTCGTGATCATTAATACGAGTGAGTACATTTGCATAAGATGAATCGGATGCAATAGTATACAATGTGAAATGATTAGAAAAATTGGGAGTGTTTTAAAGCGGGGGCATTGATTATTGATTGTTTGATTAAATCCGATAACCTTTTCCTAGGATCCCCATCAAACTGCAGATTTTCTTAATCATGGTTTTGTGATGGTAAAATGATGTGAGAAAAATCGGGAACAAATCTTTTGACAAAGTTGATCTGACCTAAAAATGACTGCATGGATTTTTTATTATGAGGAAATGGGATTTCAGAAATTTCTTTAATCCTATCAGGATCAATATAAATACCATCTTTGGAAACGATAAAGCCCAAGAACTTTCCTTGATTTAGAGCAAAGAAGGATTTTTTGGGATTGAGTGAAATATCATACTTTCTACAGCGTTCAAAGATTTGATTCAAATCATGTAAATGGTTGGACCTCTTTTTAGAAAACACAGTAATGTCATCTAAATAGACGACTACAGTTTTGTTGATCAATCCTTTGAAGGCTATATCCATTGCTCTTTGGAATGTAGCTCCTGCGTTAATAAGTCCGAAAGGCATTTTCTGATAGGCCTAAGTTCCCCATTTTGTTCTGAAAGTAGTTTTGAGTCTGTCATCAGGATGGACCAGAATTTGGTTGTATCCTGAAAAACCGTCTAGAAAGGACATTAGCTCAGAACCTGCTACCGAATGGAGTATCTGCTCCATGGTAGGTAATGGAAAATTATATTTTTGGCTTGCCTTATTCAGATTTCTGAAATCTATACAAATCCTGATGTCACCATTTTTCTTCCTAACAGGCACCATATTGGAGACCCAGTTTGAATGCCGGACCGGAAAAATAATCTTTGCTTTCAAGAGTTTATTGAGTTCTGAT
Organism: Pinus albicaulis; assembly: GCA_034641835.2. Classification (NCBI taxonomy): domain Eukaryota; kingdom Viridiplantae; phylum Streptophyta; class Pinopsida; order Pinales; family Pinaceae; genus Pinus; species Pinus albicaulis. The sequence continues at coordinate 99,651,201 of CM076572.1, forward strand.
TTTATCTGGCTCTCTAAGTTTGGATGTATTTTCCTCAATTTTTGTTGAACTGGTTTTTGTTCAGAAAGCATTGGAATGGTATGCTGGATGATTGATGTATCATAAGTTTTTAAGTCATCATACTTCCAAGCGAAGACATGTTTATTTTTTCTCAATAATCTAATGAATGTTATCCTTTCTTCGACAGAAAGCCCTAGTCCTAAATTGAAATTTTGAGGATTCTGCTCAGTACCGAGATTTATCAATTCAAATCTTAAAGTAGAACTTTGGAGTTTTGAATTGGTTACCTGTTTAAACCTGTCTTTAATATCATAGAGATCTTCCAGTTTGACCACAGGTTTTGGTATTGAGTTTTCCTCATGCTTTTCTTTCATCTGAAGATCATGATCGTTTTCATCAATGATCTGATCATTGTAGGACTTGTCGGAAGTTAAGAAATGTAAGATGTCTTCATCGTGATTAAACACTCGCCAATTGGTGACATTGTCGGGAATTGATGGCCTAAAAATCAACTCTACTGAAAATCTATCTGGGCTATAATCTTCGGAAGGTAGGAGTTTAGAAGCAACATTGGCTAACAAGTCAGCTGCTGCATTCTGGGATCTGGGGATAGGTGAAATATTGAATGCTAAGAAATGAGATATAAGTTCCTGGACTAAGGACTGATAGTGTTTGATGTGATTAGAAAGACAATGGATTGTATTTCGAACTTGTTTTATAACAATCTCTGAATCACCAAACACTTTCAAATATTGGACTTTCAGGCCAATAGCTTTATATAGTCCTTGCACCAAGGCCTCATACTCAGTTGTATTATTCGTGCATTCAAATTCTAACCTACATGAAAGCATTGTTTTTTCTCCCTCAGGGTTGACTAGAATACACCCTGCTCCTGATCCTTCACTGGATTTAGAACCGTCAAAATATAAAGACCAAAATAAAGAATTATCAACAATTTTATTTACAGAATTCTCAGTAACATTAACACATCTTGAACTGTCAGTTTGTGAAAAATTTTCAATTTGGGATGTGAAATTGTTTACTAAGAACGGAGATGATTGGGCAATATAATTGCCGAAGAATGATTCAGAAGAATAATTTCCCAATATGTTATTATTAAATGCAATTGGTTGATTTTCTTGTTCAAACTCTGTGACAGTATGGGTCATGTGTTTCTCCCGATTGATTTTTATTTGATTTGGCTTTCCCCTGTAGGGAAGCCACATATGAGACCAATCGGTAGAAATATACCCATGGAGCTTCTCAGACCAATCCCTGCTCAAGATTAAACCATAAAACTCAGGTATATCAGCGATTAAGATATCAATTCTTTGAACTACTCGTGGATCAGCCGCTAACCTGATAGTAACAGAATTTATTTCCCCTAAGACTTGGACTTTGGTTCTATCTAACTGCACAATGTGAATTGAAGACTTTTGGGGTTCTATGTTCAGTTTAGAACAAACTGAAGCTGGCATTACATTAGATGATGCCCCTGAGTCGATTAAACAGTTGTGTAGATTTCTATTGTATATTTCGAAGGTTAAGAGGAAAGGGGGAGTATGGGAATTTGATCTGTCTCTAATTAGAATCATATCAGTAGCCTCAATTCTACCAGAAGGTGGTTGTCCTGAATCATTTGCAGCTTTAGCACTAGGAAGAGGCGAGGAAGGAACTGCATTTAGTTCCTTAATAAGTAATTTCTGTTGATGTTTTAACTTACTGAGTTCAAACATGGTGATGTTTGCCTTAGTCTTCTTCATGTCATCAATAATATTGTAATCCATTGAATCCGATACTACCAACGTCTTTGATGTTGAAGGTATATTTGAGGACAATGGTTGGTTTTGAGGGACTGTTGCAGCCGGCTTCCTTGTGGGTGCCTTTTCCTTTGCAGTATTAGTACCTGCACTCCTTTTCTTGGAACTTGCTTGGACAGGTTCAGGGGTACTTTTGCTCCTAGTAGTTACAGGAAAAGCTTCTTGTTCAGTCTCGGTGTCGGAGTTTGGCAATATGAAGTCCCACATTCCATGGCATTCAACGACTTCTTCTTCTTCAATTTCCTCGGATGATGTAATTGTTTCATCTTCTTCTTCATCCTCAGGGTCTGAATCTGCATTGGATATAATATTTGGTGGTTTTGACTCAGTCTTCTTAAAATTCCTAAATGGTTTCTTTGTTGAAGTTTCTGCTACTTGCTTTTTAATTTCAACCATTTCATTTGACATTGTTTTGAGGACCTTTTGAAGACCCTCCATATCGTATGGATCTTTGGTGTTTTTCTTCTTTGAATCGTCCTTGAAAGACACCTTTTTAGATTTCCTATCTTCGAGAGCAGCTTTCTTTTCCAAAGCGATTATACGTTTTTCCACAGCGATGGCTTCTTTCATGTTTTTGGCCAAAGTTGGTTTTGCAGCCCTATCTACAAAAATGGCTATATTTGAAGGTAAGGCTGTGATGTACCACTCGCTTCTAACTTGTTCACTTGGCTTGGAATCGGTGGGAATTTTATTCAAGAGCTTATTGAATCGGGAGTTAAATTCCTTAATTGGTTCTCTAGACTCAATTCTTAGATTTGAAAGGTCATTAATGAGCGTGGCCAAGGATCTATCGTCGCCATATTTGGTAAGAAACTGCTCCTGAAAAATATTCCAACTGGTAATGGATCCAGAGGGTAAGGAAAAATACCAAGACCTAGCTGATCCTTGTAATGTGTAGGGGAAAAGTCTGACTACAACATCTTCTTGTGTTACTCCTTTTAGATTAACTGACAACATGAAATTATTTGTGTGTTCCTCAGCTAATGTTCCAGCATCTGGATTAAACTTTGGTAACCACTTCTCAGGATAATCAGGTAATGGATGTAATGGTGCAGGCATAGTGACTGCACCAGGACTATTCCATGGGTTTTGAGCCATCTTCGGATTACCAACGTTTGACTGTGGTGTTCCAGGTGATTGGGGAGGAGGTAGTAATAAAGATTGAAAAGATTGTGATGTTGAAGGTGGTGACCCCTGTTGAACAATAATATGTAATGGGGAAGTGGGTGTTTGACTTCGCACTGGAGATGATGAGATGGAAGATGATGGAGAAAAGGTCTCACTATCAAAACCTTCAGTGTTCTTTTTTGCCCTTTTTCTTCGGGGTAAAGGTAACTGAGCTGGTTCAATGCCAATTTTTTCGCTTTGAAGTCTGGTGAGATGATGAGGTAGGTGGAATTGCGAAGTCTAACTGCCTTGAGATACTTCAGATCTCTGAGGTGATATGGAGAAGCCTTGAAGTTTCTGGATGATAGACTGAACTTCAGGGGACTCCGGACTTAAACGTTCTGAAGTATGGTGTGATTGAGCAGTGATAGTTGATCCCTCTTCTTCTCGTTTGGACACTAGTGTTTCAGAATGCAAATGGGAGGTCTGAGGTGAGGTGGAGGGTGATTTACTCTGAGAATGGTCTGTAGGTTTTGATTTACTCGCCATTCATAGTTGACATGCCCTCCTTCTAGCGCCAAAAATGTTGATGCCCCGAAAATCGTTTCATCAACATTGGGGGATAACCACCCGGTCCAGACCTTAAGACAGCTCCTTCTCCGTTTGGGATGGTGGCTCCGACTGGATATAATGGGACCAGTTTCCCAGTAATGAATAAAAGGGGTGGATGAATGATTGGTTTTCTAAAAAGTGATAATGAATGGAGTACTTAATCTATAAGCGAAAACGTAAATGACTATTTTATCCCGGGAAGCTTCTATCCTTAAGTGCAACGTTTGGTGATCTGTGTTTGTCGATAGGCATATAGATGACACTATTCAATAAACAAAGAGATTCATTTAAATAATAATTACTTCGTTCAATTAGTTGAACGAAGTAATTGATAAAACATTGTTACACTTATCTTTTTATATTACTGATACATGAATGATTAAAAGAATAGCAAACTGTAAACATCCAGTAGTGGAAAGTATAAAGACTGCTGTTAAAACACATTCATATATTCAATAATAGCAAGAGTAATCAAATAACAATTTACATAAAAAGAATAAATTCAGACATAGATAATAGTACCATATGAGCTGCAAATCTTTCCCAATGTCAATCACAATTTGAATTCCTTCTTCCGACTCAGAAATACTTTTAAATAAAGGCAGTAGTGCACATCCACATAAAGGCTTCGTTATCAAAATTTGGAAAAATTGGTCCAGTTTTCATAAAAAAATATGCCTGAAGTACAGTAGTGCAACTTCAGGTTTCAGTCATATACAAAAACTTACGACCCTTTCTAAATACATGAAAGGGTCTATAAATACTAAATTAAACTAACAAACTACAAAATTAAAAGGCTACTAAATTGGTATAACCCGATCTTGAATATATCATCTACAGCAATCTGGTAATCGGAAACATGATTCATCATTCTGACTGTTTGCTTTTTGTCCTGAGTTGGCATATTGCTAGCATTGGTTCCACTTCTTGAGGGTGGCTGAGACGAGAATTGATTTGAGCAGCATAGGTGGCATCGTGTATATCGGGAATGATACACCCGATTGCATCCGTTAAGCATTTGAGGGCGGCTTTCTGGCTGTATGGTTTTACTAGGAACAACTAATAGGTGTCCCAAGTTAAACTTGTAATTCCTGTAATCAATTTCCCATTCTTTTCTAGCTCTTGACAACATGATTGTTCCAATGTCTTGGGTGATAATAATTTACCTAGAGTACATTGAGAGATCATGTTAGACAAATAGAGAGTATTATTAATTAAGTCAATCAAATTGTTCGTAGATAATCTGCATCTAGAAACTTCTCTCTCTGCTTTCATTAACTGGGACTGTCATTCCATGAACAGAATTTCTTTATGGGATTCTAAGATTTTAGGCAAATTTGCTGTCTGACCCTCATTAGTGTTCTGCCAAGTAAGAAAATATGTTAAAGTCTCATCGGCTTGTTCTAAGTCCTGCCTGGCATCAACTGATTTGTTTATTAAAGATGTTGTTATTTCACACAGAGGTTCAACTTGGGCAATTTGATGACACAACAATCTTATTTGTGTTACGAGTGCCTTATTAATCTGTATTGCTTCTTCTCTGAAACTGGCAGGCTGGGGAAGATTCTTGAACTTTTCTATTTGAGCTGATAATTGAGCAATTTGCTCATCTTTTGTTTTTACCATTTGTTCATTTATTGTTTTCAATTTTGCCAATGCCTCCGATGATTCTTTCTGCTTCTGAATTGCTGCTGAATCTGCTTTCTGTTGTGCCTCCAATAGTTGTGTTTGTAATGAAGCGATTACTTGATCCTTTTCTTTCAACAAATTACTCACCTCTGATGCCTTGTCCATGGTGGCCGCTGAATAGGCACCAGCATATTGGGACAACTTTGTCAGGTCATCAGAGGGGTTGCATTCTTCCTTCCAAACTACATTGGCTGTTACTGTTTGTTCAAGAAATAGGGAAGGTTGATCAATCCTTCTCCTTTTTCGTTGTTGCTTTATTACAGCCTTGTGTTTTGGGCTATATAAAACATCCCATGGAGGAATATCTTCTACCTGCAAAATAATTTGATCTGAGGGATCTTTGGGAATTATTTCTAATCCTGTAGGGGGTAGACCGCTGGTTTCTTTGCTTGAAACCCTTTTTAATATTGTATCCTGTGTATTGGCCGCTTTGGATGTATCGGCATTCTTCGAGCTCTCAAGATTGCTTATAATTGAATCGAATTGCTGCCATTCCTGGAGCAATCTTGGGTCAATCTGAGTGTCAACATTCACCTTCTTGCTGCTCTGCTCTTGCTGCCTTTCCTGTTCCTGATCACGTATTCTCTGTTCTTCCTCTTGTTCTTTCCTTTCTGTCTCTTCCTGTTCTTTCCTCTGGAGTTCCTCCTGCTCTCTTCTTTTAACTTCTTCAGAGATTTTGGATGTAGTGGGATGTTTGCTGGTAAGCTGCTGCTCAGACTCGCTTGATTGTATCATTGGGGCTGTGGCTAACAAATCTAGAGGCAGAGTTTGCAACCTCTGCTTTCTAAGTTTGTTAAATTCAACTAACCCGTCATCATGGTATCTAATATTAGCTATCTCTTGAACCTGAAATATTGACTCTGCCGAGGAGAAAAGGTCATCAAACTCATCTTCCTTATGTTCTAATTTAGTGAGTTTGGCCTGATCTAGAACATTATAGACGATCTTTTTTGGATCAAAACGTCTATTAGGCAGAGAGGCGAGTTTTAACATATTAATATTTTCTGCTTCTTTTTCTGCATGTTTATAATCACGCAGAGTATAAACGCCGCACCTTATAGGGAAAGGAGGCCAGACTTGCTTCTTTGAATTTCTGAGAGTCTTGGTAGCTGATGCGGATGTAAGCTGATATGCTATCTCTCGAGCTAAAAGTTTGTCTGGTATATACAAGGGAAGGACATGGGGCTTAGCATGGCTGCCAAAAAATCTTACATAAGTAAATTTTTGCTCTCCGAACCAGGTTCCTAGGGCTGTCAAGTCAATCTCTGCTTGAGAGGAGATCTTAGGAGTAGGTCTAGCAAAAATTGCATAGTAAATAGGTAGCATGAGTCCATTGCAGAGTTGATATAGGTGGTGTTTATAATGGGCTTTCCATAATTTCTGGTGATATATATGAATGGGCATGGGGTCTTGTGGAGTCCATCTCCACCCTAAAACTGGAAACTCGGAATTAAAACAGAGGGTATCTAAAATGTAGGCACTAAAATAAAATGGAGGAATGATTCTGTCAGTAACACGGGATTTATTTCTGAAGTCCAGAATAGCATTTGCTAACTTATCCGATAATATATTCCCCCAATCCATGATTTCACTATTACATGCTGCTTCCATCAAAGGTACCATTTCTATGGAAAATTTTGAAGAATCATGCAATCCCCACATTCGACACATCATAGCTCCAGCATAACAATAAGGAGAACATAAGGAACTGACGGAGTACTTACCCGAAGACTCATGTTTGTTTTTTGTTGGGTTTTGTCTCCATTCTCTTATAGGTTCTGAATCAATTTCATTTTCATCTCTAAACTTCTCCAGGAATGCTTTATTATACTTCTTCTCTGGTTCAGGCAAATGGTACATTTGTCTCAAATCATCAGGCTGAAACGAACCAAAAACTCTTCCATCAATAGTGCAGAATATTCTGTTCGTAATTGGAATTTCTTCAATGGCCCATCTCACTACATCTGTATATGGAAGAATTTTCTCCCGAGCCGCTATCCTGTGCAGGTAGGAATCAGCCAAATCTTTCAGAGTAGCGTCAGATTTCTGGCTCGAGCCTGCTGAAGCTTCTACCGTTGTTTGCTGAGGTTCCTCAGCTTCAACCAGGTTGTAAATGCTCTGCCAAGTAGTATTACTGAGACCAAGACATGTGGTATCTGAGATTAATCCTTTTTTGTTTGGTCCCGGATCGGCAGCATGTTGTTCTGTTACCACAGAAGCTGAGGCTGTTCCAGGTTTCTTCGATTTCTTCCCCATTTGGTCTGAACTTGCTACTGCGGAGAAGCTCTGCACAAAAGATAGAATGAACGTAATGTGGAGAATAGACGGCAAAAACTAAGTAGAGAAGACTTATGTCAATCAATAAATAATGGAAAATAATCATAAGACTCCCGCGGATGTAATATCTGAAGGGATTTAGGCGTAACTGCTCCATTAATTGGCCGTTTAAACCTGTCAATCAATTAAATGCTCATTATATCTTTCGTTTGCCGAATAGTCTATTTAAGCGCGGATTTGATTCTTATTGGGCGGTTGGGCACAAGTGAATCACTATTGGGAAGCGGAAAGGCTTTTCAATAATAATTAACATAATATGTCGAAGCCATATCAATCCTTTTTGAAAGTCGCGCTTGGCTTTATCGCGATCGGCGATCGGAGGAAGACTTGAGCAGTTTAATTTGAGTTATCGTGGAATCCCCGATTGTCGATAGCGATATCACTTAACTCGCATCGGGAGCTTTTAAGGAAAGGAGCTTTGTTGTGTTCAGATCGCATTTCCCGATTGCCGATAGTAATATCGCATCGAAGCCAGGAGAGGGGCCTTATGTTGTGATTGTTTTATTTTCTCGATTGCCGATGATTTATTAACTCAAAAGGTTTTATAATGTTTTGTTTGTTTTCAGATTTTTAGAGGAATAATGAGTTAATACCAATTTAATCTAAAAGGGACCCATTTCATATTATAGTTTTCTAAATCAAAATTTTATGAAATGGGGGGTTTTTGTATAGCACAACAATACCCCAGGAAAATTGTACACCCCTGCAGCGAGGGGGGACTTGCCCCCCCCGCAGGGTCTGGGGCCAGCATTCCCCTTGCGAGGGTTTCAGTGGCAGCGCCCCCGAAGCTAAAAACATATGTAAAATTGCCTTGTAAAAGTATAGTAATTTCTAGTCAATCTGGGCCGTTCATTAGGCAGATGATTTGATGATAGAAGTTATGTTTAGTTTAGGGTTTTTTTCCCTAGAAGGCAACCCCTCGCTTTGTATGAGGGTATTGTATTGCGACTGTGTATTGTATGAGTATTATCAGAGCGAGAAACAGATAGGGAGACTGTGAGAGAGAATAGAGGATATTACAGCGGATCTGTTGTAGGTTGCGTCTCTTAATTTTGCTGGATAATAGAAAGGAAGGACTGGCTGTTCGGGGTGGACGTATCCCAAACTGGGTGAACCACGTATATCTGTGTCTCTCCGGTTTTATGTGTTTTGTGTGCTTGTGTTTTCCGCATATTTTATGTGTTGCATTGCTCTGTAATATATAATTTTCTAACAACTGGTAACAGAGCCGAAGGTCTATTTGGCTGATAAAATCGCAGGAAGAAGGGTTCCTGGTTCGAGTGGGAGCAATGGCGGAAGATGGTAAATTTAGGGTTGAGAAATTTAACGGCCAAAACTTCCCACTGTGGAAGATGCAGATGGAAGATTATTTGTATCAGAAAGATCTGTACCTACCATTGAACGAAAAAACAAAGAAGCTGACGGCTATGATAAACGCAGAATGGGAGATTATCGATAGAAAGGCACTCAAAACAATACGGTTGTGCCTCGCGGCATCGGTAGCCTTCAATATTTCGAAGGAAACAACAACAGAGGGTTTGATTAAGGCATTGGTGAACTATATGAAAATCCCCCGGCCTCAAACAAGGTATTTCTTATGAAACGTTTATTTAATATGAGGATGTCGGAAGGTGGATCTGTTGCAGACCATTTAAATGATTTTAATACAGTTACGAGTCAGTTAAGTTCTGTAGGGGTAACCTTTGATGATGAAGTTAGGGCTCTTTTATTTCTATGCTCATTTCCAGAAAGCTGGAATGGTTTAGTTATGGCCATTAGTAACTTTGTCTCTGGATCTAGTACTTTAAAGTTTGATGATGTTGTCGGTGCTATCCTTAGCGAGGAAATGCGATGTAAAAGCTCCGGTGAGACATCAGGTAATGCTTTGAGTGCAAAGTCTAGGGGAAGGAAAATGGAGAGAGGAAAGAGCTCAGGATATCACAGTAAATCAAGGAAAGGCAAATCCAAGTTCATATCGGAGATAGTGTGCTGGAAATGCGGAAAGAAAGGACACCTAAAGAAAGACTGCAGATCTCAAAAGGGAAAAGAAGGAGACACACAATAAGGAAAAAATCATGAAGAAAATGTGACAGGTGATGTGTTATAAGATGCTTTGATTCTTTCTTTCGAAAATAATATTGATTCTTGGGTTGTAGATTCAGGGGCCTCATTCCATGCCACACCTGATAAGAAATATTTTCATGACTATGTTCAAGGAGATTTTGGACAAGTCCATTTGGGTGATGATAAACCCTGTAAAATTGTTGGAATGGGTAAAGTTTTTGTAAAACAATAGAATGGAAACCAATGGCTATTAAAGGAGGTAAGGCATGTTCCAGATTTGAAGAAAAATCTGATTTCAACAGGGTAGTTAGGCGGTGAAGGTTGTGTGACAACTTTCACAGATAAAACTTGGAAGGTCACCAAAGAAGCCCTAGTAATAGCAAAAGGTGAAAAGTTTGGTACATTGTATTTATGCAATGGTATTTCTAACTCTGTTAATTCTTTAACTTACAAAGAAGCAGATGCAGGATTATGGAATCATAGGCTTGGACACATAAGTGAGAAGGGATGAAGATTCTTCACTCAAGAAATTTGTTACCAGGTTTGAAGAATGTTGATTTGGATTTCTGTGAGAATTGCATTTATGGAAAACATAAGAGAGTCAGATTTATCAGAGTTGGGAAAGAAAAGAAGAGCGAAAAATTAGAGCTTGTGCATACAGATGTATGGGGACATGCTCATGTATCATCTCTTGGTGGTTCTCGTTATTATGTTACTTTTATTGATGATGCAACTAGAAAAACTTGGATTTATTGTATTCCGAATAAATCTGATGTATTTGAGACTTTCAAGAAATGGAAAGCTTTGGTTGAGAGTGAGACAGGAAAGAAGTTGAAGTGTCTCAGATTAGACAATTGAGGTGAATATTACAACAAAGAGTTTGATAGGTACTGTTCAGAGCATGGAATTCGCAGAGAGAAGACAGTTCCAAGAACACCACAAGAAAATGGTGTGTCAGAAAGAATGAACAGAACAATCATGGAGCATGCAAGGTGTATGAGATTGCATGCAGGATTTCCTTTGAAATTTTGGGTAGATGTTGTAGATACTGTTGTTTATCTAATAAACAGAGGGCTTTCAAGTTCCTTGGATGGTGGTATTCCAGAGGAGGCATGGACAAGTAAAAAAGGTAAACTACTCTGTTTTAAAGCCTTTTGGTTGTGAGGCATTTGTCCATATTAATAAAGAAAACTAAACAAAGCTTGAGAAAAAATCAAAGAAATGTACCTTTATTGGATATGGTGTTAATGATTTTTGTTATTGCTTATATGATTATGAAAATCACAAAATCATTAGCAGCAGAGATGTAATATTCAATGAAAAGGTATTGTATAAGAATCAGTTGCAGGAAAAGAAAAAGGAAAAGGAAAATAAAGAATACATAGTTCTTGATGAAATCACAGAAAAAGTAAAGGTGCCTGAAAATAATAATAATCAACAGCCACAGCAACAGAAACCACCACAACAGCAACAGGCACCTCAAACACCTGAAAGTGGTGTGAGAAGATCTACCAGGATAAGTAGACCCCCTGAACGATACTCTCCTTCATTATATTATTTATTGTTGACTGATTCTAGTGAACCCAAATGTTATGAAGAAGCAATGCAAGTTGAAAGCAAGAAGAAGTGGGAGCTAGCCATGGAAGAAGAGATGGACTCCTTAATGCATAACTAGACTTGGGACTTAGTTAGGTTGCCTGCAGATAAACTACATTGCAAAATAAATGGGTTTATAGGCTGAAGGAAGAAGATGGAGGAAAAAAAAGGTACAAAGCTAGACTTGTGGTGAAGGGGTTTGCATAAAATAAAGGTATTGATTTTGATGAAATATTTTCTCCTGTTGTTAAGATGACTTCAATCAGAACTATTTTAAATCTTGTAGCAGTGGAAGATTTACATCTTGAATAGTTAGATGTAAAGACAACATCTCTCCATGGATATTTGGAGGAAGAGATCTATATGGAGCAACCAGAAGGATATGAGGTCAAAGGGAAAGAAAAATTAGTGTGCAGGTTAAAGAAGAGCTTGTATGGCTTAAAACAGGCTCCAAGGCAGTGGAATCTAAAAAATTTGACAGGTTTATGTCTGAACAAGGTTATACTAGAAGTCACTCTTATAATTGTGTTTATCTGAAAAAGAAAAATGATGACAGCTATATTATATTGTTATTGTATGTAGATGACATGCTTGTTGCAGGGTCTAACAAGCATGAAATAAATGTGCTCAAAAGAAAATTGGAAAATTCATTTTCAATGAAGGATTTGGGAGTTGCAAAACAAATCCTTGGTATGAGAATAAGTAGAGATAGGAAAAATCACAAATTAACATTGTCTCAGAATGAGTACATACAAAAGGTGTTGAAAATATTTATTATGCAGAATGCAAAACCAATTAGTACACCTTTTCCTAGCCATTTCAATCTTAGTAAGGAGATGTGCCCCAAGACCCAAGAAGAAATGGAATATATGTCTAAAGTTCCATATGCATCAACAGTTGGAAGCTTAATGTATGCAATGGTCTGCACAAGGCCCGATATTGCACAGGCAGTGGGAGTTATAAGCAGGTACATGAACAATCCAATAAAAGAACATTGGATGGCTATGAAATGGATTCTCAGATATTTGAGAGGTACCACAAATCAAGCATTATGCTTTGGTGGTTCAAACATTTCTCTCCAGGGATATGTTGATGCAGATATGGCAGGTGACAAAGATAACAGGAGGAGCACTACAGGATATGTATTTACTGTAGGTGGAACAACTGTTAGTTTGGTTTCAAAAATCCAAAGTGTTGTTTCACTTTCAACAACAGAAGTAGAGTATGTTGCTGCTATAGAGGCTAATAAAGAAATGATTTGGTTACAAAGGTTTATGGATGAATTGGGTAAGAATAATGATATGGGCACATTATACAGTGATAGCCAAAGTGCCATTCATCTTGCAAAGAACTCAGCATTTCATTCCAAGAATAAACACATACAACTCAAGTACCATTTCATACGGTCAATATTGGGAGATGGACAGTTGAATCTAGAAAAAATACACACTAGCCAGAATCCTGCAGATATGCTGACAAAGGTTGTAACCAGGGAGAAACTGAGACTATGCTCAGTTTCAATTGGTCTTCAAGGATGATGATAAAGATGAGAAACAACTAGGTCCAAAGAGGAGTCATTGTCCAATAAATGAAGCATTGGTGGAGTTGCTACAATTAGTCTCCAAGTGGGAGATTGTTGGGTGTGGAGCCTGATTTTCATCCTAATTCAGAGATCCTTGTTTTAGCTGGATGTATACCCTAGGAAAACTGTACACCCCTATAGCGAGGGGGACTTGTCCTCCCCGCAGGGTCCGGGGGGGATGACCCTTCGGCTAGGGGGTCCAGGGGCCAGCGGTCCCCCTGCGAGGGTTTCGGGGGCAGCGCCCTTGAAGCTAAAAACATATGTAAAATTGCCTTGTAAAAGTATAGTAATTTCTAGTCAATCTGGGCTATTCATTAGGTAGATGATCTGACGGTAGAAGTTATGTTTAGTTTAGGGTTTTTTTCCCTAAAAGGCAATCCCTCGCTTTGTATGAGGGTATTGTATTGCGGCTGTGTATTGTATGAGTATTCTCAAAGCGAGAAAAAAATAGGGAGATTGTGAGAGAGAACAGAGGATATTACAACGGATCTGATGTAGGTTGTGTCTCTTCATTTTGCTGGATAATGGAAAGGAAGGACTGGTTGTTCAGGGTGGATGTAGCCCAAACTGGGTGAACCACGTATATCTGTGTCTCTCTGGTTTTATGTGTTCTGTGTGCTTGTGTTTTCCACATATTTTATGTGTTTCATTGCTCTCTCTTTATTATATATATATATATATATATATATATGCTTGTTCAGGGATAAAAGGTTGAAATTATTATTTAAGGCTTCATTAATATACTCAAATTCATAGTAATTCCATGCACACTGATAATTTGACAGATATGGAGAAAAAGTTGAAGAGGCTGTTAAATATGAGGAGTGGAAGTGTCCAAAGTGTAGAAGTATCTACAATTGTAGCATTTCCATGTAAGCTTGAATATAGAAATGCACCTAGGAAAAAAAATGCTAATTGTTACGTTGCTTTTTATAACTCAAATTTTCAATTGGGTTTTGATAGGAAACATTTTCTGAAATTTCCAGAAATAAATTTGTTGAATTCATTATTGCAGGAAAAAACAAGGTTGCGCTCCTACTGGAATTCTTGTCCATGTAGCTAAGGCTACAGGATTTGCTTATGTTGCTGATTTACTCAAGTGTCAAGGTCTTTCTGAGGTAAATTCCTGCAAATGCAAATCCTTGAATTTTGCCTCAAGGGAAGCCAATGCAGTTGATTGCAGGCATAGAATTTTCGTCAAATGATGTTGGATCAGCATTGCAGTTTCTCGATTTTTTCTTAGCATTTGAACAAGTATGTACTTTCTTATCCAAAATGTGTTTTAAGTTCATATCTATGGTTCAAGCTGAAAATTTTGCACCGTGGATATTTTCTTTTACATTGTCATAGTTATACCTTCAGCAGTACCAATTTTTTTGCTACAAACACACTAGTGTGACAGTATGAAGTGGAAAGAGTTTAATAATGGTGAATTTACACCATGATTGGGCTAACATCACTTCCTACTTATTCATTTCTTGATTTCTGCATGTTAGATATAGCCCACACCACCTTTCCATTCTTTCAGAGCTATGCTTTTACACTAGTCGACAATAATTTTTATAGAAGTTCTTTGATTGTTAAAATAAAAGTAATATTTCCAAGGAAGGCTTTTGGAAGTATCTGTAAATGAGGTCTTATAGATGTACCTTACCGATAGATGACAATACATGCTATTTTCAGTGCAAGTTAAATACCAAAGGCTCTATGATCATCAAGAAAATATGGTTTTGTAAGGTCGCTGTATTATAGTGAATTTCCATTGTGTTGCTGTCCACATGCTTATATTGCAACTATGAAAGTTTAGTCCCAATTTTCAAGCCTTGGCCTTAATTCTATCCGAAGTAGCTCCTCTTGTTATAGGGCTTTGACATGTGCTTACCATTCAACATAGCAGTATATGATAAACTTTGTATTCATAAACAAATGAGCAACGATGACTCAGAAATGCCACTAAATGAATGAAAAAACCATTGTTCTACGGGATGTGTCCCTTAGGGTGGGAGGGGGCACCTCCATGTTTTTCATTTTCCCAAGGTGTTTTTTATTGTAGGATGCTCCAAGAAACTTTTTTCCACATATCTCTTTTGGGAAATGCGGTGAAACATAGAGGGAAATGCATTTTCCCAAAAGGGTTTTTTATTTTTCCCTTATTTGGGATGATTGAAGAAAAATTTCCCTACATATCTGTGTGAGAAATATGGATGGAAACTTTTCCCTAATGTGAAGGATGCATTTTCCAAAATGAATATTTTAAAGCTTTTTCCTGTAAAAGAAATGCGCTTTTGGACGTCTCTTAGAAAAAATGAGTTGCCAATTTTTATGGTGTCCCAAATGCTTCTACTTGCTTGTTTGACCATCCCTATATGTGCAACCATGACTGTGATTCATTGTATTCCTTCTCCAAGTGACTCTTTATTCACGTTGTGTTCACTCTTTCCAATGCCATTGCAACCCTTGCCTAGTCCAATATACCATCATTTCGACATGAGTCGTTGATCCACATTGTATTTTTGACTAATCAATGCTCATTAAATTGTACTTTGTCAATTTTGGATTTTTTGCCATGTTATTAGAACCCCGTTTTCGAGGTTCATAGTGTAGTAAATGTTCTTTATCCACATTTTTTTCACTCTTTCAAATGCAAGTGCAACCCACACCTAATCCAATATACCATGATTTCGACATGAGTAGTTGATCCACATGGTAATTTTGACTAATCAATACTCATTAAATTGTGCTTTGTCAATTTTGGATCTTTGGCGATGTTATTAGAACCCCATTGTCGAGGTTCTTAGTGTGCTTGATGTTCAAGGTGATCACAGGTTATAGAGCCTTTTCCACTTGTAGTGGTATGTAGAAGTAATTGATTGATTTCTAGTAATAAAAGTTTGTTCCAATTCTTTATTGTGCGAGCTTTTAAAAGCCAAAAAAAATCTCTATCACTTTTCGGATAATATCATTGGATTGTTTACATATATAATCACAAAATATAGCAATAAGTGAGACACAAAACTATATATGGAAGTCAACAACCCCCACAAAATTATTATTCATATACTCTTGGTATTCTAGCACTTGTGGAATAAGTTGGAGAGCCTCCCTGGAGAGCTTGTCTGCTTGGGTATTGAGTTCATGGTATATATGGCCACAAGAGAACTAATCCAACTTGTTGTAGAATTGTTTGATACCTTGAAAAATGTGAGCTAAATGACGGGCCACTATACTGACTTTGTCGCAGACTCATCCACGACAAGTTTTGAATCCCCCAAAATATTTAGTTTTTTTACATCTTTTTGGTTGGCCACATTGACAAGAGCCTAGAGAGGTCAAAATTCAACTCTCATGTTTGTGCCCATACTTGGAGCATATTTGATATGCAAAAAATGAGCAAGTTTTGCACATTTCTTTCTACAATGATTTTATTTCATTGCTTTGATCTTTGTTATTTTTTTTAGTTAGTTTTTTGTACAAAGAATAGATGCATAATATAGCCCATTAATATTTGTTTCGATTGTATCTTTGTTATTGCTTAACATGTTAACGTGGATTACACTTTGTCAAATGACATTTACATGATACACGTTCATTTCAACATACCACTAATTTTTTTTTGAACACTAATCATCTAAGCTCTCTATACTTAAGGATGAAATGCATTTTTATATATTTTAGCACATCTTAAGCCGTCCTATATTCATTAACTTGAGTTATGCTTTGTTTAGTTTTTAGTGGGTAATTTGGGTGAATCTTAGAGTAGTGTTCCTTAGTTGTATAGAATGATTCACATAGGGTCATTTTCAGTGTCTAAATTTATTTGATACAAGTTGATGATCAAAATTTTCTTTGAAAATGTTATTGATACTTGTTGTCTAATTGTCTTTAGTTTTTAATGATGATTGATAGGTTTTCAAAGCAATAATTTGTTGAGTCATTTCCTTGCACATCTACTTATGTGTGGAAATTTTGCTAATTTATTTCTTGCAAAAGGTGTTCAGTTTGTTGTGCATGGCTTTATACTTTGTATGGCCATACACATCCCTTTCGAATGTTGGTGTGGGATATTTTATGGTTCATTGCCAATAAACAACCCACCTTAACCCTGCACCGAGGTCCTCCTATCCATTTTAGTGATGGATCATGGTGTGTTCAAGTGTCTCCTTAAGATTCTCTTGCCTTAGTATAGATGCAAAATTGTGGTTTTCCAATTGATGTGTATTTCCTTTGTAGGTACCCTTTTTTGATTTGTCCTTAGTTTCATGTTTGGCTACAATAGATGTTTTGACCAATTCATTTGGGTCTCTTTGTTAATTTAGATACCTTATGGTATATGTGCACTGATTGGGGTCTTTGTTAGTCATATAGCCTCTCTTGGTTCTTGATTTTGATTTGTTAGGATATGCTCATTTAGGTGTTTATTTAGTCAAACTTACCTTAAATCGAGTGGTTTTTCCATGTGTATCAATTTTTTATTTTATTAATTATTACTTCAAAATCTAGTGCCCTAGTGCAAAGCCTCTTTGGTAGCTTCCCCACACCTTGTTTCAAAAAGTGATGTACTCGTCCCCACAACATAGTGAAAAACATATAATTGTCAAATAAAATTTTACACAATTTAGTGGCATTTAAATGTGCACACTTATTTCAAAGGTAAAAATATTTTCATTTTTCTTTTATTTATTTATTTATTTTTAATTTATTTCTTTTGATTTTTTGATTTTTCATTCTTTTTCTTATTTTTATTTTTCTATTTTTCCTTTTTATCTTTTTGAAATAAAATGAAATTTACAAACTATTGTAAGGGTAAAAATAAGTTACAACAATGTCTTCAGTAGTAGTCATGGTAGCTTTGCCTTTTTCTGTTTGGGGAATGTTTTTCAATATATCAACAAGTTATTCTTTAAGAGGGGAATTCTCTTCTTCATCAGTGAGGGTATATTATTTTGGCATCATTAATTTCTCATTTGTACCTTTTATTGATGATTTCTACTGCTTTACCTTCCCCTTGGCTTCCAAGGGTTCAATATAGTCATACAATATTTGCTGCTCTTCATGTATCTCCAAGGTATTTGTTGAAGAGAATTTAGTTCTTTTTCTTTTTGCCACATTGGCAAATGATTGCTCCTTTTTATATTCATCTTAGTTTTGTCTTTCCATGGCCCTTGTGACCCTTCTACTATACGTGATGGGTTATTTTCTTGGTGCTTGTGTTGGTTGAGATTGAGGTGGAGGTAGCTCAACTATTTCTTCTTACTCCCTTGGGGCTTCTTTCTCCATTATTTGTTTTTCCTCACAGATATTTTCAACAAACTGATTATCTTTGAAAAACTGATCCCAAGTCTGATCATACTTCTCTAGTTCCCATTCTCTGATTAACTTAATGCGGCCATGGTGATATAACCTTCTCTACTCATTTATGGGGTGCTTCTGAATCAACTTTGCGATTTTGGTGAATTAGATAGTACGCCACATTTAGCATTTTGTCTCCCTTCAAATGTTTCAAGATTATCATGTGCTATAAGTAAATGAGGTTTAATCTTCCCTCAAAAGTCACATATGAACCAAGAATGTTAATTCATCTCAAGGATGTTCTCACCAGGTGTTAGCCATGCCTCTAATTATCCTGCCATTTTAAACTCTTGTTTTCAATTTATACAAAATTTCATCCAATACATCCAAAGTCTAAAAATTGAGACTTACACCACTAGAGCTTTTTGAGCACCATACTTTCTGAAATCTTCTATTCTTAGTGCCTTCTTATAGGTACTTGAATTTTCGATGCATTTTGGTGGAAACTTTCAGCAGCACAACTTTGATTCCATGTTAAAAATTCATCTCATGACAGTGGATCAACACTCATAGAACTTCAGCTCTACAACTCAATTTGAAACCTTTTGAAACAACTATCAAAACTTCAGATCTACAAACATAAAAATGTTGTATTGAAGATTCAAGAGTGTAGACATTGCATGGAAAAATGTTAGATCTTTCCAGCAACAAACATGAATAATTCTAAGGAAAGATATATTTGGAAAATCAAATCAGCATGCTATAGTGGAAATCAATAGAAAATATATACTAGATCTATGAAGAAACCAAATTAGCGCACTACCATCCCAACAATGAATAGAGATAAATTAGATGTGAAAAAATCAGATCAACACATATAATCTCTACCAGCAAACATATCTTTCTATTAAACAATAAAAGAAGATTAATAAACCAAACTCAACTTCTCTCAAGCATACAAAGAAAAAATCAACTAAATTCTAACAAACCCATGAAGGGAAGCACTATCGCTAGCAACCATGTCTCTCACATACCAAATATTATCCTATAATGTAATATGCTTCTCCTTCATTTTTATAGAGTAAGAGGGGATGTTATAATGGAAGCCTCTAGAATTGAGCACTCCACATGACCAAGTTCGACACTAACCTAAGAGAGTGCACCCTCCAATGGAATCTTCCCCAACAAGAACACCTCACATGCACTGAGGATAGCTGCTTACCTGACAACTCGTGCTAAGCATGCTTCTCCAGTAACTAACTCATGTAGTGCCCCTTGAATGTGCCAATGTCATTATGTAAGAACATGCCCACATGTGCCAACTCACTGAGTCCACATATTTTTATGCAACACCACGTGTTTTTATCTAAAAGCTTAAGTAGTGCACCCTCCTAGTCCTAATTAACTCCAAATGGAGGAAATCGATGAAAAGGGTCTATGGTACAACTTGCCTCCATGAGAATTTCTCCCATTGATGCTTCCCTCTCATAGCAAGAGCCAAACACTGTTTGAGAAACAAGGAAAGTAACAACCCTAGACATATTGACACTTTATGAGAGAAGCCAATGGAAATGGACACTAGGTATATAATGAGTTTAAAAAATAATGGATTTATGTTTAGGGTTTCAGTCTTTGGTTGCTTTTTTCTTTTATTTTGGATTTAAAGAAATATTTAGGATAGCTTCATTTTTTTAAATATTTTTTGAGAAACAGGCGTAGTAATGATGGCATTTCTTTGAGAAACATGGAGGTTTTTTCCAAACTGGGATGAATTTCTCCCACAATACATTACCTATACAAAAGTAAGAAACACGTTCCAAATATGATGCTTTTGATGGGGTTTTCGTTTATGATGTGTTTCACATAGTAGCCACTTTTTGACATCATGTTATCTGTAATGTAGCATTTGAGGAAAAATTTTGACCTAGATAAACTAGATACCTCTTTGGTTGGGGAAAGCCATCAACTGAGATAAATTTGAACCAAAATGAACCTAGAATCCATTCATAATCTAGATTAAAGGGAAATACCTTTCCTAAATAAGTTCCTTTCAGCCCATGGGAGTGTGGTTCAACAACAATTTGGATGGTAATCAAACTTGTATTAATGTTGAGACCTTGGTCAAGTGTCCCCCCTCCCCTCAGTTGGTGTGGATGATACCAAGGGCTAGTCCTAGGTGATTTTGATGGCACAAAAGTGCCTAAAAAATGCCACTCATAGCAGGTTTTCTTAGCTGGAGGACCTCTGCTAGCATCCTTTCCAAAACAGTTTCCTTGTATCTTTCAGTTGGCCTATTCGATGGCTCTTCCTTGTCTATCACTTGTCTTTACATGGAGTGCATTATCTATGGAGTCTATCTATTGACTTGATATTTAGTTATCAATTTTCTAATTATTGGGGGTTTAGGTATTGTTACGAATCTATGATTTTGTTTCACATTGACTTAGATCTTTACTAAATTTGCTACTTGTTGATATAAAGAATTTTAGTATTTTGGATGTGTTTTCTCTTATGTCATTCTCTTCTGACCATATTAAATTTGACATTGAATTCTGAGCTTATTTACATGATTGCAAATTTTAAAGTCGATATTGAAAGTGTAGGTACATGATTAGGAATAATGAATTTCAGTGTTTAATGAAATGCATGACATTACAATAATTCTTCTCTTGTTAATATACCAAGAGTTCATAATTTTGATTCAACATTGAATGTTGTAACTTCAATTACATTGACTTCGAGAGTAAATAGTTAAAGCGCAATTATGGAATGACAAAATCCATGTCATTTGCAGTAAGCTTCATAAATATGACCATATATCTTATGAGTATTTTATTTTTCTTGTAGGATATCTTGAACGTTTTTGAATTTGCTAGAGGTCATTCCAATTAAACACGGGGTTTTGTCCATGGAGCAATGGGACATCTTGATCCTTTCAA
Source organism: Pinus albicaulis (assembly GCA_034641835.2). Lineage (NCBI taxonomy): Eukaryota > Viridiplantae > Streptophyta > Pinopsida > Pinales > Pinaceae > Pinus > Pinus albicaulis. The sequence continues at coordinate 99,672,236 of CM076572.1, forward strand.
TTGAAATATGTTTCCATTGGAGATGAATGTTATGGAAAACAATATTATCGAGGTGTGTATCTATCATATGTACTATCTACAGGTAGCATATACTTCTATCAACATTCTTCCTGATAAGGGATGACAAGTTTTGGTTTAGGAGCTGTTAGCTATGTGGGAGAGTTGAGTTTTTCTAGACCTCGTAGGATGTTGGAGTATGTAGCATTTGTGGAAGAATTGAAGGCTTTTGGGAAATTTCAAAAAGGAGATGTGGGTGTGGCCTGGAATAGAAGGGACGTGGAAATGGACACAGTTATGTTGTCCCTGAGGCTTGCCATGGGTATTGATATTCAAATGTTTTTGAGGGTGTTAGGGAAGTCCCTCTACATGTCTTTGTGCAACGAATTGAAGCCATTTGTAGGGAGTGGGAAGTTAATCTTTTTGGATGAGGAGAGAAGGCCTCTTTCGCCTGAAATATTTTATTATCTTTGTAGTGGTAGTGTACAGGAAGAATTTTTTCCTTAGAAATTTTCACAGAGGAATATTGCAGAGGCTGATAATGAGCTATTGTGTAGGTAGAGGCAATCTGATATGGATGAAATTGAAGAATATTTTATCAATAGTGCAAATCAGATTGTGTTTATAAGACTAAGTGACTTGGAAGGATTATTCCTTTTGTCAATCGAGCTAATTTCAACTGCATTTTCAACTATTTCTTCTTGATAGTGGTGGAAATGAACAAGTCTTTTTTGCAAATGAACCTTGCAAAGGAGGATGGTGAGCTTCTCTATAGAGATGGGCAGAATGATCTGGATGAAGTTGAAGAATATTTAGTTTCTTTATTGTAGATCAGGAAAAAATTTATAATATTGAGCGACCCATTTTTAGCTCTCGCTCTTTGATAGGTGATTTTTTAAGTCCCATTTACTCCCTCTTTTTTTTTTTTTAAACTGAGATGGGTATATTTTATTTATGTGGAAATATTTGGTTGGGCTAAGGCCAAAACAAATAAAGGTACATTGGGGCTAGCCGACTTTCTTAAACATAAAAAATAATTTTTTTGCCTTTTCATGGTATGCAAATTTGGAGTGATCTTTCCTCATTGATGCTGAATTCACCTTTTGGAAAAAGGCATCCTTTGTTTACCATGGATTCTGCTTCGCTGTTCGACTTCCTGAGAATATGAAAGAATTTATATGAGGTGAAGTCAAGCAATATTATCTTTAATCTTCGCAATGTCTTGTTGAGGATTGCGTTGTTGAACTGTTCCTCTGTGTTGAGTTTTTTTATGACAATTTATGAGTCTCTAAAGGCTTGGAATTATTTGATACCTCCATCTTGTGCTATTTGGAATGCTTTTAGGAGACCTAGGATCTATGCCTGATTATTAGTTCGTTGCCTGAGTCCCTAACTAAAACTATCCCTTCCTATGTCGTCCAGGGAATAGATAACACCACCAACACCAGCTGCTTCGGGGTTTCCCTTGGATGCTCCATCGAAAAAAATCGTAGTTATGTTTTGCTTCCTCCACCACTCTTGGAAGATGTCATCAGGGTCTCTTTTTCACCATTTTGGGTTTGTGATGGGAGGGACCGATGGTTGTTTCCTAGCTTGAGGGGCGAGAGATTCCATCCAATTATTTTCTTCTGGAAGTAGTGAGGTGTCTTCTTTGTAAATTTGTTGCTGAACTGATTCGAGGAGAAGTGATTTGGCTTTAGCTACAACCTTTGTTGGAGGGCAATAAGTTTCATTGAAGATCTGCTCTTTTCGGGCCAGCCATATCTTCCAACATACATATTTGGGGATGGAAAGCCAGACTCTATGCCAAAGGGATTTGTTGGGATGCTGTGAGGATAGCACTGACTCCATGAAGAAAAGAGCTCTGAAATTGAGTTTTGATTTGGGAATGAAGCCTGAAGATCATTGAGGATGAGACCCCACACCTCTTTTGCAAATATGCAGTCAATGAATATATGAGACGTTGTTTCACTATAATTTTTGCAAAGCACACACCTGTGAGGGCCAGCAATATTCCTTTTGGCCAGATTGTCCCCTGTCAGCACTTTGTTGTGCATAAGTGTCCAAAAAAATAAATTCACTTTCGGGAGGCCGAGAGAATCCCATACCTGCTTCTAGAAATTGGGAGAGTGGTTACGGTCTTTTGGAAGTTGAAGCGCATTGTAGCCTGTAGCGTTGGTGTAAATTCGAGACAGATCCCATCCCCAACTATTTGTCATGTCTATGTGCATTGGAGCTGTGTCATTCAACAGTTCTGCGAGGACGTTTTGTTGATGCCGATGGTGTTCTGGCATGTCGTGAAGATACCAACCACTCCAGTTCCTGTGCATGTCCCATAATGGAGAGATCGTGTAGGTTGCTAATGCCTGCGTGGATCAACCAAAATTTTAATTATGTTATGTCTTCATTTTTTCAGAGAGGTTCGTGATCCATTGTGAGGTCTTCCCAGAGCTTCATCCACCTTCCATTTCCTAGGATGTGATAAAAATTTTTCTTAAAAAATTTAATGCTTTTCCTACATAGATTCCAGGCTTGAGTTCTAAGTGCTGTGTTATTTGCCTGCAAATTTCTGAGAGGTGCTCCACGCATGTATTTTGATTTGAGAATTTTGCTGACAGGGTGGTTTGGATCAGTGTGCAGTTTCCATAATATCTTTCCCCCCAAGGAGAGATTATCAAGGGATGGATCTCGATCTTTAAACCTCCATCCTTAGTTGGTCTTTTCACAAGCTCCCGATTTTCCAAGTGAATTTTTTTCTGATTTCCTTTTCCTTCCTGCCAAAGGAATTCACGCAAAATCTTAGAGATCTGGTCTGTGAAAGTTTTTGGAGCCAAGAGGAAGGAAGATTGTTAGACAGGAAGAGCAGACTGAATTTTTTTAATGAGGATCAGTTTTCCTCCTTTGGTGAGCCAGTGACCTCCCTAGGAGGCAATTTTGGACTTGATTTTACTAATGAATTCTATCCACAGGGATCTTTTATTGACCCCAGTTGTTAATGGAAAACCCAGGTACTTAATTTTCTCCCATTGGGAAAATCCATCAAATGCAAGGAGCTATGAAATGCGAGTGACCTTCTATTTCTCCACGTTCCATCTGTATACTTCACTTTTTCTCTCATAAATTAGTGCTCCAGTGACCCTACAGTAGCTTTTGAGGACAAAGTCAAATTACTTTGCAATTCTGAAAGAAGCTCCTCCAAGGAGAAGAGAATCATCAACGAAGAGGGCATGGTTCATGGGATCCAAGCTGTTTGATATTCTTAAGCCAGGTAGAGTCCCAACATTCCTTTCAGCAGTGAGCTTTCTACTAAGAGTATCTGCCATTTGAATGTAGAAGAATGGAGAGAGAGGGAAGCCTTGCCTCAGACCTCTTTGGGCTTGAAAATATGACGCAGGGTGCCCGTTGACCAGTGTAGCAATCTAGGGCTTTTCAGTACAAGATTTTATGAGATTGACAATCTGAGGGGAGACTCCAAAGGAGAGGAGGAATTTGAGAAGGAAAGAGAGATTGATCTTGTCAAATGCATTAGCCATGTCTAGTTTAATCAACATCCCTTTTTCTTTTCACTGCTTGCTGGAGTGGATGGCTTCTTTCACTTGGATTACATTGTCCAGGATATGCCTACCTTTGATAAACCCCCCTTGGGAGTCGAAGATTATTCTTGTTAGCAGAGGTTTGATTATGTTTGCTAGGAGTTTGGCTAGAATTTTATAGGAGGCATTGCAAATTGAAATGGGTTTGAATCTGGCGAAGGTTTCTGGATTGAGTTGATGCCTCCCCCTACCTTTTCTTTGTTCAGGAATCCTTTTATCATTTTCAGCAAATCATATTTTATTATATCCCAACAAATTTTGCAGAAATGGATCGTGAATCCATCATGGCCGGGGGCCTTGTCGGGTCATAGCCCCCATGACTTTGATAATTTCTTCTTCAGAGAAGGGTTTGGTGAGGGAAAGGTTTTCTTCAGGGCTAACAAGATGAGGGATGTGTGAAATAAGATTTGTTGAGTCCTCTTCACTGCGATCTATCCCAGAACTATAAAGTTTTTTGAAATGGATTTCTTCTTCTGCTTTGATTTGGTCAAAACCTTTACAGATCTATCCCTCAATTTTTGATATTTCCGTGATGTGATTATAGGAGAGACGAGCTATGTATTGCCGATGGAAGAAGGAGGTGTTCCAATCCCCTGCCTTCAACCACAGGTTGCGAGATTTTATCCTCCAATTTTCTTCTTCCATGCGAAAGGAGAGCTAGGAGGAGAGTTGGGCTTTTACCTCTTTGTCCAGCATCTCAGAAGTGATGTTTTTGCTTTCCATTTCCAATTGCAAGGTCTCAAGTGACTGAACTGCTTCTATTATGTGACTGGTTGGTGTTTTTATTGGTTTTATTATCCATTCTTTCAGGGCATGCTTTGTAGTCTTGAGTTTTTTCTCCCACACATAGCTTGGAGACCCGGAGATGGGTTTGGCCCAGGCTGCTTTTACTATTTTGGAGAATTATTCTCTTTCAATGCGGAGGGGACTGAACCGAAAGGGGATTGGGCCCAAGTATTCTTCATCTTCCACAATCAGTTGAATGGGCGTGTGGTCTGAGGTTAGTTTAGGGAGGATTTTTGTTGATATAATCTTTTTTTCTATTAACAGTGAGCCTTGGACTAAGAATATGTCCAAGCAGGCGGAGATGCGGCGCTCCCCGATTCTGTTGTTAGTCTAGGTGAAAAGGCTTCTCACAAGGTTGAAGTCAAGGAGATCCCATTGCTGAATAAGCTTTTCCACCAAGGGTAGCATTTGATCTTTGTTGTTGTTACCTCCCCTCTTTTTTGTTGGTTTCAAAACTATATTTAGATCTCCGGCCAAAATGACATTATTGGGGGAGTGTTGCTCTAGGAAGGCAAACAGAGAGTTACAACACTCTCTTTTTTCAAAATGAAGTACAGGGACATAAAGATTGAGTAATGCAAAGGTCAACTTACTTGTTTGGTGCTTTAATTCGATGAAGATCCAATGCTGGGTCTCAAAGGATTTTTTCAGTTGAAAGAGTTCATCGGACCATAGAGTTGCTAATCCACCAAAATTGCCCCTTGAGCTTACTGCTTTTCATGCATTTTTCTTCCACTTCAACTTGCTGATGTTGAGAAGGGAGAGCTCTTCGATTTTAGTATCTTGGAGCATGAATATGTCTGGGGGGTCTATTTTCAGAAGGTCTTTGACGACTACGATTTTCGATGGATTCCCCAAGCCTCTGCAATTCTAAGAGACTAGACGCATTATTTACCGAGGGAGGGGTTTATGAATCCTCCCTTGGGAGGCCTTGCTTTGGTGTTTCTCTCGATAGACATCTCTATTGTGGGTTGGCTTCCTTGCATTTTTAGCCTTTCTGCCTCCTCTTACCTGACTTCTTTTATGGGATTTCCTTCTGGCTCTTTTTGAGGGTCTCTCAAAGGTCTCATCCTTTAAGGAGAATGAGCTGTTTGTCGGCTTTTTCTTTGTGATTTTTGCATATGAAGGGTTGGAAGGGCTATCTTGAGAGGCTCCAAGAAGGATTGTTTCTTCGCCTTCTTTATTGGAGGTGGGAGGCACATTCTATTCCTCATGTTTCGGGACTGATTCTGGAGAAGTTATAGGGATGATTTCCTTATCATTGGGGATTGAGGCCTCATCCTGGGTGGGGGTGAAGCTCTATCATTGGTGGTGTTCCCCCTTTTTAAGCCTTTCACACCTCCTTTTTGGTGGCCTGCCTTCTTGACTAGGGTCCATTTCTCACCCTTTTTTTTCTCAGTCTGCTCGTATTTTTTCTTGCAATGTCTTGCGAAGTATCGATAGATGTGGCAATGTTTGCGTTTGAAGGGGAGTTGTTCGTAATATAGTTCTTGAACATGGGACCATCCGAAAACTGTTAGCTTGATTGCTTCCAGCAACCGTTCTTCCAGATCTACTTCGACGCAGATGCGGGCACAAGAATACTGGTATTTTCTTACAGCTTGGTCGATGTGTTTTTATAGGGCATTTCCAATAATCTGAAGGGACTTCTGGTTCCAATAGTGCAGAGGGAGATGGGGGAGACGCACCCAGACTGGAACTCCAGAGGGCACATCTTAGGAGGGATCAAATTCGGGTGACCACTTATTTAGGTATAGGCCTTGTGGCCCCATGAAGTATGGGACATTCCTGAATATGATACTTTTGTCCTCTGCACGTTCTAAAACAAACACGAAGAAACATTTTCCTACAAAATAGCTTTTTATACCTTCTTTGTTTAATGGGATCCGGTTCCTTTGAACCCAGTCTTTGACTGCTTTCGGAGATGGCCAGAGGCCCATGAATTGCCCTATGAGGCCTCTCTCTGCGAGGTTCAGTGCAGATCTACAAGTTTCTTCTTCTGGGAGGGCCACCGAGGGGATATTGTCCATTTTCTTAACAAACTTTTGCTGCATTGCTGAAGAAGAGTGTTTGCTGCTGGAGGCCACCAAAGATTTGAATGTTCTCACCTCTAGGGGGAGAGGGAGGGGTTCAGATCCCCCTCCAGTGGTCATGGCTGAGCTGAGAAAGAGGGGCGGCTAGGGCGCGCAGGACTGTTGTGCGCAACAGCCATAGGGACATGGTCGATCCGCAGCCAAAAACCAATATACCAAAACTTTTTACACCCTTTCAAAGACTTGCTTCTCATGATTTGTGATAAATCTTTGTTTGGAGGCCAATTTGTTTTCAATAGGCCATTTATTTTCTTTAGAGTTGTGCTATATTCATATTCATTATAGTTGAATTTTTTGGTGTAATCTTCACATTTGGCCTCATCAAATATTATTTGTATATTTTACACTATATTTCTAGTTTTGGTTAAGGCTAATGTAGTCAGCTCAATGTAGGTCCATAACCAAATTCCTACTAGAGATACCTTTGTGGGGGCAGAAGTAAGCCTGAGATGATCATCCCCTTTAGTAAGGAACTAAAATTTTGCTTTTGTCATGATGCCAATAGTTGATAAAGGAGAAACAAAGATCAATGACCTCCCAAGTGAGCTAGGTTAGGATGCAATATAACTGAGACAGTTGTATTGCATCCTAGCTCGCTTGGGAGGTTGTACATCTTCCTTTCTCCTTTATCAACAAATTTTATCATGCCATAATCCAAATGTGAGTTCCTTCTTAAAGTGGATGATCATCTTAGGGTTACTTCTGCCCCCAAAAAAAATTTCTAGGAGGCGCGTCGCAATTTCGATGGTTGTTTCCGTCGCAATTCCGACAGATGTTTCCGTCACTGGTATGACCTAAATGTCACTAAGCCTGGTGTCGGACTAGTGACGGATAAGGTAAGACTACCAACAGTTGTTTACATCGCTAATATGTCCCAACTTTCGCAACAATGTTATGCCAGTTGTCGGAATAGCGACGATTGTTGTGGCACTTTCGACGGTTGTTTCTGTTGTTGGAAAACTAACAGAGTCGGATGTGCGACGACAGGCCGTCGGTATTGCGACACATTCTGGGAATCCATCGGTGTCATAATACCGAAGTCTTTACATGATGTCGGAATAGTGACAATAAAAAACATGATTGTAATATTGACTAAATGAAGACACGTGTCATGTATAGATTCACTCTACCGATAGTTATTAGAAGTGTCACATATGCGATGATACATGAAACGAAGTTTTTCCCAACCTCAAAGTGTTGCTCTTGGGACACCTATGTGTCGCAATAGAGACATTTTGGCCTTCGAAAATTGGGCAAAATATGCTAGTGTTAGTGTATTAACACCATTTTCGTAAAAAGGTTTTTTAAATTCATCGTTGCAAGTGATATGATTTTTTTTGTCCTTGATGAGAAGTATCATGACAATTTCTTTCATGTTTCTATCATTTCAATGGTTGGTACATTGTATGTAAGTTTTTATTTTTTGTTTTTATCCATTAATGTTGATTGGGCTTTTGGAATTTATGGTCACTTTTATATCCATGTTTTACAGTTATGCGCTAGAACTATGAATGGTTGTGAGTTAGAGACAATGGTTATGAAGAAAAAAATGTGAGATTTAGACATGCTGCTCCATTAATGGAAAAATCTCCTATCACAGTTTATTACATTGGTGGCACTATGGATAGTTGAAAATTGGCCAATCTCAAAATTTACCAATGTCACTTTAATGTACTATGGATTCCATCTTTGTTTAATGTACTTTAAACATGTTTAAATTAGTAGATTTTCGTTGTTTGTTATTTTTTTCTTATCATCTTTACTTTGCCCACTCTAATCCTATTCTCTATGAATCTTTTTTTATGCCCCTAGATCTATTCTATAAAGGTGGAGGGGGGATGAAGTTTTTTTTTGTAGTGTGTAGCTTTTTTTCTCTTTGAGGTGCTTGTCTTCACACTCCTTTTCTAGTTGAAGTACTTGTGGGAGGACATAGTTATCATTGAGAGGTAGAGAGTGCTTTCCTTATATCCATACAATTACATCTTCGGATACTCATCCTTGGTGTGTATTTTGAAGTGTCTGAATTCCCCTTTGATATCTCGTTGGTGTAACATATATTATTAAAAATTTGTACTTAAAATTTTCAACATCTATTTAGTGGTTACGTTTCAGGATCATTATTACTAATTGTTGTATTTTGACATCTTTAATTAATTAATAACAATAACCACTCCCAATTAGTTTTATAGACCTCATAACCAGTATGATTCAAATATGTAGTCCATTATTCATAATTGTATCATGTATACTCATTGTTTTTGGCTTTTTGGCATGCAAATAAATCTTTTAGAGGAAGATTTTTATGCCATCATAACATATTTACATGATTCAGAAGGTGAGAAATCAATCTTTTGTGTAATTGCATATTTTAGATTTGATAATTATAGGTTATTTATAGGCTATCAATTTCTTTAAAGTTTCACGTATAATTGACTATTTAACTAAAAATATTGAGTATCTTATACATGACTATTTTTCTCTCCACCCACTTTTCATAACTTCCATAACTGTTAGGTGCAAACCTTGATCCTATTTTTCTTTTTTAGTAAAATATTTTCCAAGGCTTTACAAATTTTTATAATTTATTGAAAGTTTTAGAATTTACAATTTATAAAGTTTCAATATCTATTTTTTTGTATTCTAATTCTTTAATGGGTGTTAGCTCAATGGAACAACATCTGCTTTACAAGCATAAGGTTGGTGGTTTGATTCCATCATGCCTTGATATTTATATGGAATGGAGACAATCAATATTTAGTGACAAAGACTCTTTTGACCATCCCCAATGAGTTCATGGTGATATTTTTCAACCCTCACCAAAATATGAAATGGTGACGGTAAATGAACACCAACATATATATGCATCAGTAGTGGTGACCATGAAAGGTTCATCACCATAAATCGATGTTGTTCATATGAAATGGTGACAGTCACTATCCGTCATTATACTCATTATTCGTGACAGAACTTGAATTTCACCAAAACACTTATACTTTTGGTGATGCCACATTTAGTGGCGTTCATGTTTTTGGTGACGGAGGTTAAGTTCCATCACCATTTATCATATGAAATGGTGATGGTCAATATCCATCATCATAAACCATTATTGGTGACAGACCTTGAATTTCACCACAACACGTATATTTTTGGTGACGCTACCTTTTGTGGCCCGTTAAATTTTGACAACGTCATCAAGCCAATGTTTTGCCCTTCAGAAGATCAGACCTCCGAAATTTTCACAAAACCTCTTGGCAGAATAAAGTTTACTAAGTTCAGGGATGAACTTGGTATCTATTGTAATGTATCTTTGGATCATAGGGGGGAATGTTAGATGATCCAAAATAAATTTTATCATAGGTTATAGTGTTTGAATAAAATAATTATTAATTTAAGATATTAAATTAATAATTATTATTCTAGAATATTTAATAAATCTTTGAGATATTTAGAATTAGAAATTTTTTATTAAAAATTAGGACTCTAGAAAAGATTCGTTTCCTAGGCTCTAAGTTAGGAGTGAAGTTAGTAAAGTGGTTAGAAGCTCATTTATTGTAAATGGACACTTGTTTATTTTCCAAGTGATCCATAACTAGATTAAGTTAGAGCATAGAGCTTATAAATAGGTTAGTTTCCTATTTTCATTGTAATGTGTAATGAGAGAATGAGAGTGTGAGTTTACGTGTGTAAACTCCTGTAATTTGCCCTGTAATCTTTTTGCTTGATCAATAAAGTTGTGTGTCTGAGGACACTTCGCATTTACACCAAAGGTTGCAAGCTTCATTTCATCACCCAAACCAGACCCTAGGTCAATTGGTCGACCTCATGAAAATCCTGCAGCTGCGACCTTTTCATCTTCCTCGGATCCAGAATCTTCAAAATCTTGGTTTTTTTGTATGGTGGTGGCGGTTTTCTGCCTCCCTTTTTTGTCATTTCTCTCAGATCTCAACTCAAGGTGAAACTTCCCACAAATGTCCCTCTTTTTTACAATATGTGCAAGAGGGCTTTGCTCCCTTTCTTTTGGCTGCGACACTCCCTTTTGGGTAGTCACTTTGTTCATGCGCCCTCCTGCTTTCTATGTGCATGGCCTTCACACTGGCCTCATCGATGGTAGGAGGCTCAAACATCAATAATGAATGCCTTATGTAACTATGTAATAACCCAATGTAGTTAGTTACAACTTCAGGAGAATCTAATGAAATGCCCAAACTTAGTGCTTGTTTTCTAAATTCCTCGGTAAAGCTTTGCACATTTTTTCCTTTACCTTGCCTTAGGTACCGCCACTCCATTAATACTTTTTTCTTATAACCCAAGGGATAGAATTGGTCTTTAAGTGTAGTAATGAAATTTGACCATGAGGAAAGTAGGTTACCCAAATTACTGTTGCCTTGAAGTTTGCTCTCCCACCAAATGAGAGTTGTGCCACTCAATCGAAGAGAAGCCAATTAGATTTTCACATCATCCTCCACAATCTGCTGGATCCTGCAATAGAGTTCAAGCTGCCTAATCCAATTGTTAAGCTTCTCGACATTACTTTCACCATTATATAAAGGTAGATCAAATTTAACATCTAACTTAAAGAAAGGCTTGTTAGACGTACTTCCAGAATTTTATTATGATGGTTAGAAGAGGAGGAAGGACTTTCATTTACTGAAGGAGGTGGATCTCCTCCACCATCTCCATGCGCTGAACCTTGCCCTTCTGAAGAATGATCTCTTGATTCTCTAACTTCTCAAGCCTAGAGATTAGCTTCCTACTCGATCTGCCATGGTATAGAAGGTTTTGCAAAAATTGAGCTCCTCCTCATTCCGATCTTCGTCCGACCATTTTCTTTCTCTGACGTGCATGTCCAGCTTCGGGATCAAAAGCCTGTAGCATCCCCTCGCCTCTTCTTAGCCTATTTCTTGTTATCATACAAGCATGTAATTCACATCTACAAACACCTGCTCTGATACCACTTGATCCAAAATATTTTGCTTGAGATGTATAAAAGAATTAACATGTGAAAATTGTAGCTTTAAACAAGAAACTTTAAAGGCATAAGCGGAAAAAGAGAAAAGAAATTAACATCATGCACGAGAACACAAAGTTGATATCAGAGTTCGTCCAGGAGAGACTACGTCTCCGGGCCCTGCTCAAATAGTGGGGAGGCCCTGCTTTCATTAAATGGCAAAAATGAAAGTAAAAGTACAAAATGAGGAACTACACCCTTATACCTGCCCAATCTGAAATTGGCCGAAAATTATAGACCTCTGATGACGAAATGGGTAGCATCGTTGGATTCGTGGTATCGAATAGTGCATAATCCATATAAAACTTGCCTCAATATGACAAAGTGAAAATCTGGCCTCTCTAGAAAATGGCTCAGATCATGGTTCTGCCCCCTCCTGCACACTGCTCAAGGTTCAACTGCATTGTTTTCCGTGCCCACTCCTATCTGTCCTTGGGCGCCCAAATGAGTGAAGGTTTATATAATGAATTGTTGGGCGGAATTTACAAAGTGATCGGTTGGAGAGTTGGTTTAGGATCTGAATTGTGTGTGAGGAGGTCGGGTGGTCAAACCCCGACCCCTCCTTAAATAATCATAAGTTGTTTTAAAAATATCTACATTATCTAATTCTAGAAATCTGCATGCATGTTTTAACAACCGCATTTATTCTGAGGGGGGAGGGCGGGCGGCCCGCATCAAGCGGCCCGCCCCATGTTCTTCGCTGTCGGCTTCGATTATGTTGTTGGAGTACCATAGGGGTCTAGTGGTGTGGTTACACCCCCGCCCAATATACAATAGACATTGCGGCCGTTTAAGTGGGCACCGTGGGGGTGGCGGGGTTGACCACCCACCCCTTAAATTTAACATATGTTTTAAATAAGTTTTCGGATTTGGATGGGTTGGCGGGGTTGGTGGCCCGCCACCCTTAATATATATATTTTCTTGTTTTTTCTTGTTAATAGCATAAAGTGGTTGTTTTCGAACCTTCGAATTTTTTTACCGAAGGAGTACAATTAACGGTCCCACATATTCGCTTGGAATCCGGCCAGGTTGGCCAAAATCCGGTGGCTAGGTTCCAGTGAAATTGTTGCCTCCTTAAGCTGCCACATCACCAAGTCAACCCTCGAACTTTGACTACTCCTAACTTCTTCATACAGACTCAGAATTGAGTTTCGTCTGCGTCATTGGAATCAGAATGACGAGATCTACAATTTGAACCTAGTTCAAGAAACTTTCGAACACTTTGATTTTTGAGCCTTTTTACATAAGCCACTTGTACTTGTACCTATTTAACCCACCTTGATCACAAATGGTTGAAATCTTAGAAACACTAGTAAGAAATGATAAGATAAGATATTTCGAAAGGCCCTCTCCTTCAAGTTGTCCACTAAATTAGATTTGCGTATAAAGGGTTTTGGAAACCAAGAAAGGAAAATCTTCCAACCATAATTGTTTGTAATCCCAAATGTAGACAAATCCAATGCATGGTGATATTTTGATGGACCTTGTCAAGGAGAGGCACAAAAGCTGACGCAGGAAGAGTTTTATATTCGGAGGGCGCTAAAAAGAAATCGTTTCAAAGACGCACTGAGAAAGGGTACATATAACTGGGCAAAACTGAATTCTCTCTCTGTGCCCGTGGATAAAGCTGTGAACAGGAAAAGGGGTCTACATATTCAAATTTTAGGGAATTCCAAGATAGTTGACTACATCAGTAGTCAAGTAAATCTCCAAAATTTGATCCTTTCCCCAGTCTTCTTGGAAATAATCAAGAGAACTAAAAGAAAATTTCAACACACATGTAGAGTTCAATCTTCCTGCTGTTGAGCAGCATTAAAGCCCTTTTTGGGTTAGGTTTTGATATTGACACAAACATTTTTTGAGAGCTGGGGCGCATTTCAATCTATGTTCACATTTCTATTAAAAAACGGTAAATGTACAGTCTATATTCAAATACTAAATATGCAATTCATATATACAAACTTCTATTTCAAATAGGAGATATACCAATTTTTCCTTCAAAAGGAAAAGGAGCACAAACACATCGTGCGTCCACTAAATACGGCAAACACATCATATGAGTATCCAATAGTTAACTAGGAGAAAACAAACAAACAAGAAATGTTTGTCTTACTGTGAATCTTTTCAGGTTACTGTAAAAATGCTTGAGAAATAAATAAATTGCATTGCTCTTGAGTCTTAGGTGAGAGCAAACCAAGTAGAGTGCGACAGAGCAAAAAGTAAAGTTAAGTGAGAGCAAGTGGATGAAGTAATTTTGAACCGAGAACCTTCTAATTTTTAACTTTAAATTGTGATTAGCTGGAAACGATATTCAATCCATCCACGATATGGGGCTCCTGCTTATATGTCATTTACAAAATAGCGATTGGAACTATATGTCGTTTACAAAATAGAGATTGGAACACCATAATTCGCACCCTCTCACGCAGCGAACAAAAAATAAGGAGATTGCGCACCAAACAAACCAACAATATAAACAATAATGGGATTGCACAACAAACAAACAAACAATAAGGAGATTGCGCAGCAAACAAACCAACAATATAAACAATAAGGAGATTGCACAACAAACAAATAAGGCTGCTAACAACATAAGGCTACCAAAACTAGAAGGGCCCTATCCTTCCCCATTTTCTCGCTGGTTCGCAGGGGCACATTTGCGGAAGAGTGAGATTGTCTATTACCGCTACATCATTGTTCGTCTCCTTTCCCTAGGTAAGGCAATAGGAAGGTTTTATGATTTGGTGAAGTGAAACATCTCCGCGTAATTACATAATATTATAAAGTAAAATGGCCTTCATTATATACGTCATGTTATTTTATTACATAATATTATAAAGTAAAATGGCCTTCGAAATTTTGGAACGTGGACAACTATAATTTGGAGCTTTGGCACATATGATGTTTGTGTATATTACAGCATGTGACAAGTGCAGGGACCAATATAACAACAAAAGTGTGGGTGCATCATCTCCTCATCAGCCATCAACATCAACAAGGGTTACAAATAAAATTTCAAATTTCAAATTAGCCGGTATGTGTTCTATAGATGAGTATGTGATGGTCACAACACAGATAACAACATGATTGATTTGTTTTGGAATCCAGTTCAGTAAAATTCAAAAAATAAGGTAGTTGTAGTGTTTGGAATCTATTTTTGAGAGTGGAAATGAATGTAGCACTATCAAACACCCTTAAGACACCCAAAACACTGAAGTTTAACAACTATAAACAAGATTCTGATAAAAAATTTGCCAATTTTTTTCAAAATCTCTATCGAATTCTGAGCCATTCCCTTATTTTTTAAACTAAGGTGAAAAGAATGTCAAGATGGGTGCCGTCACCGAGAAAATGTCTATGTAAGAAGGCTTTGCGATAAGTAATAACACCTCGTCTTGGGCAAGGTGATTGCAATAAAAGAAACTTTTTATAATCTTAAAGAGTTGTTTACATGGAGACCACTCGAGTCACATGGGTTATGTACTTCGTTAATTTTCTCGAAGTGGATCATTATCCGCGATGGAATAAAGTTCTGTCTCTGTACAAAAATATTATTTTACTCCTAAAAAGATTCGTTGGACGATTGTTGCTTCCTTTCCACTCTACTTCACAGAACATATTTGATGGCTTTAATGATTTTGATGTGACTACTTATTAGGAAGAGGGAATGCAGATTCGTTGGACGATTGTTGCTCCCTTTCCACTCTACTTCACAGCAAAGCAAAACATATTTAGTGGCTTTAATGATTTTAATGTGACTACTTATTAGGAAGAGGGAATGAAACGGAGCAGAAGAGTCTCATTGCATTTGTCGGAGGACTAAGAGATCTATGTGGGGTTGGGATACGCCAGATCCGCAACAGCTACAACATGTGGTCAGTTATTGTAGTGGCAGTTTATCTGGAAGATACCCAGCGGAAAAAATGAGTGAGATCCAGAAGATCATGCGCAGGCAATTGGGATTCCTTGAGAGAGAACGCCCCAGAACAACGTACCTTCTGGACTAATGTCCTGGTACAGATCATTCCACAGATCATCGAGGACAGCGGTCTATCAGGTGGGCTTGATTTATTATGCCCGTATCATTATTTTCATATTTCCTATTAAAAAATTACAAGATCAGACCATGAGCAAACTTGAAAATCGTTTGCGGATCTGCTCCCCATTCTCAGCTCTGTGGCTTCATAAAAGAGCCCCCTTAACCCCTCTAGTAGTTGTGCGTAATTTGAGCCTAGGTTCTGGCTATATTTATATTTGGTTACAAAAGACAGTTTTCATTATTCGAATTTCGGGATAGATCAATTTGGGAAAACATATAAAGATGAGAGTCGAGAGTGTAGGTTTTCATGGGAGAGCTTTTAGGATGAAACTGTGTAAAGCATTTTATATTCGTCCAAAGTTTCAGGTGGACTCTTTACAGGATATAAAATTCTCTACACGGTTTTATCCGAAAAGCTCGCCTAACATGTATAAAGATGTTTTGCACATGCAAACAAGTTTGAATAACTCTGATCGAGTTGCGTTTTTCCAGTTATGTCTATAAATTAGTGTTGTACAAAAAGCGTATATCCATGGCTGTTTGAGGATTACCAACAAGAAATCAAACTTAGGTAGCTTTGTAAAAACTTCCTGAAATCAACTAACTCGGGGTTATACAATCTTTTCAAATTATGACAGGACAACATCATAGATGCATCAAACCGAAACACAGACTAGCATGTTTGACATTATTAAAATTAAGATAGGGTCGGTTCAAAAATGGCCTCTATGAAAAGTTATCTCGGGCCTTTTGAAGCTTCTCCCATGACTCACGTTAAATGTCTACTGGGTTGGAGCTGCTTCCATGTGAGTCAAAAATTCATGTGACCTTCATGGTTTCTTTGGCTTTATCTAGTTTCCATTCAATGATCTTGAAGCTCAATCGAAGGAAAAATCCACATAATATTGTGAAATTGGCTTCCAATCTTCACAATCTGCCCAGTGTTTCTAGCTCCTTATGCTCCTGGTTCTCCAACGTGATGGCTACCAGAGTCCTGGCCAGGAAAATATAATTCCATAACCTAAAACATTTTGGTGTCCATAGACTTGAAAATCCAAATTCTGAGCCTCAATCTTGAAATCCAACTCGTATTCGTTGTATGTGCATGTGAAGATGGTTTCGTCTATCTGAATCCATCAACTCTCTCCTAAATGTGTTGTGCTAGGCTTTTGATTGAACCAATACTGACCTACGAAAACGCTCTTTCCATGCCTGTATCTTGAGAGCAAGGCATGGCATTCCTTCTTCTTCATTGTACTCCCATTGACTGGATTCAAGAACATCAAAGCCTTCACATTGTGAGCCACCCTTGTTGGCCAATTCTACAACAGAAAAATCATAGTGTTCTCCCACCTCACATCATGAGTGGCCCACCACCCACAAGTTGGAACGCTTCAAACAATCACCACCAGCAGCCCATCAAGAATGAGAAATGACCGGCCCAAACACTAGTCTAAAGCTAGGGAACATAAGAGGAAACTAGCTGGTTCTTCACACTTTTAAAACCACCAGCTTACATCTAGAAAGATGCGGTAACCCTCAAACTCCCCCCCAACTTATACGTTTCAATTTTTTTAACAAATGGCAGGATACCAAGAGCCTAGATATAATAGAAAAACAAACCAAGTAAGTTCATCTACACATAAAACATAAACATTGGAAATAGGACCCATAAGACAGGGATAAAAGCTACCCATATTGACCAACCTAATTAGATTATACAGCATTCGGGTTCAGGAAAACCGACCTATACAAGTGACCAGCTAGGGCACTTTATACAACCATTCACATTCCTAATGCCAAATGCATCATGAAAACGTCTCCTACATTTTACATTCTTTAAACTAAAACCTCTCTCATTTCACAATAAATATCTATCAACCTCATAAGAGTTACCATAATTACCTATGTTGTATGATTTTTTGGAACGTTGGGTACTTGGGTACAGGTATCCAGAAAAAGTTAGAAGTTTCTCCAAAATTTATAGAAAAAGGCAAATCAGAATTTAAAATATAAAAATATAAAATATTTTTTTAATATATAAATATATTTTTTTGAGTGTTTTATTTTAAAATATAAAATATTTTTTTAATATATAAATATATTCTTCGAGTGTCTTTTTCCCTGTGTCTTTTTTTTTATATGTATAAAATGACAAGTTCATTATTAGTTCTCTGCCATATGAGTTGTTTTTGAAACAATCTGACTGTTTTTGAAACAATCTGACTTAAAAATACAAAGAAAAGTTTTACATATGTTTTTCTAGTTTTTTTTAAAAGAATAAACAACTCTAATATTTAAGTATTAATTGTCACATACAATATGCACACACAATTTTCTGTGATATATATACATAAACAACAAAAGAAATGCTCATCAGCATGACATCCCAGATATAGAGGTGGAGGTGCAACAAGCTTTCTTAACCCATCAAGAGATTGCTCCAGTTTCTTAATTAAGGATATGGGTGTTAGGGATGTCTTTGGCCATTCTTCCTGCAGATGTTTCAACCTAGGATCATCTTTTGTGGGCAGTTCAACATATTTCTCTACAGGCTTTCTATTCCCCAACTCTAAGATTGGATCTTTAGAAACAGAAGTTCCATAAAAATTATCCACAACTGTTTGTTTAGTCCAGGACTCATGAAACATTTTTGTGAATTCTGCCTATTATGAATTTATGAAACTTGAATACAACAAACACTTAATTATGAATTTGTACTAATTATATTGAACTATTAAAAAAATCCCTAAAATTAACCTATTTCTAAGCTACAAATTTCACCATCTTTTTAACTACAATGTGAATGGTTTTTTTTATTACAAGCTTCTTGAATAGAAAAGTATGATGAAATTTCGGATTAAAATGGTATTTTTTTGGGTTATATTTTTTAAATGGTTTATATTTTATATGACTGGAATAATTTTTTTTTTTTGGTTATTTTTTATTTTTCAAGGAAAATATTATTTTATTTTAAAGGTAGTAAAAAATGATTTAATAGCAGTTTATATCTATGTTAATTCTGAGTTTACTAAACACTAAGAGGGCTCAAAACTCTTAAGGTGTAAATCTGTTTTAAAGTGAAAAAAAATTAATGTTTTGGATGTTTGGTAAATCTGATGTAAAATATTTTACACTCATTCTACCCCACACACACATATTTCATTGCGTGCTAGCTCCTTGAATAGAAAAGAAAAGAGCTACGATACGATGAAATTTTTAGCAATATGAACAGATTTGTAAATACATGTACAAAAGTATTCATAAACAAAAGCATTATATATGTGGCATTGCTATACTTTGCTTGTTTAATTTGTTTATAAAACAAAGTTGATGAATGTCCTACCCCTCTGTATTCATATATCGAACTATTTTAACAATTAAACGAGTGTAAACCAATAAATGGAATCGACTAGTAAGGAAGGCTCATTTATTAATTCTAACCAGGATCGATTCTAACAAAATTCATTAGTTCTGACCGATGATATGTGTATGTCGTAGGAGCCAAACCTCTGTACGGAGGAGCCAAAATTATACACAGGGCCTGGAAGGAATCTCAGCGTGACAGAAGTGGTGTGGCGTCCCAATTGCATGGGCACGACAAAGACATTGGGGAAAGAATATCGATTCATGATGAACGTGAAATGGAAGTAGAGAGGGAGAAGTATATGGCACTGAGGGAAGAGTTGCAGAGGTTGGTTGCACAGGCGAAGCCAACGAAGGCATCGCAAAACCAAGGCATCATGAAAATTGCTACGCCCACCAATCAGCTGTTTTCACCAGAGGCTGTCATCAAAGCATTTAAAACAAAGCCAGGTGTCCCAGGACTGTTCTGATGATGTTGAGATAAGAGGATAAATAGTGGATGTATTAGGATTTGAGTAACATATTTTTCTGCTATACTTTTGCCAAAGTTGGAGTGTTTTTATTTCAAATGGAAGCATAAATCCCTCCTTTGTTTTTATAACAAAAAAGTTATCCTGAACTTCAACTACGGTGGTATGTTGGCCCTATTTTGTTTAATATGTGCACCAAAAAACTGGAACTAAACTTTAATATCTGGATGGAAGATTTAGCTTCCTATAAACATGTGACAAATGTATATAAATTTGGGCGGATGGTTGTATATCCAATGCATATTTTTGACTTTCTAAATGTATTATATTTATATTCATCTAGTTTGGTATGATATTAGTTAATTTTATGATTTAATTGATATTCATCCAGTTTGACTTCTAAACGTATGATATTTATATTCATCCAGTTTGGTATGATATTCATCGAGTGGTAGTGATCTTTCTAGTAGTATATCTCTTCTTTTTGGTGTAACATTGAAAGTTGATGTTGTTATTATAATGATTTGGGGGCTCCAAGAAAATGGTAGGGTTTTGGTTTTGAGTTTTACAGTAGGGTTTTATTTTGTTGTAGTAGTGAAGGGTGTTTTGTAGCATCTGAAGTCCACCTATGGCAGCGGCTTTTGGGGCGGGGGGAGACCCCCTCCTATAGAAATATCATGACTGGGGAAAGTAGTGGTCAGCCTCAATCTGGTAGTGCTGGTTCGGTACTTGGGGCCCAATGGCAGGCCCAACAACGAGGTCAGTGTTTGCCTAAATCATCTAAGAAGCCCCGTTTTATCATTCCTCCAAATAAACTTGATCGGTATAGGGGTTATATGAAGGATCATGCATTGATTTGTAAGTTTATCGGAATTTGGCCCACTGAGAAGGATCTTCTTAAATGGATTCATCTCAAGTGGCAACCCAAAGGGCATCTTGATCTCAAATTTGGTGCCAGAGGTTTCTTTACTGTTATTTTCACCAACTTACTTGATAAAGAATGAGTTTTTGAAGGGGGTCCATATTTTTACCAGAATGCGGGTCTTTTCTTGTGTCATTGGGAAGAATGTTATAACCCTGACAAGGAACAGTTTCTGTCAGCCCCCGTGTGGGTTTGCTTGTTTTCTCTTCCTATGGATTTCTAGGATTCAGAAATTTTAGAGGGCATAGGAAATTCACTTGGCCGTTTTGTTAAGATCGCTGAGATGACCCGGAGAGGTCGTTATACATCTTTTTCTCGTATCTGTGTTTATATGAACATTTCTGAACCTCTTCCTGAATCTATCGAATTGGAATATGTTGGAGAGCTTTGGCAGCAACCACTGGATTATGAGCATATTCCTTTTTGTTGCCGGCGTTGCCATGAATATGGGCACTTGTATAAAACTTGCCCTCTTAATGAGTTGGCTACCAACCCTAAACAACCAAAGCTTGAATCTGACGAAGTTAAGGGGGAAGAATTTCAGACAGTTTCCACAAAGAAAAGGCAACCGGGGCGTGGTCAGTGCAGTCCTCCTATTCAGGAGAAATTGCCTCGACAGTCACCAAATCGGTATGATATTTTACAGGAACAGGATCAGGGGGACAACGAGATGGATTCACTGGTGGAAGACACTTCGCCTCCACAACAGGCTCTTCGGGCGATGGCTAAACGAAAAGCCCCTTTGGAGCATTCGGACAATGAAGGGCAACAAGAGCAACAAGAGCATCTGGAACAGGCTAAAATGGAAATTGATGTTTTGAAGGATGACCTTACAAAGGAAGAATTACTTATGAAACGCTTACTTAACGATTGGAAAAACTTGGATGATTGTTTCATTCCAGATGATGAAAAAGATTTGTACAAAGAGACATTCGAAAGGTATCTTACGATACAAGCACGTCGAGAGGTGGAGGCGGCAAATCAACAACAATCTGTAGACGTATCTACTTTACCGTTATCTCAGCAGGGGACAAAGATGAGCCAAGAACCTCCTGAGAAGGCTAAATCTGGTAAGAAACGAGGTCGTAAAACCCTACAAGAGTCTATTCAGTTGGTAGGTGAGATGTTAGTTAACTCAGGACATATCGTGCCCATCTCCACGATGTTCCAGAAACTTAACAAATCTTCCTCATGATTATACTCTCTTGGAATATAGGTGGCCTTCATAGTAAAGGCAAACAACGTCACCTTCAAGATAGAATTGTTAAGGATAAGCCCCATATTATTCTCCTACAGGAAACTAAGTTGTCTGGGGATAGATTAATGAGTATTGCTTCAAGATTAAAACTGTGTTATGAAGTTATGGCTATTGATGCTAATGGTTCTGCAGGGGGAATTGCCATTTTATGGAATTCTTTCGAGTTAGTGGCTACTAGCTGGTTTGGACTACCTCGAATGCTTACTGGTAGGTTTAGGCAACTCGGTACAAAATAATGGTTTTTTGTCTCATCTGTTTATGGTCCTACTGTTCCAGGGGAGAAGTCTGACTTCTTTACAAATTTTAAGACTCTCAAACTTATCAATCCTGATAAGTACTGGATCGCTGGAGGTGACTATAATATGATAGCTAGCCTTGATGAACTAAAAGGTGGTACTGGTCGATACGTTCAAGAGATGCAAGACTTCACTGACCTTATTACGGATACGTCCCTTGTAGATATTCGAACTACTATTGCGTTTATTTGTTGGGTTATCAAATTGGCTCTGCTACTGGTCAGGCCAACCGTGCCTTGGTTTTGCATTCGGCGTTTTCACAACACGGTCGACTATGTTACCTTACAGGTTTTTAATTGGGTTTGGGTAGTCCCTGCACTGGGCTTGGGTCTATATCTGTTGTGGGGTTTATACTCGGGTTGCTCATTCTTAGTTGCATCCTCTGTTGTTATGTTGGTAATTTTCTGCTACAGATTAGCTTCCAGCATGGTTTGTCTCTGCTCTGATCTTCTTCTTTTCATATGGCACCATTAGCTCCGTGTGTTATGTCGGTGCTGGACTTGGGAGATGCTGGTGTCAATCATTCTGTTGCTTTTTCAATTGTCTCCTCTCTGCTGACTTCACTTCTTTTATGGTTGGAAGTTTTAATAGATTGTTTAGTTTCTCTTGAAATGGCAAGACGAGGCCGTAAGCCAGTTGGGGGGCAGGGTAAACAGGTTTTTGCTGCGCCACCTAGGAAGCGTGGCTGCAATACAATTGAACAACATCTTGAGCCTCTGGTTCATAATTTTCTGCATGAGATTCCATCCTCTGTTCGTGATCGGGTTTATGGTTGGGAATCTGAGATTTTGGACAATCCTAAATCACAGGATGATACGACCTCTAAAGATATGCAGCGAGTTGCCCCAGACCCTGGCCATACCTGGGGTTGCACATCTCTTTATCAACAGACTATCTGAACATATTGGATAATTAAGTGTCTTCTTGCTAAAGCAATTGTGTCCATTGCAAAGCCTAAGCTGGACTCTAAGCTAGAGGAAACTCTGGCAGATATTAATAGGAATATTCAAGAGATTAACTTAAGGCAATTGCATCAGTATACGCGTCTTTCCAGATTGGAGGAGGAGGTTAAAGCTCTCGCTCAGGTCCTTGTTAAACTGCTTGGTGCCACTGCTACAGCGCCCGCACCAGTTGAATCTGATGAAGACTGATTTTCTTTACTGTCCTTAGTTTTGTTAGAACTGTTGCTATCGGTCCTTATGTAGCTTTCCTTTACTATTTGTTATGGTTTTGGACATCCTCTGGTTTCTGTATAATCTTCAGTATAGGCAGATATGGCTCTTGTTATTAAGACTTTTTATGTTCTGGTTGAATTACTTTGAACTCAGATGGCCAAAATACCTGGTTTCATACGGGTAGGTTGAGGTCTAGTTTTGTATTTTTTGCCCAACTTTTATTAATAGAAAATCGAAGGTACCACCTAAGCTTAGAAAAAAAAGAAAGAATGTTGATATTGCTATTTTGTAAAGGTGTTTTTTTGGGATGAATACTCTGGAGCAGTCATACACTGATTTTTGTAGGTGATATTCATAGGTGGTAGGACCATTTAGCCTTGTGAAAAGGTCCACAACATTTACATCCATGATACTTTTTGTTACAATACTTGCCAAATTATTGTATACAGAGGAATATTAAGAATAATCACCACTACAATGATCACCACCACTCCAAGATGACTACTATAGTAAAAACCATCTTTCTTTTCCAAAACATTTCCACCATGTATCATGTATAAAGTGTGTCCAACTATTCTCTTTTTTGATGTTATATCAATGCCATGTTTCTTAATGTTGAGAGTCTTGTTTGTGATCAAGCCAAGGGTGTTGTAACTTTCATTCCAAAGTTATGAATATCTATACTTCTTATGAAGAACTTTTGTATAATCAAATTAAAGTAAAACACATACCATTTAGTGAAGATGAATTATATTGTTTTATATAAGTAATATTATTTATGTGTTTTTTTAATATAGTTAATATGTCATATGATTTCTCAAAGGTAATGACTTTATGAACCTATTTCTGTTAAGTGTGTTTGCATTTTAGACTTTCATAGCATAAGTTATATAGACTTTGATTTCATCTAAAAAGTTCACCGAGTTCATACATTTACTTAGCAATGGCTTTTTCATAATGCTCTACACATGAAGATGCAATCTCAATTGATGTTATGAATAGATATTGCTTCTCTATTTCAAGAAAAAAAGTGCTTTTATTTACTCAAAAACACTGTAATAAGTGGAAGTAGATCTTTCAACAAATTGTACAAAGGGCCCTCTTAAATTTAACCTTAAAGGGATAAACAAATGTTTAAAAATGGTTGTTTAACAAACATAATGAATAACTCACTATGTAGGGATCAACCTCTATTTATTGCTTCTCTATTTCAAGAAAAAAAAATGCTTTTATTTACTCAAAAACCCTGTAATAAGTGGAAGTAGATCTTTCAACAAATTGTACAAAGGGCCCTCTTAAATCTAACCTTAAAGGGATAGACAAATTTTTAAAAAAGGTTGTTTAAAAAACATAATGAATGACTCACTATGTAGGGATCAACCTCCATTGATACATGAAAACATATGCTTCTATGTACATTGATATCCAACATAAAAAGCTAGTAGAAGATAAAATGTGTTTGAAAGTTAACATGTTCCATAACACAAAACCTATATGCCTCCTTTTAATGCTTGTATATTCTATCTATTAAACAAAGTGTAAGAGATTATATATTACTAGACCAAGTTTGGTGATGAAAACTAATTTGAAATTGAATTAACATTATTATTTTAATAAAAATCAGAGCAAAAATAATAATGACATAAAATCTCCTTCACAGCAAGAAAATAATTAGAATCTCTTCATGAACAAGAGAATGCCAAGACATAAAATTTAGCTAGAGACATCCCCAAATGGATTTAAAAGATAGAAGAAACACCTCATCCCAAGCAAGGGTTAACAACTTAAAAAATAAGTGAAGACATAATCATGAGCAAAACATAGAAGACCAAGTCTACACACTCACAAGAATTTAAAACAAGACCATACCAAACATTAGCAAGAATAAGAACAAATAAACTTGTCAACTAATTATTCTCTCATTAAATAAATTTTATCATCCATTTTCTAATAACTATAATCATATAATCACTAAAGTAAAAAAATAAGAAAAAAATAATAAAATAAATTTATTAATCTAAAATAAAAATAATATAAAATAAAATTATATCTAAATTTCTTATAAACAATCTTTCATTTTTATCAATTACTCTCCAACATCTACAATCATTAGAATAAAATATTTAAAAAACACCATTATTCAAAAAATTACTAAATCAAATTCATCAATTCATTTAAAAAAACAGGAGAAAAATATTAAAAATATAGATATAAACAAAATATGTTCCCCAACTATTAAAATTATGAAGAAAAACCATTTATATTAATAATTGGTTTACTTTGAATATATTTAATTAAAAAAAAACTTTTTTGAAATTCATATGAGAAGATAAAAGCATCTCTCTGGTTATTTGTTCATTCTTATTTTTACTAAAAAAATAAAATAAAATAAATACAATATTTCTACTCCATATTAAATCAATATAATTGCTAATTTGCGAAATGATGTGAACTATTCCACATCCATTAACAAACAAGAAAATTATAGAGAAAAATCACTCACATTAATTGCTCATTACTATGAAAAACTTGTTTAGATTCATGAGATGATAAGTTCATCTTCGTGGTTACTTTTCACTGCCAAATACAAAAATGATAGAGAAAAACCACTCATTGATTGCTCATTACTGTGAATATATATGCAACATTTTAACTCTACATTAGTTCATAAATTTAACTAGTAGAAAACAATAAAATAAAGAAAATGAGAAACATATTAAAATATAAATGAAACCACTGTGATAGAGCAGCTCTGTTGAAATGGAGTCTGTTGAGCTATTTTTCATTCTCTTTGCTTGTGGGTATGCAACATGATCTATAAATCTATACTCATATATATTTTGAGACTCTTTGTAAAGGTGTGCCATACTTTGTGTATTAAACTTGTAACTCTCAAGTTTTATGCATTGTGTTCTGGTTGTTTTTGATAAACTGGTAGTCAAGAATAGAAAACTATCTACATTCCATTCACTTCTACTTATAAGAAGGGTTATTCACATTTTTATTCTTTTATAATAAATATGGTTACCAAAAACTTGTAACACCACCCAAATGAGAGGATCAAAAACTTAAATGATAATTTTGTTTCCATCTCTAACTTGTTAATTGATTTTCACTTGTCTTGGGCTTCGACCATGGAGTATTCCAGCTGTTGAGAATTTGTCTCTCCTCCAACGCTTTGTTGTCTTTGAGCATTCGCATGCAGTGTTTGCAACCTTTTGGAATGATTTCTCATTCCTTTTTATTGGCTTTTGTTTTGGTGATTTTGTACGATTTCTTTGCTGCAAGTGTAAAAAATTTCTGAATTTCTTTCACACTTTTGGAAAATTCAATCATTAGTGGCCCTGCTTCATTTACTAGATGGAAGATGACAGCCTTGATGCTATGGATACTCATTTGGCTTCAAGCTCCAATAGCAGCAGGACTATTTCTAGTGGAGATAGTGTTAAAATAATATTTTATTAATACCTTGGTCGAGACATGAGTCTTTTCTCCCATTTTTTCGCATCACTATAAAACATGACCATTGTAACCCTAGTTTCTTTGGTCACATATACGAAACTGATCTCAATAAATGACTTGCCTGCTGCTCTTCGCTCACCCCATACATGTTTTGAAATATGACAACACTTTCCACCATTTTTTTGTATCACTATAGAATGCAACGCCTATGAAGCTCGTGATGATATGAGCGACTGTTGTCCAAAGTGTGCATGTTCATTCAAATCTCATCTACAACTTCAAAACTCAGTGATAAAAAAAAAAAAAAAAAAAAACCAAGACATCCTTATGAAAAAACCATTGAAAAGAAGTGTGATAGAATGGTTAAATAAAGAAATGGGTATATGTAATACCAGTTTGAAAATTATCTTTTGAGCCATTAGATTCCCTGGCGGACTCCTAACCCTGGGTGCAAGTAGTGGGAGAGCTTTGTAGAGGAAAAATCACTGCTTATCTTAATATATATGGTGATATGGGTCAGTGGGGAGTGAAAAAATATGATTTGAGTTCGGATTTCCAATATGGACATCATATTTGAGAGTTATTCAACCATCCTCTTGAAACAATATCGCATTCATCCTCTTTTTCCAAAACACTAATATGAATTAATAAAGTAGACCTACAAGTGTTGGAGGTAAAATACCTCAATGATGGGCGTTTGTGTGCAGTTCGAATAGTGTCGTTGAATGGCTAGCTATAGCGGTGCTGGAGTGGTGGTGTCATTGAATGGTTGGCTATGGTGGCGCTGGAGTGCAGTGTCTACTGGGTTTGACTGACCGTGGGCGAGAAAATGTTTTTCAAATAATTCGGATGCACGTAGATTAAGCATCAAGGCGAGTACTTGGCCAGCTTTAATGCATTGCGGGTCATGTAGCCCCGTCAAATCTCGGTCGTGAATCTGGATGGGGTTCTTGTTGGCATGTATGGTGGAAGGGCCTCCATATTGGTGACCAAATATTTGTTGCACTTCTCGAATATAGGGAAATAGCGGAGTGTGAGAGTCCCTACAAGACATGTTCTTAAAATCTGTGCAAGAGCAACAAAATTGCTGAGTCCCTTCAAAGGAAGATCTAATATTTGAACATGTTCAAGAAAGCCTCTCCATTAATAAGTTGAAATCACATTGATTTTGAATTTATGTGTCTTTTATGCTCTATCACGAAGGAAAACCATTTATATTGAGCAGGGTGATAACGTGTTAGCATAGAAAAGTTTAGCATGCAAGGAAGAATTGATTAAAATAAGTAAATCATGCATGATGTGTCAGATATATATTATTGGATTTAAATATATATTTAGTTATTTAATTTTATATTTCTTCAATTGTATACCTGTTATTATACTAGACTATATGAAAGGGGTATTTAAAACATATATTTAAGAATAAATTATAGTTTTGTTTAAAAATGATCATTTTGTCTTAATATATTAAATTATTATTTATTATTAGAGAAAAGATATCATAAATTGTGCAGAAAGGAGATAAGGAACAAAATATGTTAAAGAGTACAATAGCTTGGTAGACATAGTTAGCAAGAGATACATCCCATACAATGTTAAATAACATAAGATCTTGGTACACACAACTTGCAAGGACATTACTAGTAGTGCCACTATTAATTATAATGCCTCATGATCCATCTTTAACTTGAAACACCCACAGATGTATTAGCAGGATCTGATCCTCAAAACTAATTGCCTTCAAATTAACACCTACATTTGTTGCATCTATGAGAGGCATATTGACCACATACATTTTTTCACCTAATGAAATTGATTGCCTTCAAATTTTCACCTACTTTTGTTGCATCTATGAGAGGTGTATTGACCACATACGTTTTTTTTCACCTGAAGAAATCACGCCCGGGGCAACTCTCAGGCGTACATAGTAATTCCTAGGATTGGACCATGAGACCTATGGGGACCAAACCTCCCCACCTAACCGTTGGACCACATCCATGGGACTAGTATTGACCACATGCTTACCCTTGAAAATTGAAAATTGCTAAAGAATATTGACCTATATTCAATCAAATTTGTAGGGGTGAGGCAATATGAAAATCTATGACCTACCCTATGTCCTAATTGAGAAATTAATGAAAAATTACCCTTATCAATGTTGAAATATGTAACTAGGTTCGGTCTTCATAATGGCATGTGTAATCATGATTTCATGTATTTAATGAAAAGAGAAAAATAAATTTATTATTTTTATTCTTGAGTAATGGGTTTCATGCTCAAGGGAAATTTATTTTTAGGTCAATCACCCATTGAGTGCTTCTAAGTTTGTCATAGAGTCGATTGAGTCATTGTCATTTATGAAAGGCCCTTTTGGGCATGTTACATATTGTAAAGAAAATGTATTTTAGTAAAAAATAGAGTCAAAATACCATCTAAGACCTCTTCATGGCACAAAGATCAAGTTGGCCTACATGAAGGGACAAGTCAACCCAAAGAGAGCAATTTGTACCCCTCACAAGCCTATAAATAAGAGGGAAATCAACCTCATTTGGACACTCACAAAAAACATGTTCGATCTCCTCAAGATAGAAACTGAAAAATGATGAAGAAGCAGAAGAAGAACAAGTTCTAAGTGTTGGGCCTCTCTCTCTCTCTCTCTCTCTCTCTCTCTCTCTCTCTCTCTCTTTTGTTGGGGTTTCTATAATTACTAGGCAAGACGAAATTTTGAAGCTACATTGAAGTAGTGACGCTGCAAGGTCAAAGCTGTGAAGCTGCTTGTAGGTCGAAGTTGTGAAGCTGCTAGGTCAAAGCTGTTAAAGTTGCATTAAGGTCGAAGTGGCAAAAATTGTTGTTGGGGTCGAAGTTATTGTTGGAAGGTCGAAGATTTTTGTTGGAAGTCATTCAAGAAGGAAAAAGTTGACTTGGTCTTGGAGGGTCTAGGCAAGGGTCATAGGTCTTAGAATTCTTCAATTGAAGTTTTATAACAATATAACACTC
Organism: Pinus albicaulis; assembly: GCA_034641835.2. NCBI lineage: Eukaryota > Viridiplantae > Streptophyta > Pinopsida > Pinales > Pinaceae > Pinus > Pinus albicaulis. Next base: position 99,701,698 of record CM076572.1, read on the forward strand.
GTAGAAAATGGCTAATTAATTACTAAAAAACGACTAAAATTTGCATATAAACGACTATTTTTCGGTCGGTGACCAATAGTAGCTAATTTACAGTATCTTATAACGCGACCAACTTTTAGTCGTTTTTAGCTTAGTCATTAATTGGTTATCTCAATTTTGTTGTCTAGTAGTATATTTGGTCATTAATTTGGTCAGTGATTTGATCATTAATTTAGTCACTGATTTGGTCATTAATTTGGTCATTGATTTAGTCATTGATTTAATCTTTGATTTGGTCATTAATTGTCACAATTAATGACCAAATATACAACAAAATATATTACTATATGATCACTTGAAAAAACCAATTAATGACCAAAGAAATATGACCAAAATGTTGGTCGTGTTATAAGATACTGTAAATTAGCTACTAATAGTCATATATATGCAAGTTTTAGTCATAGTTTAAAACCAATTAATGACCGAAGAAATATGACTAAATTTTGGTCGTGTTATAAGATACTGTAAATTAGCTACTAATAGTCGTATATATGCAAAACTTAGTCGTCATTTGTAATCACAAATTTATCATTTGGAGTAGTCATTTATCTTTTTTTGGTAGTTTCATATTCATTATATAAACGACTAATTTAATAGTTTATATTCATTTCATTCACTTTCATTAATAATCATTATAAATTACTAATTTAGTCGTATATTCATTTTATTTGTGTTCATCATTAATCAATATAAACTACTAATTTAGTAGTTTCAAATTGATTTTGTGTTTATTATTAATCAACATAAATTAATTTGTATGATTTAAAAAATGACATACAATGTGCATGTTCACCTAATATGAAAACACAAAGTTGCATATGTTAATTAGAATACTAAGCAATATCAAATGCAACTATAAATAATTTCAACCACAAATTATATTATATGAAATGTTAAAGTATTACAATATGGGTTTCCAACTTAATATTGGTTGGACTACAATTTACACACAAAATGATGTTTCATCACTTCACAACATTATCATTGTGTTGTCAAGGAATTGTAGGTGAATTCACAAACTCGGAAGACTTGACCATTAGTCTTTATGTGTGTCTTATGTGGGATATTGGCTCTAAGAGTATCACCAAACCAATTCTCCTCTCTCTTTTTGCATTTGTTGCTCCAATGTTATTGCTCCCCTCTTTTCAATTCCTACTTCTTACCATCAATACTGAGTTCATTTTCTGAAAACAAAAGAAGATACAATGTAGAGTGTAAGATATGAAAGACAATGAACACTAGAATATAAACTAAATTAGACTATAAATAGTTTATACGACATATACCTCAACATCAGCAATGTCAAAGCCATTTTTCCCCATACAAATAAGAAACTCGAACAATTTTTCTTCATTGGGGCGATAATGGCCACTATAATGTGGCCAGATAACATGTATAAACAAAGAAAATAAAATGTCACCATATATAGAAAAGAGCACCTTAGTAACTTAGTATTCAAATTTCAAGGAAAGCTTAGGAAAAATCATGTCAGCTAATTTATATGCTAAAAAGCTCAAGTTGTAGATAACTTGTGAAAACAAATAATATGAAGTATGATGTTTAATCCTTGTCGTTTTATTCACAACAACATTTCATTTTCTAACGCATGAACTTAGTCAAGTACATAAACAACATGTACTCAAATAACAACATGAAAGTAACATTTTCTAATAGTCATGAAAATATTTTAACACAAAATAGCTATAAGGATTCCAATCAATATAGTGTAATACTAATTTCATCTTCAAGATTTGGTTTTTGTTTAAATGAACATGATACTAAGTGTTAAAAGACAAAAAAAAATCAAAAGAAACATCCAAAATACAATCAAACAATAAAGAGAGGATATCATGAAATGGAAATTGCAATTATAAAAGATTTGTTTACCTATCCACTGATGTCATGTCTGGCATTCCTAAAAAATTTCCTTGCCCAAAATAACCATGAGGTGAAATAATCACAACATTAAAAACTATAGGAATTCCTACTAGAAACATTTCCAAAGTCGATGGCTCAAGTGGCTAAGCGATCTCTAACAGCAAATGAACCATATCCAAGACGTGATATGTATTGTTTCGTCATCCTTTTTCCAATCACATTTCATGTAACATGCCCACAACAGAGTCAATTAACAATCAAACAAAGACATTGACATTTGTTTTTATCTTTTATATCTATAAAATTTGAATCTGATTTGTTTCTATTACAACTCTATTGAGACCACCTACTCTACAGTCAAAAATAGAAAAGGAGCCATTAGTCATACCTACCCATGATCTCTTGTAGGAATGATAGAAGAATAGGTTGATCCATTAATTAGAATTGCAAAAATATTGAGGAAAGACAATTCATTATCTAGTTAACCAATTGCACATTGAACCCTATATGGATGAGTAGCCCTAAATAAAGCCAGTTTTCTCTATCATATGCCTTGGAAAGACAAAATCACTAACATTGCTTGTAATTTTTTGGTTTGATGTTATAAATTCCTTCTTGGGCTACTCCTATTCCATAAGGGATTTGTTTCCCAGAAAGGATGAAAATTTGTTCTAATGACACAGAATCAGCTTAGTGGATTTTGACCCTACATGCACTAATTTTTGCAATGATTTTGTAGATGCAATTACATAGTGATATGGGTCTGAAATCATCTCATTCTTGTCTAATTTTTGGGATTAAAGCTTGAAATGTTGAATTGAAAGCTCCCAAATCCTGCATGTGTATTTTAATTTGTCAACAATTCTTAGTTGCTTTGTTTGAAGGAAGTCATAGAACCCCTAGAAGAATTATATTGTCCTGCGAAGTGGCTGAGGGTTCTTATACTTTTGGAAACAATGCAAAATTGTTTGTAATTATTCCCTTGATATTTGATCCATAAATACCTCATTACCCACCTCACCTACAAAATTGAGGAAATATGAAGTCATCTTTAACTATCGCTCTTAAATTTATTCTATCATCCTCTTTATAAATTCCCTCAAAATGGTCCATTGATGAGCAAATTGCTCCTCGAGATGAGACACCTTCTCATGAAGCAAAGTTTGTTGCTAAACACCATATTGAGGAAATTGTTCATTATAATTATGAATGTTGAAGAGAGAAAAGATTAGCTATTTAGTAAAGGATATGCACAAATGTTAGTGATTTGGTACAAGGAAAGACATGGGCAGTAAGAGAACTGTGGAGATTCCCTACAACTCTTTTCCCAAATGTGACACATGAGGATGTATGCTTATTAAAAAAAAATATTTGAGAATGTTCACCATTTTGAAGGCAAGACTATTTTGGATGTAGGCGCAAGAAGTTTGACACGGGCTCCTGCACCCGACCCGGCAGTCCACCAGATTACTTATGACTACGATCTATGCACTTCCCATCCTGTCAACTGCAGTTGCTCCAATTCTCAGTCATATTGTGCTTGACGACACATCACTGTGACTTCAACTAGGCTACTCGATCGCATGTGTGGTGGCTACTAAACCTGCACTGACACGGGTCTAGCTGGCTCTGATAGCACTCCTCCATCCACAAACTAATTATGTTGACAACTGCCCTTCCATTGGTCATTTGCGTGTCTTTTTCCTCACGATTTATCAATGGCTGAGTGGTGTCGACTAGTCTAGCACATGCTCCTTCCTTATTAGTGAGTTGCCACCTTATGCTTCTTGTGGTTTTGTTTTTTTCGAGTGTGGGTTTGCGTGCAGGCCACAGTTCTTCCACCAACAACTTTCGACCATACCTTCCCACCTCTCCTAGCAAACTACTCTTGAAACTAAATGATTCTTTGAGGTGATGCTGATAGATCCTTTTCTGCCAACCAAAATGTTGCCCACCCCTTCTTCGCACAGTTTTATTTTCCTATTGGTAGCATGGTTTGACCCTTATTTCAACCACTTTGTTTTTGCCATGATTGACACAACCTTGTCACTTGTTGAAATTCAACATTTGCAGCCGTCCCACCTCTGTCACCTGATGAGTATGAATTCTTAAACTCTCTTCTGTCATTATCCAAAACATTTATTTCCTGAACACGTGATTTTTCAATAATTTTTTTTTTGCAGCATAAGTCCTTGTCAAAATTTCATCTCATACCAACTGGCATCTGGTCAGTACTGTAACCTAAAATCATACATACACCTCTTCTTCTATCACTCAAAGATGTGAATGGTGTAATATCTACTAGAGCACTCTTGGCATATGGTAGAGGTTGAGCCCTCCCTTCTATTCCCTTTCCAAGACCTCCCTTAGGACCAAGATTCAAGTGGCCATCATCAGAAGAACTATGTGTTGAGGGGCTTGGCATAGACCAATTTTCAAATTGAGCCCAATCCACAATCTGAGCATCTTGACTAGTGAATCCACAATCACGTGGTCCCATATGGGGTTATGGCCCTTTAATCCCACCCATATGTGGAAGTGAACCCATTTGTGCACATGCCATGTAAGGTGGCATCGCAGGTCCTCTCACACCATGATCAAGTGGTGTCACAAGTCTTCGAATTGCATATCCCATATTGGTACCTCAAGAGTGGCCTCCCTATCTATGTAGTTCTTGCATAGCATCCCGATGCACTTCCTCTATTTTCTTGTGGCCCTCAACCTTCCACCTTTGTTTCCATCCATTCCTCCTCGGATCAATCAGAACCTTCAACATCAACCTCAGCCTAGAGGGAAGCCCTTGGGTATTGGACATTTTTGTCATCCTATCTAAGTAAGCATCAATATGTTCCTTGGCCTTTGAATGGTCAATCATATGACTAATAGTGCTCATCAGTTTGCACAAAGCTTCAAGATTTTCATCCTCTGCATGTTGAAATTCACCAATTAATTTCATGATGAATGCATGCATAAGTCTTTCAGTCAACATACTTTCTTTATAAAGCTCACCAATAAACCTTATATTTCCTAGCATTCATCGTTGTGTTGCAACCTTCTTCTCCCGTATTTCTTCTACTGAAAGGATTTTTTCACCATCCTCTTCTTCTTTCTTAGCCTCTGCCTTTTCTCTTTCATCTTTTTCAAATTCTTCCTGGCATTTGTTCAAAAGAACTCACTTGAAAACAACCTTCTCATTATCTTCATAAAATTCTGGTAATCCTGCAGCAAGCTGAAAACATAATTTTGCATACATTTCACAAAAAGTCGACTCCATCAAGGCTTTGTCAAATATTTGAGATATTATACCATGAAGACATGATGCAGAGTCAATGTTCACTTCTTTGGCCTGTTCAAAAAAAATTTCAAATTTTTGAGGCGTTAATTTATTAAGGATGGATTTAATTTGTCATTTTTCAACTGATCCTCATCAGAAACCTTGCCCACATCAAAATTATTTCTCACTTGTCCAACTTGTGGAAATGGTGCTTGCACATAAGGCACTCCAGGAAGGATGCCATTCATACTCATTTGTGTTGCACAAGTATTTCTTGCAAAGCCAGTATTATAACTTTAGCCAAGTTGAAACATAGAAGAGGAACCACTTAGACCCACATCCATCCGCATATCACAACTAGCAACAAAAGCATCCACCGGCTTGGCCCATCTATCATCATCCAAACTAGCCATATTTCTCCCACAACGTTCAAGTAGATAATTCCCACTCGGCTGCCTTTCAAGACCTCTTGCAGTGCTTGCTAATGCATCAACCTCTCCTACATGACTTACAAGTGCTTGGGAATTTCCAAGTAATTCAATAGTGTCTGGAAAATTTCAAAATGATTTGGTAGATCTTTACACTGATCCTTGATTGTCAAAAAAACTCACTCGAGTACTTTCTGTCTCCTGAACATTTAGTAACTAAAATAGTTACTTGACTCATAGGAGTTGAAAGCTCAACTGCATCTTCCCAGTCATCCACTTCTTTAAGGACTTGCTTCTCAGGCTCTTTTGAGGAAGTCTTACCCTTGACAACATCGGTTACTACTTTGGATGGTTCTGGAAGGTTCACATCTTCCTCCTTCTCTTGAACCTTATAAGCATTATATAAATCTTCTTTTTCTTATTCTTGTTGACAACTACCTTGGTAGCATCACCAATATTTGCAACATTATTCTTCACAGAAACATTGGAAAAACTTTTATTCTCCTTTTCTGAAACTACTACCCAAAATGCTGAAAATTTTGGTGCCTCTAAGTTGGTTCTTGTGTCAGAGAAACGTCCAGAAAGTGCACTAGCTGGAAAAAATGTCCAAAAACGTTATTACAAGAAAAACATGGCCAATAACCTACAAAAGACGTACAATCAAATGAGACGAATGATAAATGAAAACTAAACAATATGCAACCAATACCATCTACTACTGTCAAAACTATTGAAGTAATGGGCATATACAGATTTTTTAGATTTATAGGTTAATGATTAATCATAAGAAACTGAAAAAATTGTATTCACACAAATGACAACTCTAATAATTTGAACATTCAAGAGGATGACTAGGGTTTAAAAAATAGTGCCTGAGGTACTTTGTGTTTAAATGTACATACTTAATTCTGTTTTAACTCAGAAAAATTAAAAGAAAGTCATTGTATTTCATTTCTGGAATTTCTGGGCAGAAATAAAGGGATTTGTTGTACTTTTTCTAAGTTCATAAATACTTATAAATTTACTTCTTTTAGCAGAAAAATCAGATCAATGATTTGAATATAAATTTGGGTTTAGTGTAGAATTTTTTATATACCAATAAATTTTCAGATTTTTATGTACCCGAGTTTTGGAAATATTGTTATTTTTCTATTATCCCTATTTGGGGATATTACATGCTACAATTGGTAAAAGCAAACTCTAGCTATTTGGAATGCTAAATATGAACAATAGTTCTAAATTTGGGACAAGGATGAGTCTAGTATATGCAAATTGGAAGCATGCATGTGCCCTCACTTTCTCTCTCTGCATCGTTGCCACTTTCCTTCCACGACAAATTAGTGTCCAGCCATCACTTTGCTCTCTCTTTGTTGCACATAGGAAACTAGGAAGATGGATCTGTTGGAGCATATCATTACATGGTATAAATCAGTCTTATTGATATGCCATCAATGTTATAGAGCTAATTGAGCAATAGATAAAAACTATAAATGCTTTCTTTGCAAGGAAAGTGTTCTCCACCAAACCTAGTCTCTCCCTCAGCATCTTAAACTTTGCATTTGCTAGGGGCTTTGTAAAAATATTTGCAACTTGTGAATCCAAAGGAATGTACTCATGCCGAGGACAATAGCGTTGAGGAGGAGGGTACTTCCAAAGGGCGACCACTTTCATCTAGAGAAATTCTGGGCAGAATTGAAGGCTAGAAGAATGGACTGTGTGATTCCCTAACCAGGCCTAGATTGTAGCAATGAAGGAGACCTCAAAACAGTGAACTTAAGGTATGTATTTCAGTGCATTCTTGTAGATGTTGGATCCTATCTTGTGGATTATTTTTAAATCATGATAGGGCAGCATGTGGAAGTCAACGAGGAGGGGACAAATCTCATGGTTATATGCCCTAAACCAGTGATAGTTGCCACAGTGATTGGGCAGCAAACTTGGAGCGAGAATTTGTCTAGTATTGGGTCAAAGTGATGACTATTGTGTGGATCAGTTTGACGGGCAGCTTGAGGAGGCCTTAGGAGTTGTTTGGAGGACAAATTTGGAAAAGGAATGTCAAAGTGATCTTCATTGCTACAGTACCGAAACAAAGGAGGTGGTGATATCTTGCCCAAATCATATTATGATCTTCTAATCCTGGGCCTATCCATAAATAAAACATGAGATCCACATCAGTTACCAAACCAAGATATTGTTCTAGGAGCTACAATAGTCCCCAAATTGTAAACATCATTATAGAGGGTCAAGGAAGCCCATCCTTATCTAAAAGGAGGCTAACCATATTAGATGGTTTGTAGGATATCTAACTTACAATCAAGGAGAGTACAAAAGTGTTCAACCAGATGATGACTTTCATGTCCCTGCAACAACACTTTGTAAATATCCCAAGTAGTAATCGAACTTCGTAGTGCCAAAATTCCTTCTATGTCAGCTGGAGGAACCAACCCTATTACTTAAGCATCAATGCTAGCAAACTTCTCTTTCATCCAACAATATCTACTTAAAGTAGAGATGATGTTGGCAATCAGCCTTTTGATGCAATAACTCAAATTGCATAAGCATTTTTGAGGCATGCTACTCAGATGAGTAGTTATAACTTATAAAGAGTCTAGACATGCATTTTGGTGCATTTTCATGTGTTATTTTGAAATAAACTTACAGTCATAATTAAAGCTCTCCCACCTTCTTATTAGACAGTTTTAGATATTTCTAAAGCATATCAGGACAAGAATTTCTTGTTATATTTGAGAGTAACTATTGGTGTTTAGTCAACACATGACACAGAGGTAGTTGGACATGATCAAGATAATGATGTTGCAGTGCTATGGATGAATGCGCCAAAAGATAAATTGATACCCATGGTAGTTGAAATTTCTGCAAATCTTTTTGTAGGACAAAAAGTGTATGCAATTGGGAATCCATTTGGTTTGGATCACACCTTGATGACTGCTATCATTAGTGGGCTTTCCAGGTAGATAATTTCAGCTGCAAGTGGCCATCCAATACACAATGTGATCCAGACAGATGGTAAAGGACCATTGGAGGTCCTCTTCTTGATAGTTCAGGAAATTTGATTGGCATAAACACTTATATGTACTCTCCATCAGGAGCATTACTTGGTGTTGGCTTTTGAATTCCAGTAGATCTGTAAGTGTCATTGTTGATCAGTTAGTAAATTTTCGGAAAATTACTTGACCCATTTTGGGCACTAAATTTGCACTGGATGAGTCCATTGAGCAACTAAGTGTCACTACAGTTTTGGTGCTTGATGGTCCTGTAGATGGACCAGTTGGAAAAGCTGGACTGAAAACAACAAAATGAGATTCTTATGTTTGGCCTGTCTTGGGGACATCATTACAGTTGTAAATAGGAAGAAAGTGTTAGTTCCAGTCTTTGCAGCCTGTCACCAGCGATCAAATTGGACTCTTACTATGTCTAGTTTTCACAGATGTTTTTCACATAAGCTTTAGTGCAAATCATGTCCTAAACTTGTTCATCAGAAGCAGCTCGGAAAGAGATTTCCAACGGAATATCGCACTCCCAAAACCGGCTTCTGGATCAAAAGATATGACCAAATGAATGATTGACTCTTGGTTACGCCTGATGCATGTGTTGTTGGAAATACTGAGAGGGGGGTGAATCGGTATTTCTTTTCAATTGTTATTTTTACCAGTTAGATCACTTATATTTAAAACACAAAATGAACAGTAAGAATAAATGCTTTTATTAATTTCTTCTTTACAATAAATCAAGTACAATATATGTAGGGCTCCAACCCTAGATGAAGACACCAACCTTCAATCTCCCAAGCTCCAACCTGTATTTGCCAAGCACCGACTTGGACTTCCAAGGCTTCAACCTTGTCAATTCTGAGGCACCAACCTCAAGGGCTCCAACCCTATATCTGGTACAGGCTCCAACCTGGTCTCTTGAGGACTCCTATCCTCTAGGGCTCCAACCCTATCTTCCAAGGCACCAACCTTGTCAATTCTGAGGCACCAACCTCAAGGGCTCCAACCCTATCTACCAAGGCACCAACCTTGTCTCTATGAGGCTCCAACCTCCTACTTCATTCTGTCAAGATATATTTGGTTATACTTACGGCTCCCAATGTCTTCTTCAACGAGCCCTGTCAATATTCACTTAGTCTTCATTGTAGTCTCCACATTATGTCATCAATGACAACCTTATTCTTCACATGAAGGTGTCTTCACAACTCTTCATGGTACCCAAACAATATTTCCAAGGTCACTCCATGAGGGCTTCAATCAAGGTCTCCAAGAATGTCACCAAGACCAGCTTCTACACTGCTTCAACAAGAAGTCTACAAGGGTCTGTCCAAAAACTGCTGCAAGTATTGTGTTCTTCAAGTATTCCCTGCTATTATAATGTTGCTCCAGGACAACAATGCTCCAAAGATGCTCATTCAAACAAGATATTTTATGTTGTATTTTCAATGCTTAAGATCTGTTCTAATGATAAAACTGATGCATTTGTTCTTCCTTCAATTCTGAGAACTGAATGTGTTCTTCCCTTAATGATGTGATTACACTGTTCTTGATTATGTGGTTGTGCTTTGGTACCACTTTTACTTCTTGAACTGTTGTAGGTCACATTCTCTAACAATGATTATGATGTCCTTATTAATTGCTTCTTAAATGACAGGAAAATAAATTCTTCAGTACTCCTCCTACTTCACTGCTTTAGATAATGAACCTGTTGTAGCCAATAACTTAACAATTGAGACAAGATAACTCACAGATTTGACATAGTCCAAGACTGCAATCCGAGACAGCCCTCTGTAATGCTAGCTTCTACAGGGGGCAAGTTCAAGCTCTCCACACAGAAGCTGCCACAGGTAACTGAACCAATAGCACCGAGCTGCCCTGAAGTCTGAGTTAAGGAGAAACCTATCCACAGGACTGAGCTAATCCGAGCCTAAACTAGGCTGCAATACAAGTCTGAGGTTCGATTTAATATAATCACAGGTTTGTGGCTTTATTTCACTGATCTGAGGTATAAATGCTAACTAATCCGAGCCTCTACAAACCTTGGATCATCGGCCCGAAGTTCTTCAATGGGACTGCAAGCTACAGAACTGAATTGTAGTTCCAAGCCACCAATGCTAGAGCCTAGCCTCCATGGGACTGCAAAGATCAGAGTTCTGTCCTCCAGCAAATGAGCACAATCCAATGCTGCAAACACAGGTGTATACTTCAGGTTTCAAGATGATTGTCCTAGTTCGAGCTGTCCACTAGCCTGAGGTAACCCAATCACAAATATTTAGCCCAAAACATGATGCCAAAGTCCTTCTCGGCCTCCTTCTTAATTCTGTGCTCAATTTCTGAATTTTTGACCAAATTCATGGTTGAAATGAGGTGCTGGACGTCATATTTATATAGGACTTCGACCTTTAATAAAGGGACACGTCTCTTGGAGGGAGGCCGACATGGACAGGTAGGCTTAGGTCGGCTAGCCTTTAAAAATATTATATTCAAACTTGAAAATCAATTTTCTCTCAAACTAGAAGGTTTTATAAGGCGACTGATAGCTCGTTAGAAAGGGAAAATTGCCCTCTTCAAGCCTATGGCAGTCCCAACCTTAAGTAAGGTCATTTTACCATCAAGAAACTTAAATTTGTGAGGCTGTCATTCTAATTTTATTCATGGCAGCTCTTAAAATTTTATGTCTAGGGCTCCTTCTTCATATGCTTAGGGTTCCATACACTTAGGTTTTCATTCATGTATATTAAGGGCATCATTAGTATTATCAATGTGTTAGGGCTAAGGCATATTCTAGAGTATTATGGGCATTTAGATCATGCAAGAATATTTTCCATCCCGGTCACTGTCATCATCAATGACAACCTAGATTAACATGTGTCCTTATAATTTTACATTGTGAAAACTTCTCACCTTTTTCATGGTTTATAGTTGCAAATCCAGTGGGCTATGGTCGAGGTGACTACTTCCTTGTTGGAAAAGACTGTCCAGAGTATATTGAATGCCAAGAGAGTGGGTATTGACAATTTGACACTGCCCTTCTCTCTTCCCAAGAGCTTATGATATTGGGCTATATAGTCACAAAGATGCTTCTTGATGTCACTTTGAAAATATTGCTCATGATTTATTATTTAAAGGTGTTCCTTATTGCAATTGTTATAACCATAACAATAATAACATGGTATTTTGTATCAAAACATGCTCAACATTTAGTTGTTGTTGTTTCCAATAATCTTTGTGGTGAATGGCTGACATATGCGAAAGCAAGCACAAGATCACTTCTCGAGGGAAAAAATGCATCTGCAACCCATTTAGCTAATCTAATGGTGTTATCTATACTAAAGGGAAGCTTGTCTTCATATTCGGCATAAGAAGAGTAGGTAAAGCCCGCACTTTCCTAGTATACTCAAATAATCCATACACAACACAAGTTTTCTTCATGGGAAAAAATGGATTACTCATCTCTTACTATTCAAATTTTACTGAGACATTCATCCTGTTTGCAAATACAACCAATAATTCAAAGAGAAATCTATTAGCCGAAAGGAGTCAAGGATATCTCTGGTATCATCATTCAACTACTTTTAGCATAGGACAACCATTCGGAGAGGCGATTCCAACAAGTCAGACAACATTGATTCTTCTAATCAAATTGGTGGTTTGCATGTTCCTTGTAAGATGGATTTTCATTTTTTCACTTACAAGAGATACAAGCAAAGAAATACACCTTTGTGAAGGATTAATTCGACAACTTGAGGCAACAAAGCAATCAGAGAGAAAGAGTAACCATAAAAGCATTGTTTTTGCAAATATGAATCATGATCTGCGAACATCCCTTGCAGCTATCATTGGCCTCATTGACCTATGTTGCTATGATGTTGCTAAAGGGTCAGAAGTGGAGACAAAACATTCCTACAAATGGTTATACATGTATATGCATTGTTGGCATCAAGGATCCTGTGCGTCTTGGTGTCAAAGAAGTTGTTGAACTCTGTAGGGCTGCAAGTATTACAGTGAGGATGGTCACTGGTGACAATATTAACACAACAAAAGAAATTGCAGCAGAGTGTGGCATTTTAACAGATGATGGTGTAGCAATTGAAGGACCTGATTTTCGTGAAAAGAGCTTAGAAGAGATGAAGACTCTGATACTAAAGATTTAGGTTGTGGCACGATCTTCACCATTGGACAAGCACACCTTGGTGAGACAGTTGCGCACAACTTGGGCAGAAGTTGTTGCTGTGACAGGTGATGGCACAAATGATGCACCAGCTTTGCATGAAGCCGACATTGGGCTTGCTATGGGCATTTTTGGGACTGAGGTTGTGAAGGAAAGCATAGATGTGGCAATTTTAGATGACAATTTTGCAACAATTGTAAATGTAGAAAAATGGGGGCGTTCAGTATATGTAAACATTCAAAAATTTGTGCAGTTCCAGCTGATAGTTAATGTGGTTGCTCTAGTTTTGAATTTTGTTTCTGCATGTATAACAGGAACTGCCCCCCTCACTTTAGTTCAGTTGCTTTGGGTCAATTTGATTATGGATACACTTGGTGCTTTGGCACTGGGAACAGAACCTCCAAATGATGATTTGATGAAAATATTACTGTAGGAAGAACTGGAAGTTATATCAGTAATTCTATGTGGAGGAATATAATTGGCCAAAGTGTCTATCAACTCATTGTATTAGCAGTTTTGGAGATGGTAGTGAAAATATGGTTGAGTTTCTACGTAGTTCCATTGGGATCATCCACAAGAAACACACATAGAGTATAACTTATTACATCAAGGAGAGTGTGGATGAAGAGCTGGAAGAAGAAACCGTGCAGGATGGAGAGAGAAAAATGCAGAAAAAGAGGCTCACTGTTTTGTGTGGAAGGTAATATTATTGTTGGAAAAACCACATTTCTACAGAGGATTGTGAATGAGACACTTGAGTTACGTGACCTTGTAGAGGTGGTTCCTGAGCCTATTTCTAAGTGGCAAGACATTGGGCCTGATCATTTCAATATATTGGATGCTTTCTATGTTGAACCTCAACGGTATGCTTACACATTTCAGAATTACATTTTTGTAACGAGGGTAATGCAAGAGAGAGAGTCTGCAGGTGGATTAAAGCCTCTGCGACTCATGGAAAGAAGTGTTTTCAGCGATCGGATGGTGTTTTCAGCGATTGCATGGTGTCTGTATCACTTGCATAACACCATATACCATCCCAAGACCTTTTTTCGATAAACCATCAGCCCTGGTGTTGTTTTCCCTATATATGTGAAGCAAAGGAGGGGAATTCATCTTGGTCCAGAAATATTTTGTTCTCATGAACCACCCGTGAGATCTCAGAGAGGATAGGGATGAATGTCCCAAGATGGCATCAATAATAATTTTTGAGTCTCCATATATGAAGACCCGATCCAAGCCCAAATTGCGTGCAACCAACAATCTGCACCAAAGAGCCATCAATTCCGCCATTTTGTTTGTACCCAAACCCCCATTCCAACATATATGGATTCTCTCAGATTGAGATAAATTGATCCATGCTCTGCATCCCATCACCCCATTTAAACATTCTCCATCAAAGAAAACCACCGGAAGGGAGATGGGATGGGGCCTAATCCTTCTAGAGCCATCACAAACCAAATCCGCTGCAGGCACCTTAATGCAAATCCATCGCATAATAGCATTATAAATGTGAGCGATGAAAATATGTCTACATTAAAAAATGGACAGGTTCCTCGCAAGCCATATTTCCCAAATGAAAAAGAAAGGCAATGATTGAAACTGTCCCTTCACCACATCCCATCTGATAGCCGCATCCAGGAAATTCACTGGGGACCATGAAGAATTCAAATGAAACTTATCAAAAATATTCCAGATATGAGCAACCCTTGGACATGTAAAAAATAAATGATCCATCAATTCATCATTTTTTAGGAAGAAAACACACCTATCAGGACCATATAATCCCCTTCTGTTGAGGCCTTCCCAGGTAAGAATCTTCCTCTTCCAAACCAACCATCCGAAAAGAAGAATTTTAGTTGGAATATTCCTATACCAAAATATCTCAAATCCGGAAGATGTGAATTCGAGAATGGAATATATGTTAATATTGAAATAAATGTTTTTCACCATCGGGGCATCGTGTTTCATTTTCATCGCCCAAACAATTTTTTCCCCATCATTACAGAGGCATAAGATGACTGCATGTATTTTAGCTTTGAATTCCATCCATTCGACAACATCCCGCCCCAAGAATCCCATCTGCGATGGCGATTTTATAATAGGCGCACTATGTTCCGATAAATGGATCACCTGTGCTAAATAAAAGATTCTGCTGTGAGTTAAACAATGAACAATCCGATTGCTAATGATAGGAACTTTAGACATCCCGCAAATTTTGTCACCGCTCAGAAGAATAAGATGCCCATTGCCAAAACGCCAAGCCAGCCCCCCTACTAGTATACGAATAATCTTCTTGAAGACATGGATCATGGAAAATTGAATTTTTGGCAATAAATGAGGCGCAGGGGGTCACTCGAGACATATTTGCAAGCTATTGTTTGAGACCAAATGCCATAATGATTTAATGCATGCCACAAAGATTTTGTGAGCAGAGCCGAATTGAAAGCCCAGGTGTTTAAAATGCCCCATCCTTCCATATCTTTCGGGCATAATAAAATTTCAAGTTTACACAGGGGATGCTTATTCACCAAATTTTCCCTGCCCCATAAAAATTGTGTGATGATGGCGTTGATCATTGTGATAATGTTCTCCGGGAGGTAGAATAGATGACCGCAGAAGACAATAAGCTGGGACAGAAACGCCTGTATCATAATATAACGGCCTCCAAGTGACAACGACTTATGTGTCCAGTTTGAGATCTTTAATTTGAATTTCTAAACAAGCCAAATCCAATCCTTCACCTTATAACCACATGGTTTAATCTTGTATCCAAGATAACGAAAACCATTTGCTGTCAGTCTTGTTTGGACACCCAGAATCCAGCAATAAAAGAGATTTCACCCTCATCCCCAAATTCATAAATAAGAAAAGATTTGGCCTTGTTAATACATAATCCAGAGGCAGCAGCAAAACGGGTGAGTAAATAGTGGATTTAGAACCAATGATTCCTAACGAGACTCCCGAAGATAAGCAGATCATCAACAAATAAAGAGTGGGATATACTCACAGTATTGGAAAAGGAGAAACCAACAAAGTAGCCCACGTGCAAAGTCATTTTCATAAGGTTTCTAAATCCATCCATGAGCAGAATGAATATCATAGGTGACAACACGCACCCCTATCTTAATCCACGTTCAGCACCGAAAAAATAACTAGACAACCCATTTATAATAACAGCATACCTGACTGAAGAGATACACCCCATAATCCATCGGATGCCCCGAATGGGGACGCCAACCTTCAGCAGAAGAAGGCATATATAAGACCAGTCAACTCTGTCGTATGCTTTAAGGAGATCAATCTTCATGATGAGTGCTTCCTTTTTCCCTACGTGCATCACTTCCTGAGCAATAGCAATAACATCATGTATAGAGCGGCCTTCTAGAAATCCATATTGCTGTTGAGATATGGTCTTCGACAAAGTCTGTCTCATTGGCAATGATTTTAGATGAGATTTTGTATATAAGATTACACAGGGAAATCGGTCTAAAATCCGAGAGGGCCATTGGATCAGAGGACTTGGGAATTAGATCCAAAAAGGTGGCATTCATATTTGATGGAATGTGCCCTAAAATCTGACCTTGTTCAACAATAGTAGTGATTTCATCTCCCATAATATCGATGAAATGATTATAAAACTTCGCTAGCCACCCATCTGGACCTGGGCATTTGTCATTGGAAAATGACTTCAAGGTCGATATCACTTCATTTTTTGTGACTTCAGCACATAAAACTTTGTTGGCCTCTTCATCAAACATTTTGGGAATATGTTTAAGTACCAAATGTTGGCTATCTGGGTCAATCTCCCGGTCAGCTTTATAGAATGACAAGAAATGCTTGAAGGCCTTGTCCATAATCTCCTGTGTAGATGTTGCAAAACTCCCATCCTCTCTTTGTATATGCCAAATATAATTCTTATTCCTTCTATCATTTTCACATTTGTAGAAAATTTTTGTATTAATGTCTCCTTCCTTGAGCCAATTGATCCTACTTTTCAGTTTCCAAGTTAATTCTTCAATCCTAAAGATTTCCATCTTTCTATTCTGTATTATTTCAATTTGCTTGTATGTCTCCTGATCGTGTGATTTTATAACAAAAAAAACATGGATAATACTAATATTTCCATTTTTGTTCTTCAATTCTGCACGTAGACCCTCTTTCTTTTTGATCTCCCATTCTTTTGTCAGACCTTTGACCCTTTGTAATTTTTTATGGAAACTTTCCCGTCCAAAAGAGCCATTGAAGGAGCATTTTCATTCCAGCATTTTTGGACAAGCATATTATATCTGGATCCTTCAACCATGAACGATTAAATTTAAAAGGGACTGCCCTTGTCTTATGTTCCTCCCGCTAGGTTAGATAAATTGGCATATGATCTGAAAGATCCGAGGCCAGCACCCCCGATCTTAAATGTCCCAATAGATAAAGGATTGATTCGCTCACCATAGCTCTATAAAGTATTTTAATAATGAATTCCTCATCCGCCTGATGATTAGTCCATGTAGGGATTATGGGATAGGGTCTGAAGTCCTTAAGAAGAGCCATCTCAAAAATCAATCTAATGTGGCTCGCCATTGGATCCCTCCTTGCTTTAGCACCCCATGATTCATCCGAGAAAAGAGTGGAATTAAAGTCACCAATGACCATGAGTTTGGCCAATTTAAGAATACCCAAACTATTTATATGAGCCCAGAAAGTAGCTATGCTCTGGCATGGAGCGTATAGATTAATAATGTTGAAAATGCCTTGCAGACCCCTTAAACTTCTGGACAGAAGAATACCCTCGAAGAAGCTATATGCTCGCAATTTGGCAAAATATGGGTTCCAAATAGCCAACAGACCACCGACATGTCCATCCGCATGGACAGTGGCCGCATGCCATCCCGTGCATATAGACAAGACAATACTGATAGCCTTATTCCTATTACATAAAGTCTCTTGAAAAAGAACTAAAACCGGCTTCATCTCTCACAGCAAATCTCTTATGAAAAGTTGTTTAGAGGAGTCGCCCATACCCCTCATGTTCAAGGAAATGATGTAAGTCATTTGGAAACCCTAGAAGGGTTGCTTGCTCTAAGGACCCTGAGGTCTTCTGGTGCAGAAATAGGCACATCCGTAAGGTCTAGGAGTTCATCATGAAAAAGGGATTTTGTCTTAAGCCTTCCTCTAAAGTGTCTAGACCCCGAATTAGATTTTTTCCTCGCTGTAATATTATTCCCTGAAGCCCGGGATACGACAATATCAGATTCTTTAGGGATATTATCAAACACAGTCAAAGCAGTCAAGTCCAGGTTCAGGTTACGTAATAGGGAGTCGATGTCGCTACCAATAGTGTTTTTAGGGGAGTTAGAAAAGTCCAAGTTTTCATTCATATGCAGAGAGGGAGGTGAGGGAGCTGGGGATGCCCACTCAAGGGGAGGCCTGGATGGGGAGGTATACAAAGGGGCAGCAGTGCGGTGAGACAGAGGGGGGTCGATAGGAGACACAGACACAAAAGAAATATTAGGGCCAGGCCCCAACAAACGATCACCCAGTTCATTATTAGCCATATGATCATTGTTAACCATTGAAGGACCCGTATCATTTTAGGAAGTAATCACATTACTAGGAGGAATAGATTTATCACTGTGTGCACTAGTAGAGGAAAACAGTTCATCATCAGAAGCTGAAGGATTAGAATTACCTGATGGAAAGTCCTCCCACCCGCCATTTAATTTCACATCATTCCTCGCACCATCAGCATTCTGTTTCTCCAGTTAGACGCTTCTGAGCCACATTAGACAACTTGCTTTTAAGTGACCAGTGCGATGGCAAATTAGGCATCTGAATGGAACCCCCCAGTAATCAACCCTTTGTCGATGTATTCTAAGTCCCCAAACCAGATCGACATCCCCATGCAGCCCTCCCAAAAAACATACCTCCACTAAAATCCATGCAATGTGTTTGTCGCTGGCCCCAAGTATAATAGGATCAATATACTTCATGCAGCCAATGTAGTTACCAATATCCCTTAATGCCTTGTGTGTCCAAAACTCCAATGGAAAGCCTGGGAGTTTAATGCACAAAGTTTTATTCTTAGGAGCCTCCATGATCGGGTTAAAAGCCAAGGTACCAGGGCAGAAGTTGCCGGCTCCTTCCCCTCGTGCAGTGCGGTAGCAATCGGGGCGACGTCATTTTGCCTTCTTTTGCAAGAAGCTCTTCCCTCTGACCCAAGTCTTGTTAGCAATCAGGGCGACGTCATTTGCCTTGCTGTGAATATTTTCAGGTTACTATAAAAATGCTTGAGAAATAAATAAATTGCATTGCTCTCAGGTGAGAGCTGGCCAAATTTTCAGTTTACTGTAAAAATGCTTGAGAAATAAATAAATTGCATTGCTCTTGAGTCTTAGGTGAGAGCAGACCAAGTAGAGTGCAATGGAGCAAAAAGTAAAGTTGAGCGAGGGCAAGTGGATGAAGTAATTTTGAACCGACAACCTCCTAATTTTTAACTTTAAATTGTGATTAGTTGGAAACGACAATCAATCCATCCACGATATGGGGCTCCTGCTTATATGTCGTTTACAGAATAGAGATTGGAACGCTAGAATTCACACCCTCTCACGCAGCGTAAAAAAAATAAGGAGATTGCGCATTAAACAAACAAACAATATAAACAATAATGGGATTGCACAACAAACAAACAAAAAATTAGGAGATTGTGCAACAATCAAATCAACAATATAAATAATAAGGAGATTGAACAACAAACAAATAAACAATAAGGAGATGGAGCAACATGGAATTGTAGCATAATTCCACTCCTATCCATCGAATAACAAGATCAACATGGAATCGCAGCAAAACCCCACCCTTATCGTCTCTCAACATCGTTTCCTCGGGTGACTCAACTCAAATCATCAGGGAAACATGCACCTTATCCCCAATAAATGAATTACGACACCTTATCTGAAGAAACCAACAAGGGTCACCGGATCGAGTCCAAAGACCAACTTTGCAAGGCCGAATGTGAAAGTCTCTAAGTGTATCAGCCAAGGCTACTAACAGAAGTCTCTGAGTGTATCAACCAAGGCTGCTAAAAACAGAAGGCTACCAGAACTAGAAGGGCCCTATCCTTCCCCCATTTTCTTGCTGGTTTTCAGGGGCACATTTGTGGAAGAGTGAGTCTGTCTATTACCGATACATCATTGTTCGTCTCCTTTCCCTAGGTGGGGCGATAGGAAAGATTTATGATTGGGTGAAGTGAAACGTCTCAGCATAATTACATGATATTATAAAGTAAAATGGCCTTCATTATATACGCCATGTTATTTTATTACATAATATTGTAGAGTAAAATGCCCTTCGAAATTTTGGAACATGGACAACTATATTTTTGAGCATTGGCACATATTTATAGAGTGTGACAAGTGCAGGAACCAATATAACAACGAAAGTGTGGGTGCATCCTCCCCTCATCACCCATCAACATCAACAAGGGCTACAAATAAAATTTAAATTTCAAATTTCAAATTAGTTGGTTTGCGTTCTACGGATGGGTATGTGATGGTCACAACGCAGATAACAACATCATGCATTTTTTTGGAGTTGTCTACCCAGCATACAGAATAGCTTGGACGACAGTTTTTTGCCGGAATCTAGTAAAATAAAATACCAAAAATCAGGTACTTGGAGTGTTTTAATTACATTTTTGATAGTGGAAATGGATTCAGCACTATCAAAAACCCTTAGGACACCTAAAAAACTGAAGTTTAACAACTGTAAACAAGATTCTGATAAATCTTTGCCAAATTTTTTCAAAATCTCTACTAGATTCTAGGTCATTCTGTACATTGGGTAGACTACGACCATTTGTTTTGGACCTACCATAAACACAGATACACTGCCGGAAAGAATGTCAAGATGGGTGCGGTCACCGAGAAAATGTCTATGTAATAAGGCTTTGCGATAAGTAATAACACCTAGTATTGGGCAAGGTGATTGCAATAAAAGAAACTTTTTATAATCTTAAGAGTTGTTTACATGGATACCACTCGAGTCACATGGGTTATGTACTTCATTAATTTTCTTGACGTGGATCATTATCTGCGATGGAAGAAAGTTCTGTCTCTGTACAAAAATATTATTTTACTCCTAAAAAGATTCGTTGGACGATTGTTGCTTCCTTTCCAGTCTACTTCACAGCAAAGTAAAACATATTTGGTGGCTTTATTGATTTTGATGTGACTACTTATTAGGAAGAGGGAATGAAACAGAGCAGAAGAGTCTCATTGAATTTTTTGGAGGACTAAGAGATCTGCCTCGCAGAAACAGGGAGGAGTATCATGTGGGGTTGGGATTCCATCTGTTCAGTAGCTCTCAAAGTTGACAGAACAGTGCGAGGATGCTCCCGCAAAGCTGAAGCAGTATACGCCAGATCTGAAACAGCTACAACATGTGGTCAGTTATTGTAGTGGCAATTTAGGTGGAAGATACCCAGCAGAAAAAATGAGTGAGATCCAGATGATCATGCACAGAAATTGGGATTCCTTGAGAGAGAACGCCCCAGATCAACGTATCTTCTGGACTACTGCTGGAAAATATACCCTAGTGCAAATCATCCCACAGTTCATCCAGGACAGCGGTCTAGCAGGTGGGCTTGATTTATTCTGCCCGTATCATCATTTTCATATTTCCTATTAAAAAATTACAAGATCAGACCATGAACAAACCCAAAAATCGTTTGCGGATTTGCTCCCCATTCTCAGCTCCGTGGCTTCATAAAAGGGCCCCCTTAACCCCTCTAGTAGTTCTGCGTAATTAGAGCCTAGGTTCTGGCTATATTTATATTTGGTTTTTTCAATAGAGAAAAAACGTTGCTTCTTTATATTAAAAACAATCCATTTGACAAAATATCACATTATACACCAGTCCCCCACATATGCAGGATAAAGGGTATAGCAGGCAACATATTAAGAAATATACCAATATCATCACCCAAGTTACATAGTACAGAAACCAGAATATAAAACATCATCAAAATGAAACAGTTCCATCATCAGAGATTTTCAAAAATGAGGAAGATGTAAAAAGAAATGTGAGTCCAATCAGCATACGATCCATATCACTATACAAAAAACAAATATGGGAATAAAGCTAATATAAGTGTTATCCATCCCTTCCAGATGAGCCTGATAAAATTCTGAGTAAACCATAATATCGGCTCGCTTGATGGACCTTTTGAAACTGGTACGGGACAGGCTCGGTTGATAAAATGTCATATAACAGGCTCGTTTGATAGATCCCCAGAATACATTACCACTGCAAACCGAACATAGAGAAGGCTCCCCAGATACGACACCCCCCAGGAAGAATATGCCAGCATACTAGTTACAAAGGATATGAACAAGAAGCCACCAGAGTGGAATTCTGGAAATTTAAAACCAATATGCAACCAAAGGATTCATCTAGACCAATCTTAGACAATTTGTCAGCTCGCATGTTAAGTTTTATGTATATATGGTTCAAAGGAAACTTCTGGAATTTGGATAATATATACTTTGTGCGCTCAATCCAACCTCTTAAATGTTGCTCTTGTAGAGTAGATTTACCAGATATACCATCAACAATAATCTTCGAGTCACCATATATATCGATACAAGGAATTTGCAGATGGTAAGAAACCATGATCCCACTCCATAAAGCCATTAGCTCTGCCTTGTTATTAGATCCACACCCACCATTCTAGAATATGTGATACCTCTCAACACCTGATACTTTTATCCAAGCCCCACACCCGCATATGCCATCCTTTTGAGCACCATCAAAGTATAATGCAGGGAGATTAATACAGTGTGGTCTACATCGAACAGAGAGAACGGTACACTTCGCATTTCTAGTAGGAACACCACTCAGCCATTTCATAATATTTGAGTGGATCTGATCAATGTCAAGGGGATCCCCTCGAAATATCATACGATTACGCGCACCCCATATTTCCCAGCAAACATAAAAAGGAAGAGACTTGTATCCTCAAGAGTTAGCAGCCCAATATATGAAATTATATTCACAATCTATAGGCCACCATTGGGAATCATTAGATAGGGGAAGAATAAGGCGCCATATCCTTCTGGCAATATAACATTCAAAAAATAGATGTCCAACATATTCTTCATGCTCCTTATAGAAAATGCATCTTCCCGGGCCCTGTTTACCACGTTTTTGGATTTTCTCCCATGTAAGTATCTTGCCCATCCTTAGCAACCAAATAAACAAAGTGATTTTTTGCGAGATCTTCCAACCCCGCACCTCATAGAAACCCAGAATTGTCTACCCAAGTTGCATTCCAACGTTTAAATTCTGATACAATTCCCTGATGATGATATTGTTCCCCTTCATCGAACTCGCCCATACAATCCGATCCCCTTCACGGCAGTATGAAAACCCAGTGTACTGCAAAGCACCGATGAGTCTCTTCCATTTCTTTAGATCGTCATCTAAAAGACCAACATCATAAGGAGATTTCCATATTGGTGCCCCTAATTCCCAATGCGAAATAATGTCAGCCAGATATATGAGACCCCTATGTGAAGCCTGTGAACAAACACTCCCTCGATATACTCCACCTCCTGAATTCCCGAAATCTTGTTGCTTGCAATGAGAATATGTTGCCCATTACCAAATTTGCAGATTAGCCTAGCATTGATAATCTCCTTAATTTTTGTGAGGCATCTTCAAATATGGGAAGCCCGACTGGGAGCAACAAAAGTTCCACAAAAAAGCTTGATCAAAGATCTATCACATATATATTTACATTTGATAATCCTTGACCAAATCCCCTCTCTATTTAAGGCTCCCACAGAGATTTTGCGAGAAGAGCATTGGAGAAGACTCTAAGGTCCAACAAACCCCAACCACCATGAGATTTAGGGATTGTGATAAAAGACAACTTACAGAGATGATATTTCCTCTCTGAAGACAAGCCCGCCCATAGAAAATGGGCAATAATTGCATTAATTCTATCAATGATGAAGGCTGGTAGGAAATATAAATGTCCCCAATATACCGTTAACTGTGATATTCCATCCTGAATCAAAATATATCGCCCCCCCAACGTAAGCCACCTATTGGTCCATTTAATAATCTTGTTCTTGTGCTTATCCACTAGCCATTCCCAATCCTTGCTTAAGTAGGAGCATGGCTTAAAACGAAAACCCAGATAGGTAATACTATCCTTGATCAGCCTAGTATTAACCCCAAAAAACCCAGCAATAAACATAATCTCTTCAAAGTCTCCATTGTCATATATAAGAACAGATTTATCTTTGTTTATGCGCAAACCAGTCGCCACTCCAAAACGATTCATCATATAGGATATATAGAACCAATTATTCCTGATAAGGTTCCCAAATACAAGTAAATCATCAACAAAGAGGGAATGTCTAATGCATACCTCAGGGGAGAAAGATAAGCCAAGAAAATATCCCTCATTGGTGGCCATCTTCAAGAGCTTGTTGAATCCTTCCATCACCAGAATAAATATAAGAGGCGATAAGGCACATCCTTGCCTAAGACCTCTCTTTGCCATGAAAAATTCAGTCGGTATACCATTGATGAGTATGCTGTATCTAATCGAACTGATGCAAGCCATTATCCATCTAATTGCAGGCATAGATAAACCAATTTTTGAGGAGGGCTAATCTGATAAACCAATTACAAAAGACAGTTTTCATTATTCGAATTTCAGGATAGATCAATTTGGGAAAACATATAAAGATGAGAGTCGAGAGTTTAGGTTTTCATGGGAGAGCTTTTAGGATGAAACTGTGTAAAGCATTTTCAGGCGGACTCTTTATAGGATTTAAAATTCTCCACATAGTTTTATCCGAAAATCTCTCCTAACATGTATAAAGATGTTTTGCACACGCAAACAAGTTTGAATAACTCTGATCGAGTTTCGTTTTTCCATTTATGTCTATATATTAACAAACAAGAGTATATCCATGGTTGTTTGAGGATTACCAACAAGAAATAAAACTTGAGGTAGCTTTGTAAACACTTCCTGAAATGAACTAACTCAGGGGCATACAATCTTTTCAAATTATGACAGGACAACATCATAGATGCATCAAATCGAAACACAGACTAGCATGTTTGACATTAGTAAAATTAAGATAGGTTCGGTTAAAAAATGGCCTCTATGAAAAGTTATCTCGGGCCTTTTGAAGGTTCTCCCATGACTCACGTTAAATGTATATTGGGTTGGATTTGCTTCCATGTGAGTCAAAAATTCATGTGACCTTCATGGTTTCTTTTTTTTTCTCTAGTTTCCATTCAATGACCTTGAAGCTCAATCGAAGGAAAACTCCACATAATATTGTGAAATTGGCTTCCAATCTTCACAATCTGCCCAGTGTTTCTAGCTCCTTATGCTCTTGGTTCTCCAACGTGATGGCTACTAGAGTCCTGGCCAGGAAAATATAATTCCATAACCTAAAACATTTTGGTGTCCATAGACTTGAAAATCTAAATTCTGAGCCTCAATCTTGAAATCCAACTCGTATTCATTGTATGTGCATGTGAAGATGGTTTCGTCTATGTTAATTTTCTGAACATGTTCTATGCCATTTCAGATTAGGGAACAAAATACTGAAGCAGGTAGAACATACTAATAGATCGATGAAGACAAGCCAAAACAGAGATGATGAATGGTGGCGTTACGATGATCAACAGGATGCTTCTACCAACACAGTCTTCAATAGGTCATTCAGCCAAGCGTGTCACACATAACCCCAGAACAACCCAGACAAAGAATACTCCATAAAGACATAGCACCAAGAACACAACTCCATCGCCATCAGGAGAGAAGAAAATCCTCCACACATTGTGTGTCAAATGAATTCTAAGTCTCTCCAATATATAGGAATCTTTTGGGGTGTGTGACACGTCCCTTAAGACATTTAAGTCTATATTTTATTCTAGGCCGACCTAGCACATAAGTGGAATAAATTCAAAGTACATGTTCTGATCATTTGATCAAGATGATATTTAGATCAATCTTACACCTCTCCGAAAGAGGAATCCAATAAAAATATTGGGATCGTCATCTGAGCAGAACAACTCGGAGTTTGGACCTAGTTGTCCAATTTTAACACTCCCTCTCAACTAGGGAGAACTCCGTTCACAAGTGCAATCCAAACATCGTGCGTCATCCCGCCATAAATTGCTTTGCTAGCCTCTTTATTTCAAAACAGAAGTGGGTCAGTCACAAAGACATCATACCCGCCTAACAAATTCAACCCAGAGGTCCGAAACCTCTATAGGACTCACAAAGAGTCACATACCAACTCGAAGTTGGTTTACCTGACCCGAAGTCAGTTGGAGGTCCGAAACCTCACTAGGACTCAAGAGAGTCATATACTAACCTGAAGTTAGTTTCACTGACCTGAAGTCAGTTGGAGGTCTGAAACCTCACTAGACTTGATCCCAGATCAAGTGGTTGGACACGTTCCATCCTATACATAGAGAGTACAACAATATTTGATGCGTCCATCAGTATTTCTATGGTCTCTATTCACATTTCCCACCTCATTGGCCAAATGAGAGGTACTTCCCATGAGTCCGAAACTCCATGGGTAGGATGCATACAAGGCACTGATCAGAGAGAGGTAAACCATCTCAATATCATCATGGTGGGGTAGAAGCACACCGACTAGGTTCGGAAAGCCTAGCCCTATGGTTGCTTATAGCAACAAAGCTATCCCCAGAGCCCCCTTAGAGCTCCTAGAGCTCATCGTACAACAGGACCCACATCATAGGGTCGTTCCATGATTCCAAGATTCTCACAGAAGGTTAGGAACATGACCTTCCCCAAGGGAATTGTGAGAATGTCTGCGACCTGCTCATCAGTTCCTATATGATCGAGCCTTACGGTGCCTTGTTGTACCATATCCCGGATAAAGTGGTACCAACCATCAACATGCTTGTATCAATCATGGAACCCGAGATTCTATGATAAATGAATCCCCCTCTGGTTATCAAAAAGGATAACGGTGTCATCTAGCACATGCTCGAACAGTTCACTGAAGAGCTTTCGCAACCAAGTGACTTCACAACGGGTCATACATGCTGCAATGTATTCGACCTCAGCGGTGCTCAAGGCTACTGTCTTTCATTTCCTGCCCGAAGCAGATCTACTTGTGAAGTAGCATCCAGATGTGATCTTATGATCCACCACACTACCAGCCCAATCAACATCAGTATATCCAAGGAGTGTCATGCTCCTGGTAGTGTATCTCAGCCCATGGTCTATCGTGCCACAGAGATATCTCAAGAGTTTCTTGGCACCAACCCAGTGAATGTTATGATCAACCATGTGTTGACTCAAGGTGTTCACTGCACAACATACATCCAGACGGGTGTTCACTAAGAACATTAGAGCCCCTACGACTTGATGATACTCAGTAGGATTTTCTAACATGGGCCCAGTAGCGCTGCTACTCAATTTATTAAAGTTAAGCTCCATCGGTGTCAACACGGACTTATAGTCCACCATACCAGAAGCTTCACAATGTATTTTCCTTAAGAAAGGAAAATCACACTAGGTCGCTGCTAGACCTCCAGGCCTGGGAAGAAACGCATCAGTCCTAGGTCCTTCATCTCGAACTCAGCAACGAGCTCCCTCTTGCACTGATGAATGAGAGGGTTAGCATCTGTTAGGAAGAGGTCGTCCATATACAACACCAGAATGAGAGGCTTACTTATATCAACTTTAATGTAAAGGTTTAGATCAACATTACTACAAGTGAAGCCCAGCTTCATCAGGTAGCTATCTATCCTCTCGTACCAAGCTCTGGGTGCTTGCTTCAGCCCATAGAGGGCTTTCTTCACTACAGACATGGGTGTCCCTATCTTAGACTTCGAACCCTAGAGGTTGCTCTACATACACCTCTTCCTTTATCGCATCATGCCAAAAAGGCAGTCTTTACATCCATCTGATGAAGATTTCGTCCTTGCATAGCAGTAAGGGAAATAATAGATTATAGGTGCAATAATAATCAGTGCCTTCCTAGAGAAGACTCAGGCAACACAATTTTCCATTAAATTCATGCTTGATCTTATATCGAGGTGACAAAAACTTTGTTCTAGGAACCATATCCCAGACATCATTCTCGCATCTATGTAGACTTTGATGCTTTCCAATTTCTGCAAATGATCCAGGGTCATATTGTACACATGGCAGCTAGATACCCCTGGTATTTATATGGCTTCTTGGTTTTCTTCTGGAATTTCCCCCCTGAAGCCATATATCTTTGAGCCATGAGGGTCTTCTTTCAGCAATGATATTAACTCAGGAGCATATACAGTTGTATTCTCCCTCTTAATGCCAGCTTCTCTTGTGAGAGAAGACATCTATTTTAAATGAGGGCATCCCAAACACCAACTTGGAAAGGAGTCTTATTCTCCCACAGTCAAAGCCATCCAAGAATCATAGCCATATACTTTCATATAGCTATCATGCCTATATCATATACAATATTTGTTCAAAACATCACAGGCTTTGCTGATCATGGTTCAAGACTCCCACAACGTGACTGAAGGCTGTAAAAAATTCTCAGATTACACTTCCAAGTTTATCATTATGCTCCAATGTAAGACTGATACAACTTACTGCTATTATGAATTTCGTAAACATGGGTGACTATCTATGTCACTGTCATGATGACAGTAACATAGAATGACATATTTAGCTCCTCAAGATTGCAGCTATAGAACCATCATCACTGTCATATCGTTGATTACGATGTTGCCATAATTTTATCGTACCCATCACTATCTTCTTCATCATGGTCATACTGCCATATAGTATTGAAGATTTCAAATTTCATGATCATACATATTATGCCATATGTAACTGTCAAACAGAGATAATATATCATGATTCCTCCTTTCATGATCTTTCACTGCTTCTTATTTTCCGGATCTGTCCATTTGTCATTCTTTTCAGATCTCAGTTCAACAATTTGTCTCCTAAATTGCACAGATCTAGGAACCAATCGCACAAATGTTCCAAACACTAAATTTTACCCTTCTACATGTTAGTCCACAAATTATATGATATATTTCAGATCTAGCATAGTCATAAGTCACAAATTGAGCTGAAGTATGTCACAGATCTGAGCTTGCAACAGGTCCCATGATTTTTTTTCTTGTAAAAGATCCCAGGTCAAAGAATATTCCCACATATATGAGCTTTTTTTTTTGGTAGACAGGATCGGGTATAGCTTACACATGAGCCTTCACCCAAGTATACTGCAATTATTACAATCCTCTATAATGACTGTTGTTTTGTGTTGTCACCTTTTATCCCACTGTCCGAGTCTTGTTGTTATATGTTCGAGCTAAACAGAATGTCCAACCTCTCTTCCACAGGTTCACAACACCACAGGTCTCCAAACAGTGGATTGATACTAGTCCGAGCTTAAGGTTCGAGGATAATATTGTTTCTATTTGAGTATGAAGGAAACTTATCTCAGATCTGAGGCTATTACTGTCCGAGCATTAGGAAAATCTAGCACATAACCTGTTACTGGACTGAGTCTAAAGCAGTTTAGTCTGAGCCTTTTATTATCCAAGTTCAGCAATCCAATCAACACCGGTATCACTTCAATCTTAGATAGCAGAACCTTTATGTGACTGTTCTTTTCATGAAATATTATTATCACGAAGAAATTTGCTGACAGAATCTGCCTCAACCCACAATATTAACGAATCAAAGTTATCCATTCAATTAAGCTGCATGGAAATGAATATAGATTCCCTAGGACTTTTGAAAAGCTAGGATTTCTTCTATAAGATCAAATATCTTGGATGCAGATGCAATTTTAAGGAGTAAATATGTGCAGGTATATCCTTATAGGATATAAATAATTCACACAATAACTTGTTCACTGCATACTCTTCTGCACCATCACTGTATGAAAGAATCCAAATTTTGAAATAAGCGATTTCATCCAAAAACATATGGCAATAAGTCAACCTACCATCTCGACCTGCACGACCTGTCTCTTGAACATAATGCTCCAAATTTCCAGGCAAGCTATCACAGCTTCCACATTACTTTTGTCACCTTTTAGAATTAGACCTCCAAAAAGAATTGGATATGTCTTTTCTCAATATCCGTGTTGGATGCATGCTGGCCTTGCTTGGGCAGGGATAGCCATTAAGTATGGAGATGATTTTTCAGATGTAAAGAGGATGAATAGATCTTCAAATGTTTTTCATTTATTTCTCCGACATTTCTAGAAGCTTACCAAAAAAAATATTTACGAGCAATCGAACTCACGAAAGAAAGAAATAATTCGAAATTAATCACTATAGAAAAAATAGATATACAGTGCACCTTCTTCAGAGTTATTTTGTTGAAAGGGTTATGAAACCCATTAAATATGGCGATGAACCAGAGTTTAGTGGCTCTGGCGAATGAAAATAATTTCTCTATAAAATTTGATGCCATTCGCACAAGCTAAAAAAACAATCCGCAGGCTCCATCGTTTGATGGTTTGGTGGGTTGCATCGTCTCCTGCTCAGCGATTGCCCAACTGACAACATAGAGTCCCAAAATTTGAACTTCGGCTCTCAAGCATAAATGTGACGATGTGTAGGCCCTTTTTCGTCCTTTTGACGCGACTAACTCCAGACAACTGATACATCGTGGCTTCTGTCCCTGTTGGATGTCGTGTAAAAACTAACCCTCTGCAGCGACTGTTTTGTGTTCCCGTCTGTTTATTACAGGAGCTAGAGGCCATCAGTGGATCTCATTATTCAATTTGGCTCCTTGATTGAACTGTTCCAGATGTTCAGTGATGCAACCAGCCTCAGACGTTCAGCTTCCCGACAGAAAGTATTACGGATGTCATTTACGAAATTAATGGGTTGCTCCAAAAAATATAATGCCCTTTCCATGACAATGCCGCTTGTAGCAATCGACTTAGAATTCGATCAAATAATAGCTGTGACACTTCTCTGTGTATCACACCCCTGTTTCGTCAATCACTCCTTGTTACTTCGGGGACAAAGTTGTCAACCCCACTCAGATGACTCAATTTGGTTAGAGAGAATGTCATTAGGTCGAAGTAGGAGAACCTAGACGTCTCGAATGGTTCCCCATCGACAAATTTTTTAAATTGTTGTCTATGGCCCTTGATATTATGCTTCGGCCTTCTCTACACTAACAGTGCTTAGGTGTCTAACAGTGATAGCATTCGACATTGTCCACCTTTGAAAAAAAAAACAGGTTCACCCGAACCAATCTCGGCCTTGGATCCTGCCTATGAAACATACCCTATCTCTTGCTGCCCTAGATCTCAACTATAATGTGCTTTTTCTTCTCCTAGCTCTAATACCATGTTAATTTTCTGAACATGTTCTATGCCATTTCAGATTAGGGCACAAAATACTAAAGTAGATAGAACATACTAATAGATTGATGAAGACAAGCCAAAAAAGAGATGATGAATGGTGGCATTGCGACGATCAGCAAGATGCTTCTACCAGCAAAGTCTCCAATAGGTCATTCAACCAATCGTGTCACACATAACCCCATAACAACCCAGACAAAGAATACTCCACAAAGACACAACACCAAGAACGCAGCTCCATCGCCATCAAGAGAGAATAAAATCCTCCACACATTGTGTGTCAAATGAATTCTAAGTCTCTCCAATATATAGGAATTTTTGGGGGTGTGTGACACATCCTTTAAGACATTTAAGTCTATATGTTATTCTAGGCCGACCTAGCACATAAGTGGAATAAATTCAAAGTACATGTTCTGCTCATCCGATCAATATGATCTTTAGATCAATCTTACAGCTCTCCGAAAGAGGAATCCAATAAAAATATTGGGATCATCATCTAAGCAGCACAACCCTGAGTTTGGACCTAGTTGTCCAATTTTAACAATCTATCTGAATTCATCAACTCTCTCCTAAATTTGTTGTGCTAGGTTTTTGATTGAACCAATACTGACCTACAAAAATGCTCTTTCCATGCTTGTAACTTGAGAGCAAGGCATGGCATTCCTTTTTCTTCATTATACTCCTATTGACTGGATTCAAGAACATCAAAGCCTTCACATTGTGAGCCACCCTTGTTGACCAATTCTACAACAGAAAAATCCAAGTGTTCTCCCATCTCACATCATGAGTGGCCCACCACCAACAAGTTGGAATGCTTCAAACAATCACCACCAGCATCCCATCAAGAATGAGAAATGACCAACCAAAACACTAGCCTAAAGCTAGGGGAACATAAGAGGAAACTAGCCGGTTCTTCACACTTTTAAAACCACCAGCTTACATCTAGAAAGATGTGGTAACCATCTAACTCCCCCCACCTTATACGTTTCAATTTTTTTTAACAAATGGCAGGATACCAAGAGCCTAGATATAATAGAAAAACAAACCAAGTAAGTTCATCTACACATAAAACATAAACATTGGAAATAGGACCCATAAGACAGGGATAGAAGCTACCCATATTTCCCAACCTAATTAGCTTATACAGGATTCAGTTTCAGGAAAACTGACATATACAAGTGACCAGCTAGGGCACTTTATACAACCATCCACATTCCTAATGCCTATTGCATCATGAAAACGTCTCCTACACTTTACATACTTTAAACTAAAACCTCTCTCATTTCACAATAGATATCCATCAACCTCATAAGAGTTACCATAATTACCTATGTTGTATGATTTTCTAGAACGTTGGGTACTTGGGTACAGGTGTCCAGAAAAGTTAGAAGTTTCTCCGAAAAAAGGAAAATCAAAATTTAAAATATAAAAATATAAAATATTTTTTTAATATATAAATATTTTTTGAGTGTCTTTTGCCTTGAGTTTTTCTCTTTTATATATATAAAAGAAAATATTAATTTTATTATCAGTTCTTTGTCACATGAGCAGTCTTTGAAATAATCATACTTAAACATACAAAGAAAAAGTTTTACATATGTTTCTCTAGTCATTATTAAGAGAATAAACAACTCTAATATTTAAGAATTAATTGTCACATGCAATACACACAATTTTATGTGATATATATACATAAACAACAAAAGAAACACTCATCAGCATGACATCCCAGATATCTAGGTGGAGATGCCACAAGCTTTGTTAACCCATCAAGAGATTGCTCCAGTTTCTCAATTAAGGATATGGGTGTTAGGGATGTCTTTGGCCATTCTTCCTGCAGATGTTTCAACCTAGGCTCATGTTTTGTGGGCAGTTCAACATATTTCTCTACATGCTTTCTATCCCCTAACTCTAGGATTGGATCTTTAGAAACAAAAGTTCCATGAGAATTATCCACAACTACTTGTTTAGTCCAGGACTCATGAAGCATTTTTATGAATTCTGCCTATTATGAATTTATGAAACTTGCATACAACAAAGACTTAATTATGAATTTGTACTAATTATACTGAACTATTAAAAAAAATCCCTAAAACTAACCTATTTCTAATCTACAAATTTCACCATCTTTTTAACTACTATGTGAATGGTTTTTTTTATTACAAGCTTCTTGAATAGAAAATACCTTAGGTACAATGAAATTTTCGGAAAAATGGATTAAAATGGTATGTCTCTTTGGGTTATATTTTTTAAATGGTTAATATTTTATATGACGGGAATTAAATTTTGTAAATGAAATAATTTTCAAATTTTTTTTGGGGTTATTTTTTATTTTTTAAGGAAAATATTATTTTATTTTAAAGGTGGTAAAAAATGATTTAAAAGTAGTTTATATCTTTGTTAACTCTAAATTTACTAAACACTAAGAGGGCTCAAATCTCTTAAGGTGTAAATCTGTTTTAAAGTGAAAAAAATTTAATGTTTTGGATGTTTGGTAAATCTGATGTAAATTATTTTACACCCAATTTACCAAACAATCAAAAAAATCAAATCTTATTTCACTCTAAAATTAACGTACTCTTATTATACAATTTTCCCCATCTTTTTAACTACCACATCCACACACACAGATATATATATATATATATTTCATTGCATGCTAGCTCCTTGAATAGAAACATAAGCATTGTATATGTGGCATTGTTATACTCTTCTTGTTTAATTTGTTTATAAAACAAAGTTGATGAATGTCCTACCCCTTTGTATTCATATACCAAACTATTTTAACAATCAAACGAGTGTAAACCAATAAATGGAATTGACCACTAAGGAAGGCTCATTTATTAATTCTAACCAGGATCGATTCTAACAAAATTCATTAGCTCTGACCAATGATATGTGTATGTCGTAGGAGCCAAACCTTTGTATGGAGGAGCCAAAATTATGTACAGGGCCTGGAAGGAATCTCAGCGTGACAGAAGTGGTGTGGCATCCTAGCTGCATGGCCACGACAAAGACATTGGGGAAATAATATCGATTCATGATGAACGCGAAATGGTAGTAGAGAGGGAGAAGTACATGGTGCTAAGGGAGGAGCTGCAGAGGTTGGTTGCATAGACGAAGCCGACGAAGGCATCGCAAACCCAAGGCATCTTGAAAATTGTTGCGCCTACCAATCAACCATTTTCGCCAGAGGCTGTCATCAAAGCGTTAAAGCAAAGCCAGGTGTCCCAGTACTGTTATGATGATGTTGAGATAGAGGATAAATAGTGGATGTACTAGGATCTGAGTAACATATTTTTCTGCTATAATTTTGCCAAAGTTGGAGTGTTTTTCTTTCAAATGGAAGCATAAATCCCTCCTTTGTTTTTATAACAGAAAAGATAACCTAAATTTCAACTGCGGTGGTATGTTGGCCCTATTTTGTTTAATATCCCAATGGAAAATTTATATTCCTATAAACGTGTGACAAATGTATATACATTTGGGTGGATGGTTGTATATCCAATGCATATTTTTGAATTTCTAAATGTATTATATTTATATTCATCCAATTTGGTATAATATTAATTAATTTTATGATTTAATTGATATTCATCCAGTTTGACTTCTAAACGTATGATATTTATATTCATCTAGTTTGGTATGATATTCATCGAGTGGCAGTGATCTTTCCAGTAGTATATCTCGTCTCTCTGGTTTAACATTGAAAGTTGATGTTGCTATTTTGTAAAGGGTTTTTTTGGGAGGAGTACTCTGGAGAAGTCATACACTGATTTTCATAGGTAATATTCATAGGTGGTAGGACCATTTAGCCTTGTGAAAAGGTCCACAACATTTACATCCATGATACTTTTTGTTACAATACTTGCCAAATTATTGTCTACAGATTAATATTAAGAATAATCACCACAACAATGATCACCACCACTCCAAGATGACTACTATAGTAAAAATCATCTGTCTTTTCCAAACATTTTCCACCATGTATCATGTATAAAGTGTGTCCAACTATTCCATTTTTTAATGTTATATCAATGCCATGTTTCTTAATGTTGAGAGTCTTGTTTGTGATCAAGTCAAGGGTGTTGTAACTTTCATTCCAAAGTTATGAATATCTATACTTCTTATGAAGCATTTTTGTATAATTAAATTAAAGTAAAACACATATCATTTAGTGAAGATGAATTATATTGTTTTATTAAAGTAATATTATTTATGTGTGTTTTTGATATAGTTAATATGTCATATGATTTCTCAAAGGTAATGACTTTATGAACCTATTTCTGTTAAGCGTGTTTGCATTCTAGACTTTCATAGCATAAGTTATATAGACTTTGAATTCATCTAAGAAGTTTACCGAGTTCATACATTTACTTGGCAATGGATTTTTGATAATGCTCTACGCATGAAGATGTAATCTCAATTGATGTTAGGAATAGATATTGCTTCTCTATTTCAAGGAAAAAAGTGCTTTTATTTACTCAAATACACTGTAATAAGTGGAAGTAGATCTTTCAAAAAATTGTACAGAGGGCCCTCTTAAATGTAACCTTAAAGGGATAGACAAATGTTTAAAAATGGTTGTTTAACAAACATGATGAATAACTCACTATGTAGGGATCAACCTCTATTTATTGCTTCTCTATTTCAAGAAAAAAAATGCTTTTATTTACTCAAAAACCTTGCAATAAGTGGAAGTAGATCTTTCAACAAATTATACAAAAGGCCCTCTTAAATGTAACCTTAAAGGGATAAACAAATTTTTAAAAAATTTTGTTTAACAAACATAATGAATGACTCACTATGTAGGGATCAACCTCTATTGATACATGAAAACATATGCATCTATGTACACTGATATCCAACATAAAAGCTAGTAGAAGATAAAATGTGTTTGAAAGTTAACATGTTCCATAACACAAAACCTATATGCCTCCTTTTAATGCTTGTAGATTCTATCTATTAAACAAAGTGTAAGACATTATATATTACTAGACCAAGTTTGGTTGTGAAAACTAATTTGAAATTTAATTAACATTATTATTTTAATAAAAATCAGAGAAAAAAATACTAATGACGTAAAATCTCTTTCACAAGCAAGAAAATAATTAGAATCTCTTCATGAACAAAAGAATTCCAAGACATAAAATTGAGCTAGAGACATTATAGCAAACACCTTTCCCCAAATGGATTTAAAAGATAGAAGAAACACCTCATCCCAAGCAAGAGTTAACAAAAAAAATAAGTGAGGACATAATCATGAGCAAAACATAGAAGACTATGTCTACACACTCACAAGAATGTAAAACAAAACCATACCAAAGATTAGCAAGAATATGAGCAAATAAACTTGTCAACTAATTATTCTCCCATTAAATAAATTTTATCATCCACTTTCTAATACCTATAATCATATAATTACTAAAGTAAAAAATAAGCAAAAACTACTAAAATAAATTTATTAATTTAAAGATTATTAATTTTAAATAAAAATAATATAAAATAAAATAATATCTAAATTTCTTATAAAAAATCTTCCACTTTTATCAATTATTTTCCAACATCTACAATCATTAAAATAAAATATTTAAAAAGCACCATTATTCAAAAAATTACTAAATAAAATTCATGGTTATTTGTCCATCTTTATTTTTACTGAATAAATAAAATAAAATAACTACAACATTTTGACTCTATGTTAAGTCAATATAATTGCTAATTTGTCAAGTGACGTGAGCTATTCCACATCCATTAACAAATAAGAAAATTATAGAGAAAAATCATTCACGTTAATTGCTCATTACTGTGAATATATTTAATTATAAAAAATAATTTTTTTTAGATTCATGAGATGATAAATTCATCTTCGTGGTTACTTTTCACTGCCAAATACAAAAATTATAGAAAAAAAACATTCACATTGATTGCTCATTAGTGTGAATATATATGCAACATTTTGATTCTACATTAGTTTAGAAATTTAGCTAGTAGAAAACAATAAAATAAAGAAAATGAGAAACATTAAAATATAAATGAAACTATTGTGATTGAGCAGCTCTGTTGAAATGGAGTTTGTTGAGTCATTTTTTCATTCTCTTTGCTTGTGGGTATGCAACATGATCTATAAATCTATACCCATATCTCTGTAGAAATTATATGCATTAAGCATGCATATGTCCTAGATCCACTTGATCTCACACTATTTAACTTTATGCAAGATATTGAATCATTCCACTCGTTAATCTTTTGTGGAAAATTAACTGCACACACATGCAAAGCATAAATAAAAATAATCGCACATAACACAGTTGTTTTTAACCGGGAAAGCCTGAAGTTGAAAACCCCAACTATATATTATGTATCATGGAACCATATGACAATCCTCATACAAATATTATCAAGCTCTCAATACAATACAATCATCATACACTAATCAGGAACAATCTTACAAATCCATGCACCGATCTCTGCCTCCTGCTAGCCTGCCTCCACTGCATAATCCCTGCTGAAGAATAGCTCTGAATGAATTCAAATTACCCTTGCCTTGATTGCGCAATCCTCATTGGCAACTCCAATGTGTGTGTGATGCAATCAATGCATCACTATAGTCACAACAGATAGTCTATCTTGCCCTTTCACCTATCTCTCCACTGGTCTCCACTGAAACTTCCATGCACTGTAGTTAACTGTTGTATTGTTTAGTTGATTAATGAGTTATTATTTGTGAATTAATTAGCTAATTAATTCACTCCACTCTCACTAGTGTATCAATCAGTTAGACTAGATACAACTCGCTCAACTGAGTCTAACTGAGTTAAACTGAATACAACTCCATAACTACTTCTTCCAACTGTGTCATAACTCTGCCACTTGAGTTCTAACTGAGTCCTCCATGCATTAGCTCCGGTGAACCCTTGGGAATTGCGTAATTCCCTCAGTCCACTGATGTACCACATCACATGCCTTGCAAAATAGTGCTCAGGGAGCAAGTTGTTGTTTGGTGTTTGGTGTAACAGAGCTAATAATAATCGACATGCATCTATTTTTAGATGTGATCTATAAATAGACTTCGCCCAATATTATAAAAATAGGAATTTCATCTATTTTTCCAACTTGATCAACCATCCACAAATAGCATCCTGCAACTTCTGAAATATGATCGACATGTCTAAAAATAGACTTGCGCCAAAAATAGCCTGCGGGCCCACTTAGTGAAGGCGACTCTTTTTACTAAGCTCATCATCTTGTTGAATCTCAACACTCCCTCTCAACAAGATAGGGATTATCCTTCACCCCGATCCTGCCTCTATGGTGTTCGAATTTGCTCTTGGTGAGCGCCTTCGTCAGAATATCTGCACCCTGATCCTCCATAGGAATGTACTGAAGCAACATGATCTTCTGCCACACACAATCTCTGATATGATGATATCGGATATCAATATGTTTAGATCTATCATGAAACACCGGATTAACTGAGAGTTTAATGCAACTTTGATTATCACAATGTATCACCGTGGGATGTAAATGTGAACCGAAAAAACCAACCAGGATCTTCCTCATCCAGATAGCCTCACATGCAGCTTGACTCGCTGCCATGTATTCTGCTTCCGCTGAACTGAGTGCCACGAATCTTTTTTTCCTACTGTACCAAGAAACTGTTGTAGATCCGATACTGAAAATCCCCCCTGATGTGCTATTTCTGTCTGTTGGGCTTCTTGCCCAATCTGCATCCGTGAAGCCATGCAACTTCACCTCATCCGTTTTTCTGTACCATAAACCATACTCATATGTGCCCCTGAGATATATCAGGACATGCTTGCCTGCCTTCCAAAAGAGCTTGGTAGGCTTAACCATAGCTTGTGAAAGTTGGTTCACCGCATAACATATGTCCGGTCTTGTATTGACTAAATACATGAGCGAATCCACCAACTGTCGATAAACAGTGGCATCCACTACCTCTGCCGATGTAGCATCCTCTTTCTTCTAATTTCCTGGAAGAGGAGTGTCGATAGGCTTGCATCCTTGCATGTGAAACTTCTCTAGTATCTCCCGGGCATACTTGCCTTGAGACACAAACAGTTCACCTTCCCGCTACCATATTTCCAATCCAAGGAAATAATGAAGGAGGCCCATATCCTTCATCTCAAACTCCTTTGAAAGATGTGCCTTGCATGTGTATATCAACTGCTCATCACCTGTTAGTATTAAATCATCAACATAAAGTACAATTACTAAAAGCTTACCCTCCACCACAATCTAGTACAGGTTTGCATCCGCCTCACTCTTGGTGAAGCCAAGTCCAGTGAAATAGCTGTTGATCTGAGTGTACCAAGCACGGGGTGCTTGTTTTAGCCCATACAACACTCTTTTGAGCCTGCACACATGCGAATTGCTGCTGAAGATCTCAAATCCTTTAGGCTACTCAATGTACACTTCTTCCTCAATGATCCCATTAAGGAACGCAGTCTTCACATTCATCTGATGAATGTGCCAACCCATCTGTGCTGAGAGAGCAAGGATGGTCCGTATGGAAGAATAATGTGCGACAGGTGCAAAGGTTTCTTCATAGTCAATCCCCTTGATCCGCGAGAAGCCCCGAGCAAGAAATCTTGCCTTATACTTCTCGACACTCCCATCAGCAACTTGCTTTACCTTGTAGATCCATCTTGATCCTACAACTGATTTTCCCACTGGCCTTGGAACAATCTCCCAAGAATTGTTTCTGACAATGGAGTCACACTCCTCCACCATGGAATCTACCCATGTGGGCTCCTGCACTGCTTCTTCGAAAGAAGATGGCTCTATCATGATACACTTGCTCATAAGATCCATGTATCCAGTAAATCGGTCAGGTGACTGTCTCTGTCTGCGTTGTGATGTAGGGACTCCTGCATTCTGTGCCACATCAAGCTTCAATTTCTCAGCTTCTGTGGTACGCTTTTTACCTTGTCTGATGTTTGGTTCTACATGAGTGGACTCCTCCACTCCATGAATCTCCTCCTGTGGCTGATCCACATCCAGAGGCTCATATTTGGGAACAAGAAGTTCCTCCTCTGCATGCAAGTGTAGCTCCCTCTCAAGCGACAACTTCATGGCTTTCACCTCATTGAATTTTATATTCCGTCACACAAAAATCATCCGACTATCTGGAAAATACACACGATAATTATGGGGTGTTTCTGTGTACCCCACAAATATCCCAACTTCTGCAGTCAGCTCCAGCTTCTTCCTGGCGTCCTTTGTCACATGAATGTAAACAGGTGAGCCAAAAATCTTCAAATGAGAAATATCAGGCTTCTTACCAGTAAAATATTCTTCAGGTGTACTCATGCCAAGTACTCTATGAGGACAACGGTTTTTCACATAAACCGCAATGTTGCATGCTTCCTCCCATAAGTGCATCGGTAGGCCCTGGTCATGCAGCATCACTCGTGCAACACCCACGATCGTTCTGTTCTTCCTCTCCGCGACCCCATTCTGCTGTGGGTTATGAGGTGCTATGAGTTCTGTTTGAATTCCTTCTTTGCTACAGATGTCTTTGAATTCACCCGAGATGTATTCACCACCATTATCGCTCCGCAGAGCTTTCACTTGCTTCCTCGACTCCTTCTCCACCAATGCCTTGAACTCACAGAACTTTGAGAATGTTTCACTCTTCTTCTGCATGAATAAGATCTAGCATCTACGAGAATATTCATCAATAAATATAACATAATACCTGTGTTTTTCTGTTGAAGCAACCGAGATAGTTCCACACACGTCTATGTGAATTCTCTCCAGGATCACCGAGGCACGATTCTCCTTCTCATGAAATGTGGTCTTCACAAACTTACCCATAGTACATCCCTTGCACTGATCTGACTGCATAAGAGTACCTTTGGGAAGTCCAGTAGAAATTTGCTGCAAAATATTCAAAGCACCATGGTGAAGATAGCCCAATCTCCTGTGCCATAATTCATCCTCATCCTGGCTCACCACTTCTTCTGCTTTGCCCACCATTGCCGCGCAGCCATCTACCTCCAGCTTGTAGAGATTCTTAATTCGAACCCCTATCTTCTTGGTTTTACCCATTGTTTTATGTCTAAGGAAGGCTTTTCCCTCATAGAAAACAACATCATAACCCTTGTCTTCTAGCATTGTGACTGAGACCAAGTTCTTCTTCAGACCTGAAACATGCATAACATTCTTCAACAAGAATGGATTACCACACTTCCTCTCAAAGGTAATGGTCCCAATGCCAGTCGCACTATACCGACGATCATTTCCCATCTCTATATGCAACTGGAGGTCCTTCTCCTCCAAATCACTAAACAACTCCTTGTCTCTTGTCAAATGGAAAGACGCACCACTATCAAGATACCACACCAATCCCATATAGCTTGAAACCAAGCATGAGATAAAAGAGAAATCAAGTTCAAATTGCGAGGCTAAGGCCTCTCTAGCTGCAGATCTAGCAACCTTCTTGTTCTTCTTCTTTTGTGGATAGTTAGTGGCGAAATGTCCATGTTCATGACAGTGAAAACACTTCAATTTGGACAAATCCTGCTTCTTGCCTTTAGCATCAGATTTTGAAGGATGTTTCTTCCCCTTCCATTTCCTTGCTTTGGTAGCCAAAGCACAATTCTCTTCATCTTCATTCTTCGATGAAGATCCATCCTTGGTACCCCGCCTTATCTCCTCCTACACAAGATCCGACCAAAGTTGCTTCCATCCTGACAGTTTCTCCCATCCATTGATAGAGTCTTTGTAGCTATGCCAACTCTTCGAAAGCCCAATGAGAGCCAAGCTCACCAAGTCTTCATCATCAATAGTAACCCCCACACTTCCCAGTTCATCCTTGCAGTGGACAAACTTCGTGAGGTATTTTGGAATACTGTTGCCTTTCTCCTTTTTTATTTTTCTGAGCTTGTCTTTAAGCACCAACTTCCTCTGGTCACTTCTGCTTTGTAACAAGTTTGTCAAAGCCTTCCACATTAAGAATGGAGTGGCTTTCTCATGAAGGCTGGACATAATATGGTCTTTCACACCTTCCAACAGAATCCATCTCGTCTTTGCTATCTTCTTTTGCCATGCATCAAGTAATGCAACATTGCTAGACCCCGGCTTAGGAACATCGCTATCGATGAACTCCTTCAGTCCATTATCCTCCAGAACTGCCTCCATCCTGTACTTCCAGGCTATTTAATTCGAGCTCCCATCAAGGGCATACTCCAATCGCAACCCATTGAAAGCCATTTCAATGTATACTCAACTTCTGCACCAAGAATCTTCTGTAGCAAATTCGAATTGTCCACCAACACAAACTCACTTTACAATTGCAATCTTCAATCAACAATGCTCTGATACCATGTAGAAATTATATGCACTAAGCATGCATATGTCCTAGATCCACCTGATCTCACACTATTTAACTTTATGCAAGATACTGAATCATTCCACTTGTTAATCTTTTGCGGAAAATTAATTGCACACACATGTAAAGCATAAATAAAAATAATCACACATAACACAGTTGTTTTTAACCGGGAAAGCCTGAAGCTGAAAACCCCAACTATATATTATGTATCATGGAATCATATGAAAATCCTCATACAAAGCTTATCAAGCTCTCAGTACAGTACAATCGTCATACACTAATCAGGAACAATCTTGCAAATCCATGCACCGATCTCTGCCTCCTGCTAGCCTGCCTCCATTGCACAATCCCTGCTGAAGAATGGCTCTGAATGAATTCGAATCACCCTTGCCTTGACTGCGCAATCCTCATTGGAAACTCCAATGTGTGTGTGATGCAATCAATGCATCACTATAGTCACAATAGATAGTCTATCTTGCCCTTTCACCTACCTCTCCACTAGGTCTCCACTGAAACTGCCATGCACTGTAGTTAACTGTTGTATTGTTCAGTTGATTAATGAGTTATTATTTGTGAATTAATTAAATAATTAATTCACTCCACTCTCACTAGTGTATCAATAAGTTAGACTAGATACAACTAGCTCAACTGAGTCTAACTGAGTTAAACTGAATACAACTCCATAACTACTTCTTCCAACTGTGTCATAACTCTGCCACTTGAGTTCTAACTGAGTCCTCCATGCATTAGCTCCAGTAAACCCTTGGGAATTATGTAATTCCCTCAGTCCACTGATGTGCCACATCTGTGCACTGAAACAAAGTGCTCCAATAGAATAAGTTTTTGTTTAGTGTCTGATTATTATTAAGATTTAATAATAATAGACATGCATCTATTTTTAGATCAACGATCTATAAATAGACTTCACCCAATATTCTAAAAATAGAATTTCATCCATTTTTCCAACTTTATCAACCATCCACAAATAGCATCCTGCAACTTCTGAAATATGATCATCATGTCTAAAAATAGACTTGCGCCAAAAATAGCCCGCGAGCCCACTTAGTGAAGGCGATTCTTTTCACTAAGCTCATCATCTTGTTGAATCTCAACAATCTCTTTTGAGACTCTTTGTAAAGATGTGTCATACTTTGTGTATGAAACTTGTAACTCTCAAGTTCTTTGCATTGTGTTCTGGTTGTTTTTGATAAACTAGTAGTCAAGAATAGAAAACTATCTACATTGTATTCACTTCCACTTATAAGAAGGGTTATTCACATTTTTATTGTTTTATAATAAATATGGTTACCAAAAAATTGCAACACTACTCAAATGAGGGGAACAAAAAGTTAAGTGATAATTATGTTTCCATCTCTAACTTGTTAATTAATTTTCACTTGTCCTGGGCTTCGGCCATGGAGTATTCCAACTGTTGAGAATTTGCCTCTCCTCCAAGGCTTTGTTGTCTTTGGGCATTCTCATGTAGTGTTTGCAACCTCTTGGAATGACTTCTCATTCCTTTTTATTGGTTTTGTTCTGGCGATTTTGTGCGATTTCCTTGTTGCAAGTGTAAAAAAATTCTGAATTTCTTTCACACTTTTGGAAAATTCAATCATCAGTGGCCCTACTTCATTTAATAGATGGAAGAGGACAACCTTGATGCTATGGATACTCATTTGGCTTCAAGCTCCAATAGTAGCAGGACTATTTCTAGTGGATATGGTGTTAAAATAATATTTTATTAATGCCTTGGTCGAGACATGAGTATTTTCTGCCATTTTTTTCGCATCACTATAAAACAAAATCATTGCAACCTTAGTTTTTTTGGTTACATATACAA
Source organism: Pinus albicaulis (assembly GCA_034641835.2). NCBI lineage: Eukaryota > Viridiplantae > Streptophyta > Pinopsida > Pinales > Pinaceae > Pinus > Pinus albicaulis. The sequence continues at coordinate 99,746,093 of CM076572.1, forward strand.
AGCTAATGTCAACAGATGCCTTTTTTTTCTGGTCCTCGCTCACCTCATACACGTTTTGAAATCTGACAACACTTTCCACCATTTTTTTGTATCACTATAGAACACAATTCCTATGAGGCTCGTGATGATATGAGCCACTGTTGTCCAAAGTGTGCATGTTCATTCAAATCTCATCCACAACTTCAAAACTCAGTCATAAAAAAAAAAACCAAGACATCCTTATGAAAAAAACATTGAAAAGAAGTGTGATAGAATGGTTAAATAAAGAAATGGGTATATGTCATACTAGTTTGAAAATTATCTTTTGAGCCATCGGATTCTCTAGAGGACTCCTAACCTTGGGTGCAAGTTGTGGGAGAGCTTTCTAGAGGAAAAATCACTCCCTATCTTAATATATATGGCGATATGGGTCAATGGGGAATGAAAAAATATGATTTGAGTTTGGATTTCCAATATGGACATCATATTTGGGAGTTATTCAACCATCCTCTTGAAACAATATCACATTCACCCTCTTTTTCCAAAACACCAATATGAATTAATAAAGTATACCTATAGGTGTTGGAGGTCAAATAACTCAGTGACGGGTGTCTATGTGCAGTTCAAATGGTGTCGTTGAATAGCTGGCTATGGCGGTGCTAGAGTCGTGGTGTCGTTGAATGGTTGGCTATGGTGGTGCTGGAGTGCGGTGTCTGCTAGGTTCGTAGTGCAGCCCAGCTGCACCTTTGCCCAAATTGTGCATATAAATGTGTATCATACATATGTGACCCAGATACATCTTCGAATTCATGAACCTTAAGTGGGATTAAATAATATTAATCACATTTCAATATAAAATACCACCTAATTAAATGTAAGTCAACGCTTTGGAATTTGGATTAAAACAAAACATGTCGAAAAAACATATTCGGGCCCACAGCTATCACAAATTCACCTTACACCGGTGACCTATACATGCTCATTCATCCGACGGATATCGAATCTCAACATGCATGACAATTAATATTTTCATTTCATGCGAAATGGGTGGTTTGGGCTTGCAACATGTCACTGCTAGACCTTTATCGCATTCCCTCAACTATTACAGCTTACCGCTTAAAAGCATTGCGAAAACCACTTCGTTGTTCCACTGCCATCGATCCATGGTTCCTAGTACACTTGACTCATGGTTCCAAACATCTAATCCATCTGTTTTCACTCTGCAACAATTGATTCATTGTTCCAAAACCATAATATGGTTTTAAAAGTATATAATACCTGAGCCAACACAAACTATTACAAAAACAAATAATCTGGAATCAATACTAATTATCTTTGTTTATGAAAGAGATCAACATTGATGCCTTTGGATTTATTCGAAGCTCTCAAAAATTAACCGTTCTAATTTAAAACACAGAATTAGAGAATGTTCCTCTCGACATGGTTCAAATCCGTATGATTACAACACAAATTTGCTATGTCTTTGACTCTTTCGGTTTCAACAAACTCGAATTCTCTTAAAACATGGATTTGCCATGAAGGTTAACTGTTGAATCAAAAACTCATATAATCATTTTAGAAAATAGCACATAACAATGAATATGCCCAAAATAACTCAGAACAGAAAAACACCACTAATATATACAAATTTGAAATTCAAAGGATTTCAACCAAAACTTCAATACTAGAACCATAATTTTACAACAAGCTAAAATATATTATTCATAAAATTTACATAAGCTCAGAACATCTCGTGTTCTGTCTATTCTGCTTTAGGCCTAATATCCATTCACTTGGCCATTTTCCTCTCTCTATACTTCTCATCTCTTGTCTATTCTATTCTACCGCTTCTTATGTCTTTTGAGGTTATTAATTATACACAAATGGATTCCAGACCAAAATTAGTTTAGATCCTTAATTTACTCAAAAAATCCCTAATTATTCTAAGTCCTCATGATTTCCTAAAATCTCGCTTTATCCCTAAGGATCCTCTCTAATCCCATAAATTCATGAACTAATTCCTAATTCTCTCATGTTCTCTAACATTCGAGAAATTTTACAATTATGCTGAAAATATTAATTTAAACCCTATTTTAAAACACTCAAAACATTTAAAATTACACTTAGATAACCAAGTCTCTTTAAAACATAAGACCCTTTAAGTCTCCCAAATAACCAATGACACTTTAGCCGGATGCTCTTGCATTAGTTCGATCGATCGTGGACGGGAAAATATTTTTCAAATAATTTGGATGCACGCAGATTAAGCATCAAGGTGAGTAGTTGATCTTCTTTAATGCATTGCGGGTCATGTATCCCCGTCAAATCTCGGTCGTGAATCCATATGGGGTTCTCATTGGCATGTATGGTGGAAGGGCCTCCATAGCGGCGACCAGATATTTGTTGCACTTCTTGAATATAGGGAAATAGAAGTGTGTGAGAGTCCTCGCGAGACATGTTCTTAAAACCTGTGCAAGAGCAACAAAATGGCAGAGTCCCTTCAAAGGAAGATCTATTTAGAGATTTGAACATGTTCAAGAAAGACTCTCCATTAATAAGTTGAAATCACATTGATTTTGAATTTATGTGTCTTTTATGCTCTATCACGAAGGAAAACCATTTATATTGAGCAGGGTGATAATGTGTTAACATAGAAAAGGTTAGCATGCAAGGAATAATTGATTAAAATAAGTAAACAATATGCATGCATGATGTGTCAGATATATATGATTGGATTTAAATATATATTTAGTTATTTAATTTTATATTTCTTCATTTGTATACCTGTTATATACTAGACTATATGAAAGGGGTATTTAAAACATTTATTTAAGAGTAAATTATAGTTTTGTTTCGAAATTATCATTTTGTCTCAATATATTAAATGATTATTTATTATTGGAGAAAAGATATCATATACTACTGTAGTCTTGTGCCAAACCTTACCATTCATTCAACTGCTGCAACTTTCATACCTTTGTATTTAAATTATGTCTCGGCTGGTTGTCTTCTGCAAACATATAACTTTTACACTCCCTTGATCTATTCAATCTGTAAAATATCATCAATTAATAAAAAATCATGCATACCATCTTTCCACATCACCTGTCTTTAGGATCTCATTACTTGTTGGCCTTTACCATCTTTGTGAATCTGGCTTTGTAGTTCTGTCTCCATGCTTCCACTATGCATTATTTCAACATACAGTTGCTACCACATCAAACAATCCTGAATAAGACTTCAATCCACATCAATTTGGATCTCAACAAATTAGAATTTACACAGACCTTCTAATTACTTTCTAATCATTTGCCTCACCAACAATATCCAATCATACACAATTCATTTCTTTCTCATGCAATCTGTGTAATTACAATATAAAAAATTCTCAAACTTTTGCTGGCTGCAAGAATTCACTATCTTGAGGCAAATCTCAATCTGTTCATACTTCACTCAGCTGCACGCAAAATCTGTTTCTACTTTAATATGATCACTCTTTCTTGCAATTTCAATTTCATTCTTCACAATTCAGTGAAAAAATAAATAAATTATTTCGGCTCTGATACCACTAATTGTGTAGCCAAGCTGTACCTTTGCACAAATCACACATATAAATGTGTATCATATATATGTGACCCAAATACATCTTCAAATTCATGAAACTTAAGTGGGATTAAATTATTTTAATCACATTTCAATATAAAATACCACCTAATTAAATGTAAGTCAATGCTTTGGATTAAAAAAAAACATGCCGACAAAACATATTCGGGCCCACAACTATCACAAATTCACCTTACACTAGTGATCTATCCATGCTCATTCATCCGACGGATATCACATCTCAACGTGCATGACAATTGGTTTGGGCTTGCAACGTGACACTGCTAGACCTTTATCGCATTCCCTCAACTGTTACAACTTACCGCTTAAAAGCATTGCGAAAACCACTCGTTGTTTTCCAAAACCACTTCGATGTTCCACTGCCATCGATCCATGGTTCCTCGTACACTTGAATCATGGTTCCAAACATCTAATCATTTGTTTTCACTCTGCATCAATTGATTCATTATTCCAAAACCAAAATATGGTTTTAAAAGTACATAATACCTGAGCTAACACAAATTATTACAAAAACAGATAATCTGGAATCAATACAAATTATCTTTGTTTATGAAAGAGATCAAAACTGACGCCTTCAGATTTATTTGAAGCCCTCAAAAATTAACCGTTCTAATTTAAAACACAGAATTAGAGAATGTTCCTCTCTACATGGTTCAAATTCGTATGATTACAACACAAATCTGCTACGTCTTTGACTCAACTCGGATTCTCTTAAAACATGGATTTGCCATGAAGGTTAACTATTGAATCAAAACCTCATATAATCATTTTATCAAATATCATATAACAGTGAATATGCCCAAATTAACTCAGAATAGAAAAACACCACCAATATGTACAAATTTGAAATTCAAAGGATTTCAACCAAAACTTCAATACTAGAACTGAAATTTTACAGCAAGCTAAAATCTATTATTCATAAAATTTACATAAGCTCAGAACATCTCGTGTTCTGTCTATTCGTTCTGTCTATTCTGATTTAGGCCTGATCTCCATTCACTTCACCTTTTTCCTCTCTCTATACTTCTCGTCTCCTATCTATTCTATTCTACCTCTTCTTATGTCCTTTGAGGTTATTAATTATATACAAATGGATTCCAAACCAAAATTAGTTTAGATCCTTAATTTACTCAACAAATCCCTAATTCTTCTAAGTCCTCATGATTTCCTAAAATCATGCTTTATCCCTAAGGATCCTCTCTAATCCCATAAATTCATGAACTAATTCCTAATTCTCTCATGTTCTCTAACATTCAAGAACTTTTACAATTATGCTCAAAATATTAATTTAAACCCTATTTTAAAACACTCAAAACATTTAAAATTACACTTAGATAACCAATTCTCTTTAAAACATAAGACCCTTTAAGTCTCCCAAATAACCAATGACACTTTAGTAGGATGCTCCTGCATCAGTTCGATCGATCGTGGGTAGGAAAATATTTTTCAAATAATTTGGATGCACGCATATTAAGCATCAAGGTGAGTAGTTGAACTTATTTAATGAATTGCAGGTAATGTAGCCTCTTCAAATCTCGATTGTGAATCCAGATGGGGTTCTCGTTGGAATGTATGGTGGAAGGGCCTCCATAGTGGTGACCAGATATTTGTTGCACTTCTCGAATATAGGGAAATAGCGGAGTGTGAGAGTCCCTGCAAGACATGTTCTTAAAACCTGTGCAAGAGAAACAAAATGGCTGAGTCCCTTCAAAAGAAGATCTATTTAGAGATTTGAACATGTTTAAGAAATCCTCTCCATTAATAAGTTGAAATCACATTGATTTTTAATTTATGTGTCTTTTATGCTCTATCACGAAGGAAAACCATTTATATTGAGCAGGGTGATAACGTGTTAGCATAGAAAAGGTTAGCATGCAAGAAAGAATTGATTAAAATAAGTAAATAATATGCATGTATGATGTGTCGGATATATATTATTGGATTTAAATATATATTTAGTTATTTAATTTTATATTTTTTCAATTGTATACCTGTTATTATACTAGACTATATGAAAGGGGTATTTAAAACATTTATTTAAGAATAAATTATAGTTTTGTTTCAGAATTATCATTTTGTCTCAATATATTAAATTATTATTTATTATTGGAGAAAAGATATCATAAATTGTGCAGAAAGGAGATAAGGCAAAAAAGATGTTAAAGAGTACAATAGCTTGGTAGACATAGTTAGCAATAGATACATCACATACAATGTTAAATAACATGAGATCTTGGTACACACAACTGCCAAGGACATTACTAGTAGTGCCACTATTAATGATAATGCCTCCTGATCCATCTTTAACTTGAAACACCCACGGATGTATTGGCAGGATCTGATCCTCGAAACTAATTACCTTCAAATTAGCACCTACATTTGTTGCATCTATGAGAGGTATATTGACCACATACTTTTTTTCACCTAATGAAACTGTTTGCCTTCAAATTTTCACCTACCTTTGTTGCATCTATGGGAGGCGTATTGACCACATACATTTATTTCACCTGAAGAAATCACACCTGGGGCAAATCTTGGGCGTACATAGTCCTTCCTAGGATTGGACCATGAGACATGTGCGGACCAAACCTCCCCACCTAACTGTTGGACCACATCCATGGGACAGGTATTGACCACATGCTTCCCCTTGAAAATTGCATGTTTTCTGAAGAATATTGACCTATATTCAATCAAATTTGTAGGGGTGAGGCAATATGAAAATCTATGACCTATCCTATGGCCTAATTGAGAAATTAAAGAAAAATTACCCTTATCAATGTTGAAATATGTAACTAGGTTAGGTCTTCATAATGGCATGTGTAATCATGATTTTATGTATTTATTGAAAAGAGAAAAATAAATTTATTATTTTTATTCTTGAGGCATTGGTTTCATGCTCAAGGGAAATTTATTTTTAGGTCAATCACCCATTGAGTGCTTCTAAGTTTGTCATAGAGTCAATTGAGTCATTGTCATGTATGAAAGAACCATTTGGGCATGTTACATATTGTAAAGAAAATGCATTTTAGTAAAAAATAGAGTCAAAATACCCTCCAAGACCTCTTCATGGCACAAAGATCAAGTCGGCCTACATGAAGGGACAAGTTAGCCCAAAGAGAGCAATTTGTACCCCTCACAAGCCTATAAATAAGAGGGAAATCAACCTCATTTGGACACAAAAAAAAACATGTTCGATCTTGTCAAGATAGAAACTGGAAAAGGACGAAGAAGGAGAAGAAGAACAAGTTCGAAGTGTTGGGCCTCTCTCTCTCTCTCTCTCTTTTGTTGGGGCTTCTATAATTACTGGGCAAGACGAAATTTTGAAGCTGCATTGAAGTTGTGAAGCTGCAAGGTTAAAGCTATGAAGCTGCTTGTAGGTCGAAGTTGTGAAGCTGTTAAAGTTGCATTAAGGTAAAAGTGGAAAAAATTGTTGTTGGGGTCAAAGTTATTGTTGGAAGGTCGAAGATTGCTGTTGGAAGTCATTCAAGAAGGAAAAATTTGACTTGGTCTTGGAGGGTCTAGGCAAGGGTCATAGGTCTTAGAACTATTCAATTGAAGTTCTATAAGAAGAGAATAATTCTAATGGGTTTTTCTCTCAGATTGAGAGGTTTTGGCCTTGGTTGATCACGTACATCTTGTGTTCTATTGTCTCACTATTCTTTATGATTTGGTAGTTATTTGATGATAGAGAACACTAATAATAATAAAGGAAAGAAGAATTTAATCAAGTAATGTAAAAGTATATTACAATCAGTTACCAAAGTAGGATAAATCACCTAATCTAGCCATCCTAGATTTCTCAACATGGTATCAGAGCTAAGGTGACTACATCAAGGAGGGGCATCACAAAGAAGGATACTCAAGGGATGAAGTATGAAAAAACCATCTTGGAAACATTATGAGCATCAATCATCAAGAAGAGTTTGATCAAGGAAGAGAAAGGAACCTAATACCCAGCGAAGGAATAATAAATAAGTGAAAAATTTTCTGATATGTTTTGGGCTAATTCTCATCCACACATGTGAAAGTTAGAACCTCATTTGCAGTAGTGAAAGATTAAAATTTCAGTCACTCAAAGGAGCCAAAGTTTGGGTAAAAGAAAGACTATTTAGAAAACTGAATTTTCAAGAGAAGAAGCCAAGGTCAAGTGAAGACATAAGGAGGCAAATATATCCATATTCCAGCCACACGTGTGATCTAAGGTTTCTATAGAAAAGGTCAAAATTGCAGACCTGCTACAGCAAGCCGAAATTATGAATAAGGGCCGAAAATTTGACGTTGTGAAACAAGTTTGACTAATAAGAAGAAAAAGTGTTTTCATCATCAAGGAATCAATGTGATCTCCCTATGAGCTAAGGAACACTTTTGAAGGAAGCCATCTTCACCAAGAAGACATCTTCTATTATCTACATCATTATTGAGCCATCGGATTCCCTGGAGGAATCGTAACCCTGGGTGAAAGTTGTGGGAGAGCCCTGTAGAGGAAAAATCAATGCCTATCTTAATATATATGGCGATATGGGTCAGTGGGGAATGAAAAATATGATTTGAGTTCAGATTTCAAGTATGGACGTCATATTTGGGAGTTATTCAGCCATCCTCCTGAAATAATTTGCCCTCTTTTTCCAAAACACCAATATGAATTAATAAAGTAGACCTACAGGTGTTGGAGGTAAAATACATTAGTAACGGGCTTCTTTGTGCAGTTCAAATGGTGTCGTGAAATGAATGGCTATTGCGGTGCTGAAGTGGTGGTGTCGTTGAATGGTTGGCTATGGCGGTGATGGAGTGTGGGGTATGTTGGGTTTGACCGACTGTGGGCGGGAATATGTTTTTCAAATAATTCGAATGTACGCAGATTAAGCATTGAGGCGAGTAGATGGTCTACTTTAATGCATTGTGGGTCATGTATCCTCGTCAAATCTCTGTAGTGAATCCATATAGGGTTCTCATGGGCATGTATGGTGGAAGGGCCTCCATAGGGGCGACCAGATATTTGTTGCACTTCTTGAATATAGGGAAATAGCGGAGTGATAGAGTCCTTGCAAGACATTTTCTTAAAACCTGTGCGAGAGCAACAAAATAGTTGAGTCCCTTCGAAGGAAAATCTATTTAGAGATTTGAAAATGTTCAAGAAAGCCTCTCCATTAATAAGTTGAAATCATATTGATTCTGAATTTATGTGTCTTTTATGCTCTATCACGAAGGAAAACCATTTATATTGAGCAGGGTGATAATGTGTTAGCATAGAAAAGGTTAGCGTGCAAGGAAGAATTGATTAAAATAAGTAAATAATATGCATGCATGATGTGTAAGATATATATTATTGGATTTAAGTATATATTTAGTTATTTTATTTTATATTTCTTCAATTGTATACTTTTTATTATACTAGACTATATGAAAGGGGTATTTAAAACATTTATTTAAGAAGAAATTATAGTTTCGTTTCAAAATTATCATTTTGTCTCAACATATTAAATTATTATTTATTTTTGGAGAAAAGATATCATAAATTGTGCAGAAAGGAGATAAGGAACAAAAGAGACTAAAGAGTACAATAGCTTGGTAGACATAGTTATCAAGAGATACAACACATACAAGGTTAAATAACATGAGATCTTGGTACACACAGCTGGCAAGGACATTACTAGTAGTGCCACTATTAATATAATGCCTCATGGTCCATCTTTAACTTGAAACACACATGGATGTATTGGCAGGATTTGATCCTCGAAACTGATTGCCTTCAAATTAGCACCTACATTTGTTGCATCTATGAGAGGCATATTGACCACATACTTTTTTTAACCCGATGAAATTGATTGCCTTCAAATTTTCACTTATGTTTTTTGTATCTATGAGAGGCATATTGACCACATAATTTTTTTCACTTGAAGAAATCACGCTTAGGGCAACTCTCAGGCGTACATCGTCCTTCCTAGGATTGGACCATGAGACCTGTGGGGACCAAACCTCCCCACCTAACCGTTGGACCACATCCATGGGACTAGTATTGGCCACATGCTTACCCTTGAAAATTGCATGTTTGCTGAAGAATATTGACTTATATTCAATCACATTTGTAGGGGTGAGGCAATATGAAAATCTATGACCTATCCTATGGCCTAATTGAGAAATTAATGAGAAATTACCCTGATCAATGTTGAAATATGTAACTAGGTTCGGTCTTCATAATGGCATGTGTAATCATTATTTTATGTATTTAATGAAAAGAGAAAAATAAATTTATTATTTTTATTCTTTAGGCATGGGTTTCATGCTCAAGGGAAATTTATTTTCAGGTCAATCACCCATTTTGTGTTTCTAGGTTTATCATAGAGTCAATTGAGTCATTGTCATGTATGAAAGACCCATTTGGGAATGTTACATATTGTAAAGAAAATATACTTTAGTAAAAAATAGAGTCAAAATACCCTCCAAGACCTCTTCATGGCACAAAGATGAAGTTGACCTACATGAAGGGACAAGTCAGTCCAAAAAGAGAAATTTGTACCCCTCACAAGCCTATAAATAAGAAGCAAATCGACCTCATTTGGGCACAAAAAAAAAAAATTGATCTCCTCAATATAGAAACTGGAAAAGGATGAAGAAGGAGAAGAACAAGTTCGAAGTGTTGGGCCTCTCTCTCTCTCTCTCTCTCTCTCTTTTTGGGGTTTCTATAATTACTGGGCAAGACGAAATTTTAAACTGCATTGAAGTTGTGAAGTTGCAAGGTCAAAGCTGTGAAGCCGCTAGGTTGAATCTGTTAAAGTTGCATTAAGGTCAGAGTGGCAAAAATTGTTGTTGGGGTTGAATTTATTACTTGAAGGTTGAACATTGTTGCTGGAAGTCATTCAAGAAGTAAAAAGTTGACATGGTCTTGGAGGGTCTAGGCAAGGGTAATAGGTCTTAGAATTATTCAATTGAAGTTCTATAAGAAGAGAATAACTCTAATGGGTTTTCCTCTCAGATTGAGAGGTTTTGGCCTTGGTTGATCACCTACAACTTGTGTTATATTGTATCACTATTCTTTATGATTTGGTAGTTGTTTGATGATAGATAAAATTGATAATAATAAAGGAAAGAAGAAGTTAATCAAGTAAAGTAAAAATACATCACAAGCAGTTATCAAAGTAGGAGAAATCACCTAATCTAGCTGCCCTAGATTTCTCAACATGGTAATAGAGCTAAGGTGACTACATTAAGGAAGGGAATCACAAAGAAGGATACTCAAAGGACGAAGTATGAAAAAATCATCTTGGAAACATTAAGAACATCAATCATCAAGAAGATCTCAATCAAGGAAGAGAAAGGAACCTAATACACAACGATGGAATAATAAATAATAGCGAACTATTTTTTGTTGTGTTTTGGGCTAATTCTCATCCACACGTGTGAAAATTAGGACATCATTTGCAACAGTGAAAGATGAAAATTTCAGTTACTAAAAGGAGCCAAAGTTTGGGTCAAAGAAATACTATTTAGCAAATTGAATTGTCAAGGGAAGAATTCAAGGTCAAGTGAAGTCATGAGGCAGATCTATCCATATTCCAACCACACATGTGATCTAGGGTTTCTGTAGAAAAGGTCAAGATTGCAGACCTGCTACAACAAGTCGATGTTCTGAAGAAGGGCAGAAAATTTGACGTTGTGAAACAAGTTTGACTAGTAGGAAGAAAAATTGTTTTCATCATCAAGGAATCAATGTGATCTTCCTTTGAGCCAAGGAACACTTTTGAAGGAAGATATCTTCACCAAGAAGACATCTTCTATTATCTACATCATTATCAAAATCAAGAAGGCATCAAGATGAAGATTTCATCATCTAGGAGTATGTTCACTTGATAAGTAAGTATCTTTATATCTATATTTATCTATAGAGATGGCTTCATTTTGCAAGGAAAGGAACAAATTGGTTGGGTCGTCGAAATTTTGTTGCATGGAAGAAGAGGATATATTTTATGCTCGTAGAAAATGAATTCGTTGAGTATGTTAACACTAGTAAAAGATGATGAAATTAATGACTAGGTGACTAAAAATGTTAGTCACCGCAATTATTTCAAGTGAATTACTACTAAATTTGAGCAATTTTAAGTGACCGAACTAAAAATGACTAACTTAAATGACTAATTTAGTCTTGGAATAAAATATACAACTAGCTAATAAGTGACTAAACTAAAAGCGACTAACTTAAAACTAATTTAGTCTAGGGATAAAATATATGACTAGATAATAAGTGACTAAACTAAAAGCGACTAACTTAAATGACTAATTTAGTCTAGGATTAAAATATATGACTAGATAATAAGTAAAAAAATTAATAATGATCAATGTAAATGACTATTATAGTCCAAGAATAAAAATATGGCCAAATAAAAAGTAAACAAGTATATGAATTAGTCATTTATGTTAGTAATTTTTAATTATGTCACTCCATAAATGGAAAATTGCAATTTTGGTACTGAAGTATTACATTTCACTATAGATGTCTCTGAATCCATTTGTAGTGTTAAAATTTAGAGACGAAGGAGTCTCTGAATTTACAGTGTTAAAATTATGAATACCCTTTTGTCTCTAAAGTTTAACACTGCAGATGGATTCATCTACAATTAACATAATTGAATGTATCATCTATCAACTTTATACTAATTACTTCATTATAATTTTAGTAAAGTTAATATTTATATAGTCAAATTAATATTTATATTTATATTTAATATTCGCCCATAAATTTTATTTTTTAAACTTCATCGATTTATGTTAAAATTGTGAGTTATTTTAAATCTAAGGTTAAATCTGAATATTTACATTTAACAAATAGATAAATATAACATTTCTTATGTTAAACGTGTGAGTTTATTTAAATATAGTATTAAATTGTCATATTTACATTTGATAAATACTAAATAGATAAACCTAAAATATATATTTATAGACTTGTTTAGTAAATAGGTATGAACCTTTATTAATTTAAGTATGAACCTTAATTAATTTTTAATGAAGTATGAACTTTTGTTTTTTTGAAAGTCAATGTTCTATTCATGTAGGAAAAAAGGAGTACATATAGTCACTTACAAAATAGGTGGTCTCACCTCGAATGGGTTTGTTGACAAAAAATTGCACCAGATACAAAAAAATACAAATGAGAGACTAGGGACATTCTCCATAAATGGTTGGGCCAGAGGCACCAAAACACATATAAAACATAAAGAACACCAAATAGCATACAACATATATGACGTGTAAGTAGCCATGTCACTTCAGCTACATATAGATACAACGTCACTTGAGCTATATATGAATAGATAGATAGTTACCCATGCAAATGTGTGAAGCGATAATCCTATTTCTCTAAATTTATTCTCCTCATTACCTCAGTTTCTCTACTACGCTAATTCATTTGTTCGAAAGTTGGTTGGAATTGTTGTTGTTTTAGTGGGTTTCTACTTTTTACCTCATTTGTCTATCAATTGAGAAACCCTCTATCCATTCCCTTATAACCATAATATGTGGGTATCTGCTTTCCCCTAATGATCATTTTCACACAAACTCAGTTAGTGTTTGTTTTTTGAATGACAACATTCACAACCTAGGTTTGAATCTCGCATCTCTTCTGTAGCTTGTAAACATGGAGTCATTCGAGCCCATGTTGAATAAATCTCGCAATTATGACACAAATGGTGCTAATGGTATGCCCTAGAACTCATCCTCGTCCGCTGGAAACATGAATATGAATCCTGGCATGAATCTTAGTTCTAGCGTTAATTATCACTCTTCACCTAACCCCAACCAGGGTCATGGGTTTAATCCCAATGCAGGAGGGGCTAACCCTAACCCTAACCTTGGGGCTAACAAGGTTATTCCATGGCCGCCCCAGGGAGGATACCCACCAATGATGGGTGTAGGGCCATATGGAGGAGGCTCAAGAGGGTCATACAGAGGAGGGTCATATGGGGGGGATCGTATGAAAATGGGAACCATTCCACCCATTTTGAAGGGTCAGGGTTTCAAAAACAACATCAGCAGGGAAGTAATATGGGGGATCTCAAGTGTAGGCATTATAAAAATGACAAGGGTTGTCCTTATGGCCTCAGTTGCCGCTACAAACACGACCCTACATGTATGCGTTATTTCTTCTTCATAATCCATCCCTTCAGTTTATTATGTGTTAGTTTGATTGATTTAGGGGTTTATTATTTTTTTGTACTTTTGAGTGGGAACAACCTATTAACATGAAGTGGATACCATAAACACACCTGAACATAGTGAGATGCATTTCATAACATGCACTTCGTCTAGGTCAGGTCTCAGATTTGAGCAATATCTATTCTTCTTCACAAACCAGAGACTTGACACAACCGTCATTCTCTTTATTTTTAACATCCCATTTGAGTAGGGCATATACCAAAAGAAGCATGGAACCACCTGTGATGGGTTTACAATATTTTTACCTCACCAATGAACCAAAGTCTCATTGCCACTAGTTCTCAGATTGAATACTCTATTATGTTGAAATGCTTTTTTTCCCAAAACTTCGCATATGTTTTCGCTGTAAGTTACATAAACCTCCTCTGTCTGCTATTTTCGTGTTAAGTTGTGCACCATTTGACCTTTGAGGTTTAACATTATCTATATGCATAGAGATGTATGTATTGTTTTGTTTTCTTTGAACGTCCTTCTGAAACCAACCAATAGTATATATGATCTCTTTTTTTTCTTAATTTTAAAATTTTGAACTCAATTTGGTCAGAATTCAATTAAAAATAATTACCGATGTCTGGAGTGGGCATGTTTTGTCTTTTATTGCTACACTATTATGGAATTCAAAGTTTCTTTCTTTGCGATAGGTTTTGGGTAATGTCCAATGCCCCATTTCACATGGAAGTGTTCAAAATTTTCCATATTTTGGCAATGTTGTTGTTGTTTTTTTTTTCCTTTTACCCTTTTCCAGTCGATTGTGTGCGCTATAATCATCTTGTATATCTAGTTCATTATCATTTTTGGCAAAAGTTTTAAGACTTTAGATCCAGATATGATACTGATAAAATCAGAGATTTAAATATGGTGTGGTCAGTAGCCTTTTCCAATAGAACATTAGAAATCTCATTTGTTTATATAACTTTATGATCCTATTGGGTTGAATTGTGTTTGAAGACTTACATTTTTTATTTGAATGCGTGTAGAATTGGCTCTGGTATATTTTTTGAACAACCCCCAAAACAATCATCTAATGGTATTTTTGAGGTCTTCCATTGACTTAAGATATTTGTATACTATTTTTATGTTTGAGCCATATTTCAATCAAAACCCCCCAAAATATATGCATATTCATCAAATCTACATTGTTCAACTCTACTTTAGCATTTTATTAAGTGTAGATAATATTGATTTTGTATTTGTTTAATGAGAAAATTCAAAAATATACTAGATAGTTTTCAGATTTAACACCTTAAATTGTTGTACAAGTACACTGTATCAATGCTTGGCTATCTTTTGAGTTGAAAAAAAAAAAAATTGCAGCCCCACTATTTCATGAATTTTATGCCCATTACTTTTGATAAATCTTGCAATGTGTGCATGCCAGTCAAGATATTGACCTCGTATGCTAATTTCATGCATTCTAAACATTTTTGTTTTTGGTAGAAATGAGATGCATTATTCATAGTATGAATAACAAGGCAATGGATTTATGCATTATGAAATATTCAAATAGGGTTGTGTTCATATGTATCTTTAGCAATGAATGTTTGTGAACTCATGTATGATGAGAAATTGATGCATAATTCATAGCATGAAAAACGAGGCTATGGATTTATGCATTATGAAATATTCATATAGGGTTGTGTTTGTAAGTATCTTTAGCAATGAATATTTGTGAACTAATGCATGATGAGAAATTGGATAAGTGTTACATCCTAAATAACCTACTATTAATGGTAGAATGAAAAACTTGTTGTCTAAATGAGTGATATGTTGGGTTAAGTGTGGGTTGGAGGAATTTATTGAAGATCTATCTAGATGAAGATTTGTTATGTTGAATTCGGATGGGGGATATCCATTACACATTCAACATTGAAGTAAATGCAATGAATAATCAATGGGACCAAGTTTCTAGCATAAAATGTAATTTTTGGCTTGTTCTCTTTGTGAGGATGATCTCGTCAAAAGGCTTCACATCTATAGCACATCTATAGATGTGCAGATTAGCATCTGTTCTTTTAAGTTCAAGTTATTCTCAGGTAAGCAATCATAATCTTGTGCCAAGTTTTTTCCTTTGTGATTTGGAACTCTTTTCTTGATTGGGATTCTTTTGTTATAAATTTTATACTCCCTTTGCCTTGATATCTTTAGGAAGTCTTCCAATTTTGTGGTGGTATAGAAAAGGACAAGGTAACCTCCTTTGAATTCTAAGTTCCTGAATCCTTCTCATTTAATCTATACAGAGTCCAGACAATCAAGCTTTTCCCAGAATCGAACATTATGTTGAGAAATATCTGCACACTATTCAAAGAGCACTGTGATGCCTTATAGTATTGGTGCAATGGTCAATGTTTGTAGAAAGGAACAGTGATACTTCTATGCCTTTGTGTCCCATACAACATTTGCATCATGTTTGAATTATAATTAGAATATTCTTACAAAATTCCAATGTTATAGCCAATAATATTCTATAAAATTGCAAGGAGAACTTTGGAAAACAATAGACATTCATTTCAACATACCACATTGGAGTCACAAGAGCGACACCATGTGGCAAGATTAAAAAAATTTGAGAAAAATTGGGGAAATTTCTTGTTAAATTCATAGATAATGTAACCCAAAGTATCATGTAAACTTTGGAAAATAACCCCTAACCCTAGATACCTTAACTGTTAAATGCCCTAACTCCATAAACCTCTAAACCCCTAATTCATTCAACCCCCTAAACCCTAAACCTCTAAACCCTTAACCGTTAACCCCTTAAACCTTAATTCCAAACCCCTAACCAATTTAACCCCCTAAAACCCTAACCCATTTAACCCCCTAAAACATAACCCTATTAACCCCTAACCCTAATCCCTTAAATCCTTAACTGCTAAATCCCCTAACACCCTAAACCTCTAAATCGACCTTAACCCATTTAACCCCCTAAACCATAAACCTGTAATCCCTTATACCCTAATTCAAAACCCCTAACCCATTTAAATCCCTAAACCCCTTAAACCCTAAATCCCAACCCCTAACACATTTAACCCCTATACCCCTAAAACCCTAACCCATTTAACCCCCTAGACCCTAAATCTATAAACCCTAAACCTGTAAACCCTTAACCCCTAACCCCTTAAACACTAATTCCCAACCCCTAACCCATTTAATGCCCCAAACCTTTAAACCCCTAACCCATTAAACCCCTGTAGCCCTAAACCCCTAACCCATTTAACCCCCTAAACCCTAAACCTCTAAACCCCTAACCCATTTAACCCCTAAACCCTAAACCTCTAAACCCTTAACCCCTAACCCCTAAACCCTTAACCCCTAACCCATTTAACCCTCTAAACCCCTAACCCATTTAACCCCCTAAACCCTTAACCCATAACCCCTTAAACTCTAATTCCCGACCCATAACCCATTTAACCCCTAAACCCTAAACCCATTAACACCTAACCCCTAACCTCTAAAATCCTTAATTGTAAAATCTTCTAACGCCTTAAACCTCTAAACTCGTAACCCATTTAACCCCCTAAACCCTAAAAATCTAACCCCTTAACCCCTTAACCCCTAACTTCTAACCCCTAAAATCATTAACTGTTAAATCCCCTAACCCTGTAAACCTCTAAACCCCTAACCCATTTAACCCCATAAACCCTAAACCTCTAACCCTTAACCCCTAACCCCTTAAACCCTAATTCCAAACCCATAACCCATTTAACACCCTAAAACCATAAAACCCTAACCCATTTAACCCCCTAAACCCTAACCCCATTAACCCCTAATGACCCATAACCCCTAAAACCCTTAAATACTAAATCCCCTAACCCTCTAAACCTCTAACCCATTTAACCCCCTAAACCTTAAACATCTAACCCCTTAACCCTTAACCCCTTAAACCCTAATTCCCAACCCCTAACCCATTTAACCCCCTATACCCCTAAACCCCTAACCCATTTAACCCCCTAAACCCTAAACCTTTAAACCCTTAACCCATAACTCCTTAAAAACTAATTCCCAGCCCCTAACCCATTTAACCCTCTAAACCCCTAAAACCCTAACCCATTTAACACCCTAAACCCTTAAACCCTTAAACCACTAACACCTAAACCCCTAAACTCCTAAACCATTAACGCTTAACCCATATCGCATTTACCCTTGACCCCTACCCCCTAAAATCCTTAACTGTTTAATCCCCTAACCCCTAAGAGCCTAATCCCTAATCCCGTAACCACTAACTCATTATTCACCTAACCCCTAACTGTGCCTAAATCCCCTAACCCCTAAGCCCCAAATCCCTAATCCCTTAACCACTAACTCATTACTCCCCTAACCCCTAAATGTGCCTAAATCCCCTAACCCCTAACCCCTTAACCACTAACTCATTATTCAACTAACCCCAATCCCTAATCCCTTAACCACTATAACTCATTATTCCCCTAACCCCTAAATGCGCCTGAATCCCCTAACCCCTAAGCCCCTATTCCCTTAACCTCTAAGCCCCTAATCACTAATCCCTTAACCACTAACTCATTATTCCCCTAACCCTTATAACAATCCTTAAAACTCGTTGGGATTAGCCATTCCAAACGATAGGAGGTATAGTTGGGACCTACGATCGAGGTAATTCCCCTTTGTTTCCAAGGTGGAATACCATGAGAAAAACCATGGCTTGAAAAAACCTCGAACCTCGAACCTCTCCTAAATTTATTATTTTATCTCAATTTTATTTCAATAATTAATTAATTAATTTCTTTAAAAACTCTTCTAGATAAATTGCATGAATTTACTATTTTATCTCAATTTTATTTTAACAGTTAATTAATTAATTTCTTTAAAGACTCTTCTTTATAAATCACATAAAATTTTTAAGGTCGACACCTTTGAACCACTCATTATGTGGTTAATCATCAATGTTTCTAAAATAAATTTATTAGAATGAATTTGAATTGATTTTTGAAGCTTCCCTTTAAATCAATTATTGAACTTACAAGGAATCACTGAGTGCACTCAAAATCCATCAAAACAACAATGGGTATGATATTAAAAATGAGATTTGGAGGGCATAATATTAAAAATGATGGTTGGAAAAATGGAGGGAGGGAGTATTCATTTTTCATTTAAATTTTAGACCTTTTTACCAGTTAAAATAACATTTCTCACGCCCAAAACACATCACTTTATTTTGGTCATCTCCCGTTGCTTTTTTTTTTTACCAACAACCCAAAACACATCACTTTGTTTTGGTCATCTCCTGGTGCTTTTTTTTTAACTAGCAAATAAGTAGCTCTCAGATTGAAATAGAGAGATAGGGAGTACTCTTTCCCACCTGGATCTTCAGTTCAACAGTTAAGATGTTGATTATTTTGGATCTAACTGCCCGTGCCCATTATTATCGTTTCCACATTGAAGTGAAGCTCTTTTTATGTCCATTTATATTATCAATGCTCTGTATCTTATTTTTGAAACATGGTTCTACTTTGAAATCACACCAAGGAAACTGACCATAGTAACTGTTTGTAACGGAGTCCCTTTTCTTGAAACTGATATGTATGATAATACTCTTAGATGTTTCATTACAAGGTGGACTAGCTGTCATATTCACTAGTTTTGATTTTCTTCTAAGATATCTCATTTCTGTAGTGGAATTGCTTTTGCTTGATGTTCTATGCATGCTTTCTGGTTTATTTCAATGGAGGATATCGAATCGTTGGGTTTCTATATTGATGATATAAAATGTCAAGAGGGAAAATGACCCTTTCTCCAACTCAGAAAATAGGGAGGATTCGTTAGGCATTGGTCGCTATAGAAAGACTGGGTCATCAAAATTTGTTGGTTAAGTAAATTGCAAACAATTTCATGATCATCCTTCAACTCCCCTCGCAAAGAACAATATTTCCTGACTAGAAATGAAATCCCCAATAATTAGAGAGTTCAAGGGAAGAACACCTTGAAGAATGGCAACGATATTGCAAGTGTTGTAACCGACGGTAATGAAGTAAAGGTCGAGGAAAAAAGGAGCCCATTTAAGGAAACTCATGGCATGAAATGCAATGAGGGTGAAATTTCACTTCTCTGTAGTTACCGAGGCGTTCTCTTACATGAGATGAGGAGAGAAACCCAAAAAAAGGCCAATCCTTTTAACCCAACCCACACAATCGACTTGCAGTTCCTCGTAGGTAATAAAAATTACCCTATTCAAATCTCGCTCTCTGCAAATGGCCCAACACAGAAAAACCTAGAGCAGAACCCATCAAACAAAGATTCCTTGCTCAAATATTCATTCATAAAAGGGGACCCATCTGCTTGAAGTTTATTGAGAAATTTCCAACAGGAAAAGAAGACATCCCAGGGGTTGCAAACAATGTAAACAATCTTGCAAGCAGAAATACCTCAGAGGAGGAGGCAACAAATGGAATGGCAAATGGGTGTGCAACAGAGCGGATTGAAATATAGTATTTTTGATGGTTTGATGTAGAATTCAACATAAAAGTTTCCATGGTGGGTACCAACGAATGGGGATTTTGATCACCCAAAGAAGCCCCGAAATTGGCATCTTCTTTTCTAAGAAATTCTTTACACCATGTTGTCCTGGTTTTTGGTAATGTCATCCTAGTGAGGTTGGAAGTCCTTTTGCAAAACCTTCACTGTTGGGAGCAACTTATCATTTATCCAAAACCATTCAAACTTCTTCATGTTGGGGGAAACCCTTAAAAAGGAAGTTGTACCTCATCTCAAAAGTGACAAAGATCACAACTTAAGAAAACATATGGCAACACCAACAAAACTGTCCTCCCCGAGAAGCTCTTCCAAAAAAAAGAATCATCACAAAAGAGATGAAAAGGCCATCTCAAAGGGTTTGAGTTTCGATCCCAATAAGTACTTACAGGGAGACAAAAAAGAGAACATGTATTCTCCCTGAGCAGGCTATTCCAAAAATAAAGTTTCAGCTTTGGATGGGGCTCAGAAACGGACAAAGTCTCTAAGAGTGGGTGTTATTGGAGGGAAAATTTATGATTCTGAAAATGGAAAGACTTACTGCCAGGTGTGTGTGGGGATATTTATCTCTCTCTTGATATGCATTCCTCATTTTATGCTTTCACAAGGATTTTTAATTCCAATCACATCACTTGAGATTGTAGCATTGTCGGCAAAACACTCTGGAATTCATGGCGTCTTGCAAGAATGTCGTTGGAAAGAAATCATGCACACAAAACGTTTACCCTAAGTGTTTGCTTAATAGGTTAGTTTATTTTACCACCTACTTCACAACAGTTTACATCCATAAACCCGCCCATTACAATGTTATTGCTTAGTTTTTTTCCTCTCACACACACAGGTGCAATTTGGAAAGATAATTTCGACATTTTTTCCCTAAACAAGCTTGTCAATCTTTCCTGATTGCACCTGTGTGCTTGAATCTCTCTCTTTCTTATATATATATATATATATATATATATATATATTCTTGCTTAGGGATAAAAGGATGAAATTCTTATTTAGGGCTTCATTAATATACTCAAATTCATAATAATTCCATGCACGTTGATAATTTGACAGATATGGAGAAAAAGTTGAAGAGGTTGTTAAATATGAGGAGTGGAAGTGTCCAAAGTGTATACGTTTCTGCAATTGCAGTATTTCCATGTAAACATGAATATAGAAATGCACCTAGGAAAAAACATGCTAATTGTTATGTTTCTTTTTATAACTCAAATTTTCAATTAGGTTTTGATAGGAAAAATTTTCTGAGATTTCCAGAAATAAAGTTGTTGAATTCATTATTGCAGGAAAAAAAAAGGTTGTCCTCCTACTGGAATTATTTTCCATGCAGCTAAGGCTACAAGCTTTGCTTCTGTTGCTAATTTACTCAAGTGTCAAGGTCTTTCTGAGGTGAATTCCTACACATGCAAATCCTTGATTTTTTCCTCAATGGAAGCCAATGCAGTTGATTGCAGACATAGAATTTTTGTCAAATCATGTTGGATCAGCATTGCAGTTTCTGGAATTTTGCTCAACATTTGAACAAGTATGTACTTTCTTATCCAAAATGTGTTTTAAGTTCATATCTATGGTTCAAACTGAAAATTTTTCACCGTGGATATTTTCTTTTACATTGCCGTAGTTATACCTTCAACAGTAATAATTTTTTTGCTAAAAACACATTAGTGTGAGAGTATGAAGTGGAAAAAGTTTAATACTGGTCAATTTACACCATTATTTGGACTAAAATCACTTCCTACTTATTCAGTTCTTGATTTCTGCATGTTAGATATAGCCCACAACACCTTTCCATTCTTTCAGAGCTATGCTTTTACACTAGTCAACAATAATTGTTATAAAAGTTCTTTGATTGTTAAAATAAAAGTAATATTTCCAAGGTAGACTTTTGGAAGTATCTGTAAATGAGGTCTTATAGATGTACCTTACCGATAGATGACAATACATGCTATTCTAAGTGAAAGTGAAATACCAAAGGCTCTATGATCATCAAGAAAATATGGTTTTGTAAGGTCTGTGTATTATAGGGAATTTCCACTGTGTTGTTGTCCACATGCTTATATTGCAACTATGAAAGTTTAGTCCCAATTGTCAAGCCTTGGCCTTAATTATATCTGAAGCAGCTCCTCTTGTTATAGGGCTTTGAAACATGCTTACCATTTAACATAGCAGTATATGATAAACTTTGTATTCATAAACAAATGAGCAATGATGACTCAGAAATGCCACTAAATGAATGAAAAAACCATTGTTCTACTGGGATATGTCCCTTAGGGTGGGAGGGGGAACCACCATGTTTTCCATGTTCCCAAGGTGTATTTTTATTGTAGGATGCTCCAAGAAACATTTTTCCACATATCTCTTTTGGGAAATGCAGTGAAACATAGAGGGAAATGCATTTTCCCAAAAGGGTTTTTTATTTTTCCCTTTCTTGGGACGATTGAAGAAAAATTTCTCTACATATCTATGTGGGAAACGTAGATGGAAAATTTTCCCTAATGTGAAGGATGCATTTTCCGAAAGGAGGATTTTAAGCTTTTCCCTATAAAAAAAATGAGCTTTTGGATGTCTCTTAGAAAAAATGAGGTGCCAATTTTTATGGTGTCCCAAATGCTTCTACTTGCTTGTTTGACCATCCCTATACATGCAACCAAGACTGCGATTCGTTTTATTCCTTATCCAAGTGACTCTTCATTCATGTTGTGTTCACTCTTTCCAATGCCATTGCAACCCTTGCCTAGTCCAGTATACCATCATTTCAACATGAGTCGTTGATCCACATTGTACTTTTGACTAATCAATGCTCATTAAATTGTACTTTGTCAATTTTGGATTTTTTTCCATGTTATTAGAACTGCATACTGCTATTCGTTGTATTCCTTCTCCAAGTGACTCTTTATTCACATTGTGTTCACTCTTTCCAATGTTATTGCAACCCTTGCCTAGTCCAATATACCATCATTTCGACACAATTCGTTGATTCACATTGTACTTTTGACTAATCAATGCTCATTAAATTGTACTTTGTCAATTTTGGATTTTTTTCCATGTTATTAGAACTCCATTTTTGAGGTTCCTAGTGTAGTCAATGTTCTTTATCCACATTTTTTTCACTCTTTCAAATGCAAGTGCACCCACACCTAATCCAATATACCATCATTTTGACATGAGTAGTTGATCCACATGGTAATTTTGACTAATCAATACTCATTAAATTGTGCTTTGTCAATTTTGGATCTTTGGCGATGTTATTAGAACCCCATTGTCGAGGCTCTTAGTGTGCTTGATGTCTAAGGTGATCAAATATTATAGAGCTTTTGCCACTTTTAGTGGTATGTAGAAGTAATTGATTTATTTCTAGTAATAAAAGTTTGTTCCAATTATATATTGTGAGAGCTTTTAATAGCCAAAAAAAATCTCTATCAATTTTTGGATAATATCATTGAATATTTTACATATATAATCACAAAATATAGCAATAAGTGAGACACAAAACTAGATAATGAAGGAAACAACCCCCACAAAATTATTATTCAGATACTCTTGGTATTCTAGCACTTGTGGAATAAGTTGGAGAGCCTCCTTGGAGAGCTTGTCTGCTAGGGTATTGAGTTCATGGTATATATGGCCACAAGAGAACCAATACAACTTGTTTTAGACTTGTTTGATACCTTGCAAAATGTGAGCCAAATGAGGGGCCACTATGTTGACTTTGTCGCAGACTCAATCCACAGCAAGTTTTGAATCCCCCAAAATATTTAATTTTTTGACATCTTTTTGGTTGGCCACATTGACAAGAGCCTAGAGAGTTCAAAATTCAACTCTCATGTTTGTGCCCATACTTGGAGCATATTTGAAATGCAAAAAATGAGCAATTTTTGCATATTTCTTTCCACAATGATTTTATTTCATTGCTTTGATCTTTGTTATTTTTTTAGTTAGTTTTTTGTACAAAGAATAGATGCATAATATAGCCCATTAAATTTTTTTTGGATTGTCTCTTTGTTATTGCTTAACATGTTAACGTGGATTACACTTTTTAAAATGACATTTACATGATACATGTTTATTTCAACAAACCACTTAAATGTTTTTAAACACTAATCATCTAAGCTCTCTATACTTAAGGATGAAATGAATTTTTATATATTTTAGCACATCTTAAGCCGTCCTATATTCATTAACTTGAGTTATGCTTTTTTTATTTTTTAGTGGGTAATTTGGGTGAATCTTAGAGTATTGTTCCTTACTTCTATAGAAGGATTCACATAGGGTCATTTTTAGTCTTCTCGAATTGGTCCTTGTGTGTCAATTTATTTGATACAAGTTGATGATCAAACTTTTCTTTGAAAAATGTTATTGATACTTGTTTTCTAATTGTCTTTAGTTTTTAATGGAGATTTATAGGTTTTCAAAGAAATAATTTGTTGAGTCATTTCCTTGCATGTCTACGTATATGTGGAAATTTTGCTAATTTATATCTTGCAAAAGGAGTTCAGTTTGTTGTGCATGGCTTGGTACTTTGTATGACCATACACATCCCTTTGAAATGTTGGTGTGTGATATTTTATGGTTCGTGGCCCATAAACAACCCAAATTAACCCCACACCAAGGTCCTCCTATCCATTTTAGTGATGGATCATGGTGTGTTCAAGTGTCTCCTTTAGATTCTCTTGCCTTAGTATAGATGCAAAATTGTGGTTTTCCATTTGATGTGTATTTCCTTTATAGGTACCCTTTTTGGATTTGTCCTTAGTTGCATGTTTGGCTACAATAGATGATTTTACCAATTCATTTGGGTCTCTTTGTTAATCTAGATACCTTATGGTATATGTGCAATGATTGGGGTCTTTGTTAGTCATGGAGCCTCTCTTGGTTCTTAATTTTGATTTGTTAGGATATGCTCATATAGGTGTATATTTAGTCAAACTTACCTTAACTTAAGTGGTTTTTCCATGTGTATCAATTTGTTCTTTTATTTAATTGTTACTTGAAAATTTAGTGCCCTAGTGAAAAGCCTCTTTGGTACCTTCCCCACACCTTGTTTCAAAAAGTGATGTACCTGTCCCCACAACATAAAAACATATAATTGTCAAATAAAATTTTACACAATTTAGCGGCATTTAAATGTGCACACTATTTCAAAGGTAAAATTATTTTCATTTTTCTTTTATTTATTTGTTTATTTTTAATTTCTTTCTTTTGAAATTTTGATTTTTCATTCTTTTTCTTATTTTGATTTTTCTATTTTTCCTTTTTATCTTTTTGAAATAAAAAGAAATTTACAAACTATTTTAAGGGTAAAAATAAGTTACAACAACGTCTTCAATAGTAATCATAGTAGCTTTGCCTTTTTTCTGTTTGGGGAATGTTTTTCAATATATCAACAAGTTATTCTTCAACAGGGGAATTCTCTTCTTCATCAGTGAGGGTATATTCTTTTGGCATCATTAATTTTTCAAATGTACCTTTTATTGATGATTTTTATTGCTGTACCTTCCCCTTGGCTTCCAAGGATTCAATATAGTCATACAATATCTGCTGGTCTTCATGTATCTCCAGGGTATTTGTTGAAGAGAATTTAGTTCTTTGTCTTTTTGCCACATTGGCAAATGATTGCTCCTTTTTATATTCATCTTAGTTTTGTCTTAACATGGCCCTTGTGACCCTTATACTATACCTGATGGGTTCTTTTCTTGGTGCTTGTGTTGATTGAGATTGAGGTGGAGGTACCTCAACTATTTCCTCTTCCTCCCTTGGGGCTTCTTTCTCCATTATTTTTTTTTCCTCACATATATTTTCAACAAACTGTTTATCTTTGAAAAACTGATCCCAAGTATGATCATACTTCTCTAGTTCCCATTCTCTGACTAACTTGATGCGTCCATGGTGATATAACCTTCTCTACTCATTTATGGTGTGCTTATGAATCAACTTTGCGATTTTGGTGAATTAGATAGTATGGCACATTTAGTATTTTGTCTCCCTTCATATGTTGCAAGATTATCTTGTGGTATAAGTAAATGAGGTTTAATCTTCCCTCAAAAGTCACATATGAACCAAGAAGGTTAATTCATCTCAAGGATGTTTTCACCAGGTGTTAGCCATGCCTCTAATTGTCCTGCCATTTTAAACTCTTGTTTGCAATTTATACAAAATTTCATCCAATACATCCAAAGTGTAAAAAATGAGAATTACACCACCAGAGATTTTTGAGTACCATACTTGATGAAATATTATATACTCAATGCATTCTTATAGCTACCTAAATTCTCCATGCATTTTGATGGAAAATTTTAGTAGCACAACTTTGATTCCATGTTAAAATTTCATCTCATGACAGTGGATCGACACTCATAGAACTTCAACTCTACAATTGAATTTGAAACCTTTTGAAACAACTATCAAAACTTCAAATATACAAACATAAAAATGTTGTATTGAAGATTCAAGAGTGTAGACATTGCATAGAAAAATGTTAGATCTTTCCAGCAACAAACATGAATAATTCTAAAGAAAGATAGATTTGGAAAATCAAATCAGCATGCTATAGTGGAAATCAACATAAAATATACACCAGATCTATGAAGAAACCAAAATAGCACACTATCATCCCAACAATGAATAGAGATAAACCAGATGTGAAAAAATCAGATCAACACACAGAATCTCTACCAACAAACATATCTTTCTATTAAACAATAAAAGAAGATTAATAAACAAAAATCAGCTTCTCCCAAGCATACAAAGAAAAAATCAACTAAATTCTAACAAACCCATGAAGGGAAGCACTATCACTAGCAACCATGTCTCTCACATACCAACTATTACCGTATAATGTAATATTCTTATCCTTCTTTTTTATAGAGTAGGAGGGGATTTTATAATGGAAGCCTCTAGAATTGAGCACTCCACATGACCAGGTTCGACACTAACCAAAGAGAGTGCACCCTCCAATGGAATATTCCCAAACAAGATCACGTCACCTACACTAAGGATAGGTGCTTACCTGAGAGCTTGTGCTAAGCATGCTTCTCTAGTAACTAACTCATGTAGTGCCCCTTGAATGTGCCAATGTCATCAAGTAAGAACGTGCCCACATGTGCCAACTCATTGAGTCCACATATTTTTATGCAACACCACGTATTTTTATGTAAAAGCTTAAGTAGTGCACCCTCCTAGTCCTAATTAACTCCAAATGGCGGAAATAGATGAAAAGGGTCTATGATACAACTTGCCTCCATGAGACTTTCTCCCATTGATGCTTCCCTCTCATAGCAAGAGCCAAACACTGTTTGAGAAATAAGGAAAGTAACAACCCTAGACATATCGGTCCCTTATGAGAGAAGCCAATGGAAATGGACACTAGGTATATAATGAGTTTAAAAAATAATTGATTTATGTTTAGGGTTTCAGTCTTTGTTTGCTTTTTGCTTTTATTTTAGATTTAAAGAAATATTTAGGATAGCTTCATTTTTTAAAATATTTTTTGAGACACAGGCGTAGTAATGATGGAATT
Organism: Pinus albicaulis; assembly: GCA_034641835.2. Taxonomy (NCBI): domain Eukaryota; kingdom Viridiplantae; phylum Streptophyta; class Pinopsida; order Pinales; family Pinaceae; genus Pinus; species Pinus albicaulis. Next base: position 99,773,907 of record CM076572.1, read on the forward strand.
TCTTTGAGAAACATGGAGGTTTTTTCCAAAATGGGATGAATTTCTCCCACAATACATTACCTATACAAAAGTAGGAAACACGTTCCAAAAATGATGCTTTTGATAAGGTTTTCATTTATGATGTGTTTCACATAGTAGCCACTTTTTGACATCATGTTATCTATAATGTAGCTTTTGAGCACAAATTTTGAACTAGAAAAACTAAATACCTCTTTGGTTAGGGAAAGCCTTCAATTGAGATAAATTTGAAGCAAAATGAACCCAGAATCCATTCATAATATAGATTAAAGGGAAATACCTTTTCTAAATAATTTCCTTTCAGCCCATGGGAGTGTGGTTCAACAACAAGTTGGATGGTAATCAAACTTGTATTAATGTTGAGACTTTGGTCAAGCGTCCCCCCTCCCCTCAAGTGGTGTGGATGATGCCAAGGGCCAGTCCTAGGTGATTTTGATGGCACAAAAGTGTCTCAAAAATGCCACTCATAGCAGGTTTGCTTAGCTGGAGGACCTCTGCTACCATCCTTTCCAAAACAAGTTCCTTGTATCTTTTAGTTGGCCTATTCAATGGCTCTTCCTTGTCTATCACTTGTCTTCTTGACATGGAGTGCATTATCTATGGAGTCTATCTATTGAATTGATATTTAGTTATCAATTTTCTGATTATTGGGGGTTTAGGGATTGTTATGAATCTATGATTTTGTTTCACATTGAATTAGATCTTTGATAAATTTTCTACTTCTTGATATAAATAATTTTAGTATTTTGGATGTGTTTTCTCTTATGTCATTCTCTTCTGACCATCTTAAATTTGAATTGAATTCTAAGCTTATTTACATGATTGAAAATTTTAAAGTCAATATTTAAAGTGTAGGTACATGATTAGGAATAAGGAATTTCAGCGTTTAATGAAATGCATGGCATTACAATAATTATTCTCTTGTTAATATTCCAAGAGTGCATAATTTTGATTTCAACATTGAATGTTGTAACTTCAATTAAATTGACTTCGAGAGTAAATAGTTAAAGCACAATTATGGAATAGTGTATGACAAAATCCATGTCCTTTGCAGTAAGCTTCATAAATATGACCATATATCTTATGAGTATTTTATTTTTCTTGTAGGATATCTTTAACGTTTTTGAATTTTCTAGAGGTCCTTCCAATTAAACATGGGGTTCTGTCCATGGAGCAATGGGACATCCCGATCCTTTCAATTTGAAATATGTTTCCATTGGAAATGAATATTATGGAAAAAAATATTATCGAGGTGTGTATCTATCATATGTACTATCTGTAGGTAGCATATACTTCTATCAACATTCTTCCTGATAAGGGATTGCAGGTGTTGGTTTAGAAGCTACTAGCTATGTGGGAGACTTGAGGTTTTCTAGACCTCGTAGGATGTTGGAGTATGCAGCATTTGTGGAAGAATTGGAGGCTTTTGGGAGATTGCAAAAAGGAAATGTGGATATGGCCTGGAATAGAAGGGACGTTGAAATGGACACAGTGATGTTGTCCCTGAGGCTTGCTAGGGGTATTGATATTCAAATGTTTTCGAGGGTTTTAGGGAAGTCCCTCTACATGTATTTGTACAGCGGATTGAAGCCATTTGTAGGGAGTGGGAATTTGATTGTTTTGGATGAGGAGATAAGGCCTCTTTCGCCTGAAATATTTGATTATCTTTGTAGTGGTAGTGTACAGGAAGAAGTTTTTCCTTGGAAATTTTTGCAGAGGAATATTGCAGAGGTTGATAATGAGATATTGTGTAGGTATATGCAATATAATCTGGATGAAGTTGAAGAATATTTTATTAATAATGCAACTCAAATTGTGTTTATAAGACTAAGTGACCTAGAAGGATTATCCATTTTGTCAATCGAGCTAATTTCAACTGCATTTTCAACTATTTCTTCTTAATAGTGGTGGAAATGAACAAGTATTTTTTGCAAATGAACCTTGCAAAGGAGGATGGTGATATTTTCTATAGAAATGGGAAGAATGTTTTGGATGAAGTTGAAGAATATTCCATTTCTTTATTGTAGATTAGGAACACATTTATAATATTGAGCGACCCATTTTCAGCGCTTGCTCTTTGATAGGTGATTTTTTAAGTCCCATTTACTCCCCCCCGCCTTTTTTTAATTGAGATGGGTATATTTTATTTATGTGGAAAGATTTGGTTGGGCCGAGGCCAAAACAACCAAAGGTACATTGCGGCTAGCCGACTTTCTTAAACAGAAAAAAGAAATTTTCCACCTTTTCATGGTATCCAAATTTGGAGTGATCTTTCCTCATTTATGCTGAATTCACCTTTCGGAAGAAGGCATCCTTTGTTTTCCATGGATTTTTCTTCGCTTTTTGACTTCCTAAGAATATGAAAGAATTTATATGAGGTGAATTCAAGCAATATTATCTTTAATCTTCGCAATGTCTTGTTGAGGATTGCGTTGTTGAACTGTTCCTCTGTGTTGAGTTTTTTTATGAGAATTTCTGAGTTTTCAAAGGCTTGGAATTCTTTGATACCTCCATCTTGTGCTATTTGGCACGATTTCAGGAGACCCAGTATCTCTGCCTAATTGTTAGTTCGCTACCCAAGTACCCAACTGAAACTGTCCCTTCTGGTGTCGTCCGGGGAATAGATAACGCCACCAGCACCAGCTGCTCCAGGGTTTCCCGTCGATGCTCCATAGAAAAAGTTCATTATTATGTTTTTCTTCCTTCACCACTCTTGGAATATGTCATCAGTGTCTCTTTTTTTCCCTTTTGGTTTTGTGATGGGAGGGACCAATGGTTGTTTCCTGGCTTGAGGGGCGAGAGATTCCATCCAGTTCTTTTCTTCTGGAAGTAGTGAGGTGTCTTCTTTGTAAGTTTGTTGCTGAACTAATTCAAGGAGAAGTGATTTGGCTTTAGCTATAACCTTTTTTGGAGGGCAAGAAGTTTCATTGAAGATATTCTCGTTTCAGGCTAGCCATATTTTCCAGCAGACATATTTGGGGATGGAAAGCCAGACTCTATGCCAAACGGATTTGTTGGGGATGCTATGAGTATAGCACTAACTCCATGAAGAAAAGATCTCTGACACTGAGTTGTGATTTTGGAATGAAGCCTGAAGATCATTGAGTTTGAAACCCCACACCTCTTTTGCAAATATGCAGTCAATGAAGAGATGAGACGATGTTTCACTATTATTTCTGCAGAGCACACACCTGTGAGGGCCAACAATATTCCTTTTGGCAAGATTGTCCCCTGTCAGCATTTTTTTGTGCATAAGTGTCCAAAAAAAGAAATTCACTTTGGGGAGGCTAAGAGAATCCCATACCTGATTCCAAAAATTGGGAGAGTGGTTACAGTCTTTTGGAGGTTGAAGCACGTTGTAGCCTGCAACGTTGGTGTAAATTTTGGATGGACCCATTCTCAACTATATGTCATGTCTCTATGCACTGGAGCCGCATCATTCAAAAGTTCTAAGAGGATGTTTTTGTAATGGTGGAGGTGTTTTGGCATGCCGTGGAGATCCTAGCCATTCCAGATCCCGTGCCTGTCCCATATGGAGAGATCGTGTAGGCTACTGATGCCTACGCGGATCAGCCAATATTTTAATTCTGTTATGTCTTCGTTTTTGTAGAGAGGGTCGTGATCCATGATGTGGTCTTCCCAGAGCTTCATCCGCCTTCCATTTCCTAGGATGCGATAAAAATTTTGTTTAAAAAATTTAATTATTTTCCTACATAGATTCCAGACTTGAATGCCAATTGCTGTATTATTCGCCTGAAAATTTCTGAGAGGTGCTCCATGCATGTATTTTGATCTCAGAATTTTTCTGACAGGGTGGTTTGGATCAGTGTTTAGTTTCCATAGTATTTTTCCTCCCAAGGCGAGATTAGCAAGGGATGGATCTCGGATCTTTAAACCTCCATCCTCAGTTGGTCTTTTAACAAGCTCCCAATTTGCCAAGTGAAATTTTTTCTGATTTCCTTTTCCTCCCTGCCAAAGGAATTCACACAAAATCTTAGAGATCTGGTCCATGAATTTTTTGGAGCCAAGAGGAAGGAAGCTTGGTAGACAGGAAGAGCAGATAGAACAGATTTAATGAGGATCAATTTTCCTCCTTTGGTGAGCTAGTGACCTCCCTAGGAGGAAATTTTGGACTTGATTTTACTGATGATTTCTGTCCACAGGGATATTTTATTGACCCCAGTTGTTAATGGAAAACCCAAGTACTTAATTTTCTCCCATTGGGAAAATCCATCAAACCCAAGGAGATGTGAAATGTGAGTGAGCTCCTGTTGCTCCACGTTCCATCTGTATACTGCACTTTTTCTTTCATTAATTAGTGCTACAGTGACCCTGCAGTAGCTTTTGAGGATAGAGTCAAATGCCTTTGCAATTATGGAAGAAGCTCCTCAGAGGAGAAGATAATCATCAGCGAAGAGGGCATGGTTCATGGGATCCAAGCTGTTTGATATTCTTAAGCCACTTAGAGTCCCAACATTCCTTTCAGCAGTGAGCTTTCTGCTAAGAGTATCCGCCACTATAATTAACAAGAATGGAGTGAGAGGGAAGCCTTGCCTCAGACCTCTCTGGGCTTGAAAATATGATGTAAGGTGCCCGTTGACCAGTGGAGCAATCCCGGGATTTTCAGTGCAAGCTTTTATGAGATTGAAAAACTGAGGGGAGAATCCAAAGGAGAGGAGGACTTTGAGAAGGAAAGAGAGATTGACGCTGTCAAATGCATTAGCCATTTCTATTTTAATTAACATCCCTTTTTCTTTTCACAGCTTGCTGGAGTGGATGGCTTCTTGCACTTGGATTACATTGTCCAGGATATGCCTGCGTTTGACAAACCCCCCTTAGGAGTTGGAGATTAGTCTTCTAAGTAGAGGTTTGATTCTGTTTGCGAGGAGTTTGGCTAGAATTTTATAGGAGGCGTTGCAAAGTGAAATGGGTCTAAATCTGGAGAAGGTTTTTGGATTGAGTTGATGCCTCCCTTTACCTTTGATTTTTTTTAGGAATCCTTTTATCATTTTTAGAAAATCATATTTGATTATATCCAAACAAATTTTGTAGAAATGGATCGTGAATCCGTCAGGGTCAGGGGCCTTGTCGGGTTCCATAGCCCATATGAATTTGATGATTTATTCTTCAGAGAAGGGTTTAGTGAGGGCAAGGTTGTCTTCAGGGCTAAAAATATGGGGGATGTTTGAAAGAAGATCTGTTTAGTCCTCTTCGCTGCCATGTATCCCAAAACTATAAAGGTTTTTGAAATGGATTTCTGCTGTTGCTTTGATTTGGTCAAAACATTTGCAGATTTCTCCCTCAATTGTTGATATTTCCATGATGTGATTGAGGGAGAGATGAGCTCTGTATTAGTGGTGGAAGAAGGAGGTGTTCTGATCCCCTGCCTTCAACCACAGGCTATGATATTTTTTTCTCCAATGTTCTTCTTCCATGCGAAAGGAGCGATAGGAGGAGATTTGGGCTTTCACCTCTTTGTCAAGCATCTTGGAAGTGATGTTTTGCTTTCCATTTCCAATTGAAGGGTCTCCAGTGACTGAACTGCTTCTATTTTGTCATTGGTTGGTGTTTTTGTTGGTTTTCTTATCCATTCTTTCAGGGCATGTTTTGTAGCCTTGAGTTTTTTCTCCTACACATAACTTGGAGACCCGAAGATGAGTGTGGCCTAGGCTGCTTTTACTATTTCAGATAATCCTTCTCTTTCAATGCAGAGGGGACTGAACCGAAAGGGTATTGGGCCCATGTCTTCTTCATCTTCCACAATCAGTTGAATGGGCTTGTGGTTTGAGGTTAGTTTAGAGAGGATTTTTGTTGATATAATATTTTTTTCTATCAGCAGTGAGCCTTGGACTAAGAATCTGTCCAAGTGGGCAGAGATGTGGTCCTCCCTGATTTTGTTGTTGGTCCTAGTGAAAAGGCCTCTCACCAGGTTGAAGTCAAGGAGATCCCATTGCTAAATAAGCTCTTCCACCAAGGGTAGCATTTGATATCTCTTGCTGTTACCTCCCCTCTATTCTCTTGGTTTTAGAACTATATTTAGATCTTTGGCCAGAATGATATTATTGGGGGAGTGTTTCTCTGGGAAGGTAGATAGAGAGTTACAAAAATCTCTTTTTTAAAAATTAAGTACAGGGACATAAAGATTAAATAATGTAAAGGTCAACTTACTTGTGCGGTGCTTTAATTCGGTGAAGATCCAATGATGGGTCTCAAAGGATTTGTTCAGTTGAAAGAGTTCATTGGACCATAAAGTTGCTAATCCACCAGAAGAGCCCCTTGAGCTTACTGCTTTGCCTGCATTTTTCTTCCACTTCAACTTGCTGATGTTGAGAAGGGTGAGCCCTTCGATTTTAGTCTCTTGGAGCATGGGGATGTCTAGGGGTTATATTTTTAGAAGGTCTTTGACGACTACGATTTTGAATGGATTCCCCAAGCCTCTGCAATTCTAAGAGACTAGACGCATTATTTACCGGGGGAGGGGTTTATGAATCCTCCCTTGGGAGGCCTTGCTCTGGTGTTTCTCCTGATAGACATCTCTATTATGGGTTGGCTTCATTGCGTTTTTAGCCTTTTTGTCTCCTCTTCCCTGACTTCTTTATGGGATTTCCTTTCGACTCTTTTTTATGGTCTCTCAAAGGTCTCATCCTCTGAGGAGCATGAGCTGTCTATTGAATTTTTCTTTGTGATTTCTACATATGAAGGGTTGGAAGGGCTGTCTTGAGAGGCTCCAAGAAGGACTGTTTCTTCTCCTTCTTTGTTGGAGGTGGGAGGCACATTTTGTTCCTCATTTTCCAGGACTGATTCTTCAGAAGTTACAGGGATTCTTTGCTTATCATTGGGGATTGAGGCCTCATCCTGGGTGGGGGTGCAAATCCAATCATTGGTGGTGTTCCCCTTTGTTAAGCCTTTCACACTTCCTTTTTGGTGGTCTACCTTCTGGACTAGGGTCCATTTCTCACCCTTTGATTTCTCAGTCTGCTCCTCAGCTTTTTTCTTGCAATGTCTTGCGAAGTATCCATAGACGTGACAATGTCTACATTTGAAGGGGAGTTGTTCGTAATCCAGCTCTTGAACATGGGACCATTCGACGACTGTTAGCTTGATTTCTTCTGGAAACCCTTCTTCCAGATCTACTTCAACGCATATTCGGGCACAAGAATATTGGTCTTTTCTGACAGCTTGGTTGATGTATTTTTCTAGGGCATTGCCAATAATATGAAGGGACTTCTGATTCCAGTGGTGTAGAGGGAGATGGGGGAGACACACCCAAACTGGAACTGCAGAGGGAAAATATTAGGAGGGATCAAAGTTGAGTGACCAGTTGTTTAGGTATAGGCCTTATGGCCCCATGCAGTATGGGACATTCCTAAATATGAGACTTCTGTCCTCTGCACTTTTGCAAACAAACATGAAGAAACCTTTTCCTACAAAATATCTTTTTATACCTTCTTTGGTTGATGGGATCCAGTTCCTCTGAACCCAGTCTTCCACTGTTTTGGGAGATGGCCAGAGGCTTGTGAAATGCCTTATGAGGCCTCTCTCTGCGAGGTTCAGTGTATATCTACAATTTTCTTCTTCTGGGAGGGCCACTGAGGGGATATTGTCCATTTTCTTAACAAACTTCTACTGCATTGCTGAAGAAGAGCGGTTGTTGTAGGAGGCCACCAAAGATTTGAATGCGCTCACCTCCGGTGGGAGAGGGAAGGGTTCAGATCCCCCTCCAGTGGTCATGGTTGAGCTAAGAAAGAGGGGTGGCTAGGGCACGCGCAGGACTATTGTGCACAACAGCCACAGGGATGTGGTCGACCGACAGCCAAAAGCCAATATACCAAAAATTTTTACTCCCTTTCAAAGACTTTCTTCTCATGATTTGTGATAAATCTTTGTTTGGAGGCAAATTTGTTTGCAATATGCCATTGCTTTTCTTTAGAGTTGTGCTATCTTCATATTCATTATAGTTGAATTTTTTAGTGTAATCTTCACATTTGGCCTCATCAAATATTATTTGTATATTTTATACTATATTTCTAGTTTTGGTTAAGTCTAATGTAGTCAGCTCAATGTAGGTCCATAACCAAATTCTTACCGGACATTACTTCGTAGGGGTAGAAGTAAGCCTGAGATGATCATCCACTTTATGAAGGAACTCAACTTTCGCTTCTGGCATGATGCCACTAGTTGATAAAGTAGAAACAAAGATCAATGACCTCCAAAGTGAGCTAGGTTAGGATGCAAGATAGCTGAGACAGTTGTCTTGCATCCTAGCTCGCTTGGGAGGTTGTACATCTTCCTTTCTCCTTTATCAACTACTACTATCATGCCATAAGCCAAATGTGAGTTCCTTCTTAAATTGGATGATCATCTTAGGGTTACTTCTGCCCCCAAAAAAATTTCTAGGAGGCTCGTCACAATTTCGACAGTTGTTTCCTTCGCAATTCCGACAAATGTTTCCGTCGCTAGTATGACCCAAACGTCGCTAAGCCTGGTGTTGGACTAGCGATGGATAAGGTGGCCCTACCAATAGTTGTTTATCTCACTGATATGTCCCAAATTTCACAACAATGTTATGCTAGTTTTCGAAATAGCGATGATTGTCGTGGCACTTCCGACGGTTGTTTCCGTTGCTGGAAAACTAACAGAGCCGAATGTGCGATGACATGCCGTTGGTATTGCGACACATTCTGGGAAGCCATCAGTGTCGTAATACCGACGTCTTTACATGATGTTGGAATAGCAACAATATACAACACGATTTTAATAGTGACTAAATTAAGACACGTGTCATGTCTAGATTCACTCTACCAATAGTTATTAGAAGTTTCACATAGGCGATGGTACATGAAATGACGTTTTTCCCAGCCTCAAAGTGTCGCTCTTGGGAAACCTATGTTTCGTAATAGAGACATTTTGGCCTTCGAAAATTGGGCCAAATATGCTAGTGTTAGTGTAATAACACCATTTTCTGAAAAAGGTTTTTTAAATTCATCGCTGCAGGTGATATGATTTTTTTTTGTCCTTGATGAGGAGTATTATGACAATTTCTTTCATGTTTCTATCATTTCAATGGTTGGTACATTGTAAGTAAGTTTTGATTTTTTGTTTTTCTCCATTAATATTGATTGGGATTTTGGACTTTATGCTCACTTTTATATCCATGTTTTCCAGTTATGCGCTAGAACTATGAATGGTTGTGAGTTAAAGAAAATGGTTATCAAGAAACAATGTGAGATTTAAACATGTTGCTCCATTAATGGGAAAATCTCCTATCACAGATTATTACATTGGTGGCACTATGGATTCTGTCTTTGTTTACTGTACTTTAAACATGTTCAAATTAGTAGATTTTATTTGTTTGTTATTTTTTTCTTATCATCTTTAATTTTCCCACTCTAATCCTATTCTCTATGGATCTTTTTTTATGCCGCTAGATCTATTCTATAAAGGTAGAGGGGGGATGAAGTGTTTTTTTTTGTAATGTGTAGCTTTTTTTTCTTTGAGGTGCTTGTCTTCACACCCCTTTTCTAGTTGAAGTACTTGTGGGAGGACATAGTTACCATTGAGAGGTAGAGAGTGCTTTCCTTATATCCATACAATTACATCATCAGATACTCAAGCTTGGTGTGTATTTTGAAGTGTCTGAATTCCCCTTTGATATCTTGTTGGTGTAACATATATTAGTCAAAATTTGTACTTAAATTTTTCAGCATCTGTTTAGTGGTTACGTTTCAGGATCATTATTACTGATTATTGTATTTTAACATCTTTAATTAATTAATAACAAGAACCACTCCCAATTAGTTTTATATACCTCATAGCCAGTAGGATTCAAATATGTGGCCCATTATTCATAATTTTATGATATATACTCATTGTTTTTAGCTTGGCATGAAAATCAATCTTTTAGAGGAATATTTTTATGCCATCACAACATATTTACATGATTCATAAGGTGAGAAATCAATCTTTGGTGTAATTGCAGATTTTAGATTTGATAATTGTAGGTCATTTATAGGCTATAAATTCTTTAAAGTTTCACTTCTAATTGAGTATTTAATTAAACATATCGAGTATCTTATACATGAATTTCTTTCCCTCAACCCAGTTTTCATAACTTCCATAACCATCAGGTACAAAATTCGATCCTATTTTTCTTGTTTAGTAAAATATTTTCCAAGACTTTACAAAGTTTTATAATTTATTGAAAGTTGTAGAATTTATAATTTATAAAGTTCCAAGATCTTTTTTTTTTTAAAGTCTAATTCTTTAAAGGGTGCTAGCTCAATGGAACAACATATTCTTTACAATCAGAAGGTTAGTGGTTTGATGCCATCGTACCTTGATATTTATATGGAATGGATACGATCATTTTCTAGTGACAGAGACTTTTATGACCATCCCCAATGAGTTGACGAAAATTTTCAACCCTCACCAAAATATGAAATGGTGACGGTAAATGAACGCCATCATGTATATGCATAAATAGTGATGACCATGAAATGTCCATCACCATAAATCGATGTTGTTCATATGAAATGGTGACAGTCACTATGCGTTACTCTAATCATTATTCGTGATGGACCTTGAATGTCACCACAACACTTATAATTTGGTGACACCACATTTGGTGACATTCACTTTTTTGGTGACAGAGGCTAAGTTCCATCACCATTTCTCATATGAAATGGTGATGGTCACTATCTGTCATTATAAACCATTATTGGTGACGAACCTTGAATGTCACCCGAACAACTGTACTTCTGGTGATGCCACCTTTGGTGTCGTTCAATTTTTGGTGTAGGGTCTCTTTTGACCGTCACCAATGAGCTTATAGTGACATTTTTCGACCCTCACCAATGTATTTTTTTATTTTAGTGCATAATTGAGGATCAAATGTTGGTGGTATTGTTGCAATATGTTAAATTATTGTTTGTATTGAATCAAGTATCTGCTGTAAAAGATCAATTAATGTGTTATATCTTGGAAATTACAAGTATGGTATATATGGGGAAACTATTGATGATTTTCATGTCAATATACAAAATATATCCAAAATATTATTTTATCTTTTCCTTGTAATGATTATTGATGTTTAGATTTTGAGTGATTGAGGATGGCCATAAGTGTTCCCTCGAATTGGAAGTTTGGTGTTGGAATTCAATGTGGATTTTCCATTCAAGAATCATATAGCAATTGGAATCTGAAAGTTACATTCCAAAATAAACCTTTTTGGGTGATTACTAGTAGTGTATTCCTACATATTTTGATGTTGTAAATTTTCTACAAATCATGTACCACAAGTGAGGAACACAATGGGAAGGGAATTGTCTTCGGAGTTTATCCACTTATATTGTAGTGATCCATAAATATAACAAAAACATTAATAATCTGATATAGACTAGTTTCCGTATTCATATGTGATAATGGACCGAAATAGTAGTTCTTATCTGAAGAAATTCTCATCATACATGGGCATTCTTGACATCATCGACCTCTAGCCTTGAACTTATTCACTTAGTGTTCTAAATTATCCGATTATATACATTTATACAAGGTTATCCTATTATTGTATACTTTTTACTTCATTTCATTTTATTCTAGACTTAGCTTTGGCATTTTCTAGGATTTTTGTTTACACTGCCACATTGTATAAGTAATGTACAACTTGATATTTTAGCATGTAACTTAGTTGGTATGATTGTGCCTAATATTTCCTTGAATTTTGAATACTAATTTTACTAAGGTGTTATTTTATATGGTTATGTTTTATTTTATTTGTTTATATAGGTCATTTGGCCACATAGAAGCCATTATTGTCCAACTGAAGAAAACTAGTTCGAGTTTATTTATTTTATGGGGGAAAATGTTATTGACAATATTGCTGATGTTGAGGTATATTTCGTATGAATCCTTTATATTCTATTTTAGTTTAAATTCTAGGGTTCATCATCTTTCATGTCTTATACTCCACATTGTATCTTCTTTCTTTTTCAGAAAACGAACCAAGTATTGATGGTAAGAAGCAGGAATTGAAAAAAGAGGAGATCAATAACACTAAAGCGAAAAAATGCAAATTAAAGAAAGAGAGAAGAGAATTGGTCTAGTGGTACCTATAGAGTCAATATCCTGCATAAGAGACACACATAGAGATTGATGGTGAAGTCTTCAGAGTTGGTGAATTCACCTACAATGCCTTGACAACACAGTGATAATGTTTTGAAGTGATGAAACAATATTTCATGTGTAAATTGTACTCCAATCAATATTAAGTTGGAAACTCATATTGTAATACTTGATATTTTATATAATATAATTTATGTCGTTGAAATTATTTATAGTTGCACTTGATATTATTTAGTATTGTAATTAACATATGTAACTTTGTGTTTTTATATTAGATGAACATGTACATGGTATGCTAGTTTTTTTTTTTTTTTAAATTTAGTTGCAAAATCATACTAATTAATTTATGCTGATTAATAATGAACAAATAAAATCAATCTAAAACTACTAAATTAGTATTTTATGTTTATTAATGAATAAAAATAAAATGAATATACGACTAAATTAGTTGCATATAATAATTTTTAATCAAATTAAATGAAATGAATATAAACTACTAAAGTAGTCATTAATATAATGAATATGAAACTACCAAAAAAGGATAAATGACTACTACAAATGATAAATTTGTGATTACAAATGACGACTAAATTTTGCATATATACGACTATTAGTAGCTAATATATAGTATCTTATAACACAACCAAAATTTAGTCATATTATTTTGTCATTAATTGGTTTCAAATGATGACTAAAATTTGCATATATATGACTATTAGTAGCTAATTTACAGCATCTTATAGCATGACCAAAACTTAGTCATATTTCTTTGGTCATTAATTGGTTTCAAACGATGAATTTTTTTTGCATATATATGACTATTAGTAGCAAATTTACAGTATCTTATAACACGACCAATTTTTTTTTCATATTTCTTTGCTCATTAATTGGTTTTCTCGGGTGGTCATTTAGTAATATATTTTGTTGTATATTTGGTCATTAATTGTGACCCCTTGGCTCAACAGTTCCTGTACCTGCTTTTTTATCTTCTCCATCTCGATAGATGACATCCTGTACATACCAAATTTTGGTAATGGAGCATCATGCTGCAAATGGATCTTGTTGGATCTCTCATTTCGGAGGCAATCCTTTGGGTTCTTGAAAAAAATCATCATAGTTAGAAGTAAAATCACATAATTCCTGTTTATGAGTGAGATCACATCCTTAGAAAGCATCAAATATTTCTTCATATATTGCTCTCACAACCATGAGAAAAAACCCATTGCTGGAATTCACCGATCTCTTCATCTGTCCTGCACTTACAAGACTGGCACTAAATTTAGTTTGATGAGCTCTTAAAATATATTCTACCCCTTCTTTTGTGATTTGGTATTTATTTTCATGTCGAAAGAAAACTTCTTTCCTGTCATAAATATAGGGACTCCCTAACACAATACCATAGATATCCAATGGTATGACATCCAGTTCTACTTCATCCACCAGTTTAGAAGAAATTACAAATTTAACATTACATTTCTTGGTTACATTTAGTTTTACTCTGTCATGTATCCATCGAAGTAGATAAGGTTTCAGATGAGGCTTAACTTCTAAGCCTAACTTTTTAACCAAGGATTCTGAGATTAAATTTTCTTGAGAGCCTGAATCAAATAAATTTTCTACTTTTGCATGATTTATGACAACTCTAATATGAAACAACTCAATTACCTTTCATTCATTAGGAAGAGGCTCATCTGATGAACTAGTGCTTTCATGTGATTCAAAATTAACATGAAGAGAATGAGTACCTTTTGTGCCTGCTGCTGTGATCAATGCCTCATCGCCAGAGTTAGATCCAAGGTCTTGCTACGCAGTTGCTAGCGTATTTTGCATACCCTGTCATCCATATCTCTTCGGCTTATTTTCTGGGTACAACTTCCAATAATGATAATCTTCATGGCCTTCCCTTTTTCACTGAGTGCAATAATGATTTTCTCCTTCATCCTTCTTTGTTGATGCCATCTTATTTTCCTTTCCTTTTGAATTTTCCATTTGAAGGTTTGAAAGATGGTTTCTTTGAATGATCATCCTTATCATTTCTACCCCTATTCTCAAGATGAATGGCCTTTACACTGGCCGAGTCAATGGTAGTAGGTTCAAACATTAACAATGAATGTCTAATGTAAATATGTAATGAACCAATGTACTTAGTTACAGCTTTAGGATAATCTAATGAAATGCCCAAACTTAGCGTTTGTTTTCTAAATTCCTCGGTAAAGCTTTGCACGTTTTGTCCTTTAACTTGCCTTAGGTACTGCCACTCCATGAAGGCTTTCTGTTTATAACCTAAGGGATAGAATTGATCTTTAAGTGCAGCAATAAAATCTAACCAGGAGGAAATAAGGTTACCCAAATTACTGTTGCCTCAAATTTTTCTCTCCTAGCAGATGAGAGTTGTGAATTCAACCAAAGAGAAGCCAACTGGATCTTTTCCTCATCCTCCACAGTCTGTTGAATCCTGCATTAGAGTTCAATCTGCCTAATCCAATTTTTAAGCTTCTCTGCATTACTTTCACCATTATACACTGGTAGATCAAATTTAACATATAATTTAAAGAAAGGTTTATTAGATGCATTTCCATAATTTTTATTATGATGGTGAGAAGAGGAGGAAGGATTTTCATTTCCTGAAGGAGGTGGGTCTCCTCCACCACCTCCATGCACTGAACCTTCTCTTTTTGAAACATGCTCCCCTGTTTTCTCTAACTTCTCAAGTCTAGAGAAAAAATTCTCAACCCGATTTGCCATGGTGTAAAAGGTATTACGAAAGTTGAGCTCCACTTCATCTCGCTTCTTGTCACTCATGTACCTTCTCTAATGTGCATGTCCTGCTTCAGGATAAAAAGACTGCAATGTCCCTTTGCCTCTTCGTAGCCTCTTTCTAGTTAGCATACAAGCATGTAATTCACATCTAAAAACACCTGCTCTGATACCACTTGATCCAAAATCTTTGGTTCGAGATGTGTTAAAGAATTACATCTGAAAATTGTAGCTTAAAAACAAGAAACTTTAAAGGCATAAACATAAGGGGAGAAAATAATTTAACATCATGCAAGAAGACACATAATTGATGTCGGAGTTTGTCCAGGAGGGAATGCGTCTTTGGGCCCTACTCAAATAGTGGGGAGGCCCTTTTCTTGATTAAGTGGCAAAAATGAAAGTACAAGTACAAAAATGAGAAATAACACCCTTATACCTCCATAGCTGAAAACACTCGAAAAATGCAAACTTCTGATGAAGAAATGGACAACATCGTTGGATTTGTGGCATCGAGTAGTGCATAATCCATATAAAACTTGCCTTAATCTGACAAAGTGAAAATCTGGCCCCTCTGAAAAATGGCTCAGATCATGGTTCTGCCCCCCTCCTGCACACTGCTCATGGTTCCGCTGCCTTGGTTTCTATACCTGCTCCTGTCTACCTTTGGCACACTGCAAAAATGAAAGTTTTTATAATGCTGGTTTGGCAGATTTTCAAAAGAGACCGTTTGGGCGAATTAGTGAAATCGCAGAATTCGTGGGGAGGGGGTCGAGTGGTCGAACTCTACCCCCTCCAAAATAGTCCGCATTTATTTTTTAAAATTCAACTGTATTAAAGTTTGGTGGTTGGTTGGGGTCAGGCCTGCCCCACAATTTCCGCCGTCATAGTTAACACTTGGCACAATAGGGTGTGGGGGGCCAATGGGGTTCACAAGCCCCACCCCATTTATATATAATGTGTGCAGTTAATGTGGGCAGGGTCAGCACGGTCATGACCACTGAACTTTATTTAATTTGATTTTCTATTATAATATGCAGTTTAGGTGTCGTGGGTCCGGCGGGGGTCATGGCCCACCGGATCTTATATATATAATTTTTTATTTTTATTTTGTTAATTTAAAACGATATGGTTGTTTTTGAATTTTCAAAAATTGATCGTAGGAGTCAATTTCTTATGAAACTGGCTCCAAAAATAGAATAAAAGAGATATCAATTCCTTAGAAATCAGCCACTTCGAGGGGGCAAACTCCAATACATTACATAAATGAACAATTCTTGGATGATACAAATTACCAAAACCTCCTTCTATATATAGGTGTCCATGGTCCCACAATATAATCCTAGCTGACCTAACATTAACAATGTAAGGGCACAATAATAAAAATAATGGGGTTATAGGGTACAACAATAATAATAGTGGGCTACACTAATAGCAATAAGGGACTAAACTAGTAATATAGAGACCTAACATGCCCCTCTCCTTCAAAAAAGTGTTGTCCTCAACGCTTGAGTAGCTCTGGGTGCTTATGTATAAAATTCTCATCCTCCTATGTAGGATCTTGAGTAGGTAAGTTCTTCCACTTGATGGGATACTCTAAAATTGATCGATTTCATAGTTGTCGAGTTATTTTTTCCGTGACCGCTTCAGGCTCCAATATGATTTTTCCTTCCTCATCAAGTTCTGGCAATATTTTTTAAAATAAAATATTTTCACCTATAACCTTCTTTAAGCATGAAACATGGAAAACTGGATGCACTCGTGAAGAAGCAGGAAGCTCCAATTTGTATGCCATAGTACCAATATTTTACAACACCTTGTAAGGACCATAGTACTTTGGCAATAATCTATTATCCTTCTTAGCTTGCTTGAGGGACATTTGTTTGTATGGTTGTAGCTGTAAAAATACCCAGTATCCTACATCAAAACTTCTCTCGCTGCGATGTTGATATGCCTATTGTTTCATTTGATTTTGTGCCAAATTTAGGTTATCCTTTAAGAGTTGGAAAACTTCTTATTGATGCTCGATGTGATCTTCCACTGCTGGAACCTTAGAATTTTCTCTTATATATGATGTGATGGATGGTGGATGATATCCATAAAGTGCCATAAATGGGGTCATTTTTGCTACAACATGGAAGGAAGTGTTATACCACCATTCAGTGAGAGGTAACCACTTGACCCATTGTGTTTGTTTATTAGATACAAAACAACGAAGATATCCTTCCAAACATTTATTCACTATCTTAGTTTAGCCATCAGATTGAGGATGATAAGATGATCTATGAGCTAATTGAGTACCCAAACAAGAAAACAACTCCATCCAAAAATTTCCAGTGAAAATGGGATCTTTGTCGCTAAAAATTACCTTTGGGTTTCCAAGTAGCTTTTGAATTATGTCCATAAATGTAGTAGCAACTGTACTTGCTTTAAATGGATGAGATAATGCACAAAAGTGTGCATACTTGCTAAGTCTATCAGCTACCTCCATGATGAAACTCTTTCCTTCAGAATTATGTAAACCTGTGATAAAATCCATTGAAATCCCCTCCCAACGTTGACTTGGAATGGATAAAGGTTGTAGAAGACCCGGGGTCTTAATTGTCTCAACTTTATTTTGTTGGAAAACCAAACATTCCGCCACAAACTTTTGAATATCATATTTAAGGCCATCCCAAAAAAATTCTTTCTTCACCCTGTGGTAAGCTTTTAAAAATCCTGAGTGTCCTCCTAAAGGAGAAGTGTGCAATTCCAAAAGAATCTTTTGTTTTAGTTGAGAATTCTTACAAAGATATAAGTGATCTTTGTACCATAAGGAATCATTTTTCCAACTAAATGTATTAGATTTACTAGGATCTTGCTGCAACTTTTGAATGAGTGTCCACACTTCTTCGTCCTTCTTCCATTCATTCCTTGCTTCAATTATCCAATCTGGTTGGATAATAGAAGTGGCAAAAATCAATTCTTCCACCTCTTCATTATTTCTTGAGAGTGCATCTACAACAAAATTTAGCTTCCCTTTTTTGTAGATTATTTCAAAGTCATAACCCAACATCTTTGTGACCCATATTTATTGCTCTTCTGAAGATAGTCT
Source organism: Pinus albicaulis (assembly GCA_034641835.2). NCBI lineage: Eukaryota > Viridiplantae > Streptophyta > Pinopsida > Pinales > Pinaceae > Pinus > Pinus albicaulis. Next base: position 99,791,893 of record CM076572.1, read on the forward strand.
TTGTTCCAAATTTTTTTTAAGACTATCATGATCAATTTTTACCTTGAAGTGTCTTCCCATTAGGTAAGGTCTCCATTTCTTTATTTCATGTAGTATTGCTAACATTTGCTTCTCATAAATATCAATCTATAAATAATTTCCTTTGATTAGACGACTTTCAAAAGCAATGGGTCTTCCTTCTTGCATTAAAAAAAAACCAATTCCATTTCCTGAGGCATCATATTCCATAAGAAAGGTTTTTGTGAAGTCTGGCATAACTAAGCCTGGTGCTATGCACATTGCCTCTTTAAGATGTTCAAAGGCCTTAGTTGTTTAAGGAGTCCATGAAAATGCATCTTTCTTCAATAATGTTGTTAGAGGTGTTGCTATTCTCCCATAATTATTAAAAAACTTGCGATAATACCTTGTTAACCCGAGAAATCCTCGCATCTGCTTTATGGTTGTGGGGACTTTCCATTCCTTAATGGATTTAATTTTGTTAGGGTCTACCTTAACACCCTAGTGAGATACAATATGACCCAGATATTCCACCTCTTGTACTCCAAAGAAACATTTAGATGTTTTTGCATATAATTGTTTCTCCTGGAATAGTTTGAGCACCCTGTCAACATGTTGAACATGATCCTTCCAAGACCTGTCATAGATTAGTATATCAAGAAAAATTACTAGCACAAATTTTCTAAGGAAGGGTTTGAAAATCGAATTCATCAAGCCTTGAAATGCAGAAGGTGCATTGGTAAGGCCAAAAGGCATGAAAAAAAATTCATAATGACCCTCATGAGTTCGAAATGCTGTTTTCAAAATATCTTCAGTCTTCATTCAAATTTGATGATATCCCGAACAAACATCCAACTTGGTAAAATAAATTGCTCCATGTAATTCATCCAATAATTCATCAATCACAGGAATGGGAAATTTATCTTTAATGGTGAGCTTATTGAGATCTATATAATCCGGAAGCATGTGCCATGATCCATCCTTCTTGTGCAACAATACTACTGGAGCAGAGAAAGAACTTTGACTAGGTTGAATTATACCAGCCTCTAACATTTCTGCAATCATACGTTTAATTTCGCTCTTTTGGACATAAGGATATCTATAAGGCCTGATGTTTGGAGGAACAATTCCTGGAATCAAATGAATAACATGATCATGATCACGAATAGGTGGGAGTCATCTGGGAGTTTCAAACACCTTGGAATGATTGTCCAAGATTTTTTGAAGATCTGCAGAAATAGATGATTTTGATGTTGGAACTTCTAGTGAGCATAATTGTGTAATTACGCCTCATTGTTATTTCTTCAGAAGATTTGTCATGACATTAGAGCTTATTATCTTTCCCAGATTCCCTACAATACCTCATAATTCGACTTCCTTTCCTTTCGAAAAAAATTTCAAGAAAAGTTCTTGAAAATTAAAAGCTACCATCCCCAAAGATTGTAACCACTGTACTCCTGGTACAACATCAGCACCTCCCATATGAATGGAAAGCATTGGACTATTCAATACATATTACCCCATGGTTAGCTTGATATTATGGCATTTTCCAGAGCAATTTATAGTTCCTCCATTTGCAACCATCACTTGACATTCTGGTGTTGGGTATAGGAAAAAATTCAATTCCTTGGCTACCTTACAATGAATAAAATTATGGGCACTACCTGAATCAATCAACACTATTACGTTTCTTCTTGATATGTCCTTCTATCTTGAGAGTTTGAGGAGTGGTAATTCCTGCCAATGCATTACATGATATGGTCGAACTCAATTTTTCCTCTTCTAGGGTTGGTTCCTGGTGTATATTCTCTTCTTTTTAATATTCTTGTTCTTTTTCTTATTCCTCTTCGCAATCTATGTAAAATAATTTCTTCTCAGCACACTTATGACCTTTAGTGTATTTGCTATCACAACTGTAGAAAATCCATTTTTCTCTTCTTTCTTCCAATTGTTGTGGTGTCAACCTTGTAGGTTTTGGAAGTCTAGGAGTAGCAACACTTCCATCTTTATATATGTGAGTGGTAGGCTTCCTTGTTGCCATAATTTTACATTCAATTTTTCTTTCCAACCTGAATGCCTTTTCCAATGAATCAGGTTCCCAAACACGAACTTCATGTTAGATGTTATCCTTTAAAGTCCCCATGAAGACATCAATCCTGTGTTCCTCTGGAATATCAATTACCCTTATATTAAATTTTTGGAAGTACTCAATGTGCTCCACCATTGAGCCCTTTTGTTTGAGATTTATCAATTGGCTAAAGAAGGTGTTTCTTTTTGTATCCTCATAATGTGCTATCATTTCCTCTGTAAAAATTGACCAAGTGACAATTTTTTTATGGGAGCAAAGCCATCGATACCATACAAATTCATTTTGTTCTAAATGTAAAGTTGCAATGCATACCTTTTGTGTGTTTTTCACATTATTGAGATCAAAATATTGCTCCTTTTGTAGTATCCATGTTATGGGATCCTTGCCATCAAACTTCCTCATATTCATCTTTGGAATATGGTGGTTCTTCCATCCAACATTAGAGTTTACGAAATCACGATTAACATTTATTTTGTTCTCATCATGAGTTTCATGTACTAAATTTTTTCCATTAGGAAACATTTCTCGTATCAACTTTTCCAAACCTTCGATGTCTACTTCTAGATCATTCTTCATGTTTTCCATGTTGTCTTTTATTTTTTCATCCATCTTAGCTTCTATGCCATCCATCTTAGCTTCCAAACGATTCATCCTAGCTTCCACGCCTTTATTTAAACCATCCATATTAGTTTCCACCCCTTTCTTCAAAACTTCCATTTCATTTTTTGTTGCTCTTTGGGATAGCGAAATTTGGTGCACTTGCTCTTGTAATTTTGATATCTCATGTTGTGTTTCTTCATCTTCATGAGTCATAGTAGAGCCTTCTGAAGGCTTAATGGGTGTTAAATTCTTTTTAGGGAGAATTTGATAACCCAATACTGATATTTGTTCTTCAATATTCCCTTGGAATAAATTCAAACTATTTTTTTTTTTAAACGAGACTTATGTAATTAAAAAAAAATCACACATTTTTCTTGCTTTTGAGGAGCATGATATTGAAACTGAATTATCTATGTGATTTTGGATCTTCAATAACTGAAATTTGGCCCTGGAGTAGCCCTCTGAATCTTCTTTCAAATGCCACAAGTCTGACTTGATTTCGATTCTTCAAGACAAAGTTATGCCCAATCTCCCACGATGACCTAATTATGGACTGGTTAAGTAGAGAGAAATTGTATGACTTGACACGTGTCACTGTTTCCTCCTCCAGCTCGAAAATTGATATACGAAAAACTGCAGCCCGTGAACTTGCAGCCACGTTTTACAGAATCCCAATCCGAGGCTTAGAGAGAGGGTTATGACGTTTTCCCCATGGTCACCTCTTTGAGATGAAATTTGGGAGCCTGAAACAGTCCTAACTTCCACAGATCATATCTCCAAAAATGTTGCGAACCAAGATCTCAAATTTTTATAGGAGGTTCCTCAGGATTTTGGCTTCACACTGTAAAAATTTCAGCTTCTGAAACTTCGTATACAAAATGCTATATCAAAAATTCCACGATGACCTGTTTTACTTGAAATTTGATAGCCTGGAAAAACCCTAACTTCTCTAGATCATATCTCCGAAAATATTACGAACCAAGATCTGAAATTTTTACAAGAGATTCCTCAGAATTACAGCTTCGCTTTGTATAAATTTCATCTTCTGAACCTTCGTAGTCTTAGGGTCCCATGATTTGGTAGATTGAAAAGCCAAATGACAGGGTAACATCAAACCAAATTTGGAGCCCAAGGACCTAGCCTTCCTAGACTCAGAGAGGGCTCTCTCTATTTGTGCAAAGGATGTAAACTTGTTTGCTTTCTATGTATCCGATTTTAGGCTAGTTGTTAAGTATGTTTTGGTTTGTTTAAGTTTTTTTGAGGGAGAACTGATCAAATGATAATAATATCAAAATTTTATAAGATCAATTGGGCTATGGGGTCGATAAGGTCGAGACTGCCTCAAAGGGGTGGACAAGGTATATTGCAGGGCCGATTTGGTCAAGGTAAAATTGATTCTTTTAGGTGAAATAAAATGGGATGGACACTAAATTTGTGAAGGACAAAGAGGTTTAGGCATAAATAGTTTTACAGCAGACATCCATGTGGTAGGGCTAACCATTAATCATGATAAATGAAATGATTCAAACTGATAGATGCATAAAATAAAAATTTAGGCGATACATAGAAGTATAAGACCCTCTAACTTTGGGAAAATCGCCTTTAGACTTTGGAGAAAACACACAAGATAGAAAAACAACTCAATCTATGAAGAGGTAACTCCTAGACATCATATTTTGAGCTATCGGGAACTTTGAACTAAGATTGCAGAGCATAGGAAAAGGGCAAGATCGAAACAAGACCTCTTTGGTTCAACTAGGACAATCAAATATTCAGAGAAAGGTTTCAGTGATGAGGTTTTGGATAGCTAGGAGTAAGCAGGGCATACCTTGAATCATACTTGATATCATACATAATAACCATTAATGAAATTGACAACAAGTTCTTAGGGTATCAAGGAGCAATTACGAATTCTTTGACATAACTAAGAAAGAAGAGAAACATAGAAGCTGTAATGAAATTAGGAAACTTGAGGTGCCTCCATGGGCATGTCTAAAAAATATTCTTTACTGACCTACAACAAGCAAGAAACATGGAAACATGTATGATAAACTAAGGAAAACATACAGATAAGAACACTATACCATTTTACCAAGCCAAGGAATCCAACAAACAATCCTCTTCCACCATCCAAGACAAACAAGAAATCATCCACATCATGAGACAAAGTGTTTCTTCAAAGCTTGTAATATCATGTATTTCTCTATATCATCAAGTTCAGCCTCTTGATACAATGAAATCTCTTGGAATATATAGGCTAAAGAGAAATAAACTATCCAAGAGTAACTAGAAGGCCATTGGCCTATTACAAATATCTAATTTTGTCCTTGAGGCTTTGCAAAGCCCAAGGCACAAAATATCCTTAAAAACATCTTAAAATGCTAATAAAGGAAATAAAATTGACTTTTCCTAACTGAAAATGGCCAAAAAAAGGCTTAACGCACATTTGGATAAGCCACTTCATAAAATTGCCTTTTTTGCCAAAATGCTACAGGAACGTAGCAGTAGAAAATTCCCTGTCTTGTGGATCACTTTTGATGAACCTCCCGATGTCTAAATGAGGCCTGTGATGGCTCGTTGGAAAGCCTTGGATGTATAGTTTCCAGAAATATTTGATTTTTCTAAAATTGATCTCCGAAAGTATGTCAAAAACTGAACTGAGTGGAAAAAACAAAAAATTAGCCCTTGCTGATATGTGAGGCAGAAAGTAAAAAAAGCACAGTTTTTCGCCTCTTTGGGGGACCAAAACAACTCCTTTAGATCTAAAAATTTATGAGTAGCTACCCATAAATTTATTCCATCCAAAAAATGACTTTCATGAGCTGAGGACGCTCCTAGCACCAATGGCAGTGCCTTGAAAAATGTGAAATTATGGCCAAAAAACACAAAAAAGAAAATCTTGTCAAAATTTTCTCAATTTTGGTGAGCAAGCCCCTCATGGGTTTTCAGAAGCATGTAAGGAAGATGAGGACAAGATTTCGAGCACTAATGTGCCTTTCTCCACTTTTTCTATCGGGCGCCTCTTTCAGGCAACCTTGAGCCTTTCTTGAGCAAGTTTGAGCTTTCTTCGGGGAAATTGGTTCAACTTCTTGTAGTGCCTGGTCATCTTCTTTTGTAGACTCAAGTATCTGTTAAATTTCTCTAACTTATCCTCCAAATTATTTTTGTCCCTTTCAAGCCATGGTTCTCTATTATTTTCTATTTCTGGGTTGAGCAATTGAGTAAGAGGATAAGATCGAACAAGGGCTGCCTCTTCTTCCTTCTTTTTCTCCAAAGTTTTCTTGAGACCCATAGTCTTAGGCCTCTTTCTCATTGGCTACTCTTCTTCTTCAGTATCATAAAATTTTCCCATAAGCTCTTCAAGCTTGAATTGTGCTTTGTAGGCTTCCCTTTGGCATTTGAAAGCCCGGGCCTCATAAACTGCCATTTGACCACTCATTTGTTTGTTTTGCGTCTATAGAACATGTATGAGGTCCTTGGACCTGTCTAGATTAACTTGTAGGTCATGAATTTGGGCTTCTCTGTTTTGTAAAAGAGCCTCAAGAATTCTAGCATCATCATCCCCATCATCACTGTCTATTTGGATGATGTCAAACTCTCTTTCCTTTTCATGACTACTCTCCTCTTTTTCTTTCCCCTTGCCTTGGATAGACTTCTTGGTCCTCTTCCTCTTTCGCAATTCAACAATACTCTTTTTGGGCAGTTTGCCTCTACTTCTTAGCACTCTTGTGACATTGCCAGTCACTGCTAGAGTGATCTTCTTCTTTGCTGATCTAGTGTTTCTAGGCTTCTCCACTTTTGGAAGAAGAGTCATGGCCCCTTGCCTAGGAGAGGCAGCTAGCACATGCTCTTGGCTGTGTTGAGGAGAAGGGAGAGATAGTTTCATAACTTGCACTTGCTCAACTTGGTCCTTGGTTTGGTCTTGGCTGCCCTTAGGACTGTTTTGATATTTTTTCTCCATGCTGCCCCCTTTGGAATGCTCACTGTTTGGTGTTTTCTTTCCATCATCATTTCTTGCTTGAGGGCTGTCTTGTTTCTCATCAGAAGTTTCCTTTTGAGGACTGCCATGACCCTCATCATCACTGTTTTGGCTGCCACTTTGTTTGTTTTCTTGAGGATTGCCTTGTTCATCTCTGTCCCTGCTTTCTTCATGACTACTGTGTTCTTTTCCTTCATTGTTTTGTCCCTCATCACCCTCAAGCTTATTTTTGTGTTGGCTACCATCATGTTCCTCTTCATAACTGTTATGCTCACCATCATTTCTTTCTTCCTCACTGTCATGCTTAGAGTCTTTACTTTGCCCTTCTTCATCACTAGTTTGCTTCTTGTCACTTTGCCCTTCTTCATCACTAGTTTGCTTCTTCTCTTCTTCACTCTCAATCATAGGGTATTTTGGTATTTTAGGAGTGGATTTACTAGAAGAAGGAGAAAAATGGTGAGTGGATGTTGAGGAAGGCGCATGAGATGAAGAGGCAATGGAAAAATTGGGATGGGAGATGAAAGAGTCCCAAGAAACTCCCTTTTTTCTCAAGTTGATGGAGGATGATGATCTTGATAAGGGAATGATGAAATAAACAAGCTTGTTGTTGAGAAGAAGGCTTCTTTTGGACAGTAGAGGCCATCTTGTCAATGCTTCTGTAGAGGAAGAAAGGTAGGTTCAACAACTGAGTTCTTGTGAAATACATAAGAAGCCTGATGTGATAAGCATAAATCTGGGAAAACCTCCCTTCACATGTGAAATACTTCATGATGACTTTCATGAGGGTGGCATAGCTGGTTAACAAGTGAGAAAAAGGGAAAATAGCTTGGTAAGCATCCTAATGGTCTGGTTTTAGAAGGGTTTTGTAGTGATTCAGATCTAGGTATGTTTGGTTGAACCACTTTTCTCCTATATAGGGGATCTTAGTAGCTTTGGAGATAGCCCTAGGAGAGATTTTAAAATCCACACCTATTAGATGGACATGATTTCCTTGCAGCCTCAAAGAAAAAAAATGTGTCAAAGGAAGGTGACTTTTTACTTCTTGGACTTTTTGTCAAAATTCTAAGCACCCTGCTTCATGAAAATTGAAGAGTATTGAAGGAGATTCATTCACCTCTTGAGTTGTAATAGGCTCATAACTATTGTGATACCCACTTATGCTATCCTTCTTTGGAGGCATTTTTTCTTTTGATACCCTTCACTGAATTACCAAAACAAAACCTTGAACTTTACTGAAAAATAGACCTCTGCTTTTCTCTTTAGTTGGCAAACAAGTATTTGTTAAATGAAAACAACTTCACTTCTCCAGCACTATGTTTTGAGAAAAGAGGTCTTTAGTAATATCTATTTGTGGTTTTTTAAGACAAGTTCCCTTTTGTTTTTGACATAAAAGAAAACTTTTTCCCTTAATCACTGATTTTTTGAAAACCCTGTTTAAGAGGTGAGCAATCCCTTTATAAACTAATCAAAACTGTTTCACCCAATCACTATCTTCCTTTCTCTCAAAGAAAAGAATACACTCTTGAAAAACATTGTGCTTTCCCTTTGAATAAATTGTCCCTCTTTAATGATCACTATTTCTCTAAACAAAGTGGTCTCCCTGTCACTTAGTAAACAATTTTCAAAACAAAATCTGTATGATCTTTTATGTACTTGAAAAATTGAATTTAAACTTTCACAAGGCACTAGTCTTTCAAACAGTGATTCTCTGTTTTATGTGGTACAATTTTTTGACCTGGAAGGATGAGTATCTTTGTTAAAACTACACTCTATTCCTTATCCAACATAAAATCCCTTTTAACACTGATAACAAAAATTTATCCCCCAATCGCTGTTTCTCTGTGATGATCTTAGCAAGCAAGCTCTTTTGGATGAAGTTTAGTTTGTTTCTCAACAGTAGCATCTCATTTTGTTACTAAGAAAAGGTCTTCAAAAAAATATCAGTTTTCTCTTTATAAGACTATGTTATCTTTAATTACTCACAACAAGAAAAATTATTTTAAAAACGGACAGCAAATCATTCCTCCTTTACCACTGCTTCTTTGACAGTTTTTTAAGAGACTCCCTTTAAACTCTGATATCATACTTTCCCTTTAATAAAAAAAAAATTGACTTAGAGACATAAATACCTTTCAAAATATGTTTAGCCGTGTTTGGGGATGAGTTTATCGTGTGAAAATTTGGTCTTCAACACCCTTGATGGCCTCTTGCAGCATTGGCCCAGGTGGGCAAACTGACGTTCAGAGTTGGTTGATGGGTCGGGTGGGCTTTGAACAGAAAAAAAGTCGCGTTTGACCTATGGGGTCGGCCCTGGGCGCCCGTTGAATGCCGGGCACAGGCGTGTCATGCAATCGCACAGGCGCACTGCGCCCTTAATATTTTTCTTCAGTGAGCGCCTACAGGCGCACCGCGCGTTCCAAAAGCCGCAAATGCCTTGAAAAATGCTCAAAATTTTTTCTCTCTTCCTTGACTTGGGTTTGAAAAATGACACAAACATTGGTTTGCTCAGGCTTTTATAGCTTATGAGGGTTTTCAAACTTCCTTTATCAATCTCAAACTTCTCCCTTTTTGTCCTTTGGAAAAGACCTTTGAATAGTGGCTTTGTGCACTTGTGTTCTGAGGTTGCCCTTTTAACAACTGTTTTATCTTTTCTAAGCTGTCTTTCTCCATAATACTCCTATGGAGGCTATTTCAAGCTAAATAGTTGCCCTGTGGGATCTCTTATCATTTACCAAGGTTATAACATTTTGAAAAAATTTCACAAAAACATTACAAACAGTCCCTTTGACACCATCATATCTCCACTGTTTTATGAGGTGAATAGGCCCTTTAACCATGTTGGTCTTGGTTGGTTTGCAAAGAGGTCACCATAAAACTCTGCTTGTTATGAAAGGGGCTATAAAAATTGTGTTTTTATTTGATTTGTCAACAAGGGAGGTCATTACAAAAACTATTGTTGCAGACTTTCCAAACCACAATGCAAATCCTCTGTTTACCTTATCATTTGTTTAAAAACAAAATGAAACTGTGATTTTGTATTTGAACATAGTTTTTCTTCCTTTGATTGTTGAGAAAGAACTTTGAAAAAGGGCTGATGTATTCACTCTAAAGTCACTGCAAATTTATCTTCAAAACCTTTCTAACCTTGGTGATTGTTGTTAACAACTTGTTTGTCACAAAGGAGGTTATCAAACTGTGATTTGATTCTGTTTGTCTACAAGGGAGGTCACCATGAAAAACCACTACTGAAGCTTCTCAAGACTATAAGGCATCCTCTATTTTTGTTAAGTGAAGGACGTGTTTAAAACATGTTTTGACCTTTTCCACTTGTTCTTGAAGGAGGTCATCAACCATGACTTGACCTTTTGCCTGTTTCCCAAGAAGATCACCTTAGAACACAAAGAGTTTGTCTTTATCAGACAATGTGCCTTTTTATCCTTTCAAAGGTGGCCACTTCAAACTTGAGACTTGAATTGATCCTCTAATTCATAATATATTAAAAAGCAAATTCCTTGCATTGACCAAGACTTGGTTTCCTATATGTTTGCTTTACCCTTTGAATAAGTTGATCTATATGGACTATTAATCATTTGGAGAGCTGACCCTCTGCTTTTGTGAAGGAGGCCACTGTTATTTTTAGGCGCTTTGTATTAAAAATTTCTCATGAATGTGTGTAGATCTTCTATTTGTCCTAAAGAGAATCCTTGCAACTTAATAATGTGCCCACTGTCTTTTAAATGAGCTGGAAAGAAACCTTTGGCGCTCTCCCTTTATTTATCACTTGGAGGGAGTAATTTTGATAGACCATAAAAAATGTTTTTCAACATGAACCTTCTGTGTGAATGCCTCTCTATATCAATATGCAGAAATGACTAAAAACAGAGCTTAGTATACCAATTTTACCATTCAGATGAGGGTGCTTTTAAAAAAACTTCAGCCTCGGATTTTGTCCTTTGGAGGATGCTTTCATCAACATAAGAATAGAGGATTTTTAGCACCATCATGTCACTGTATTGCTTTTGATGTGAAATAGTCCCTTAACTTACGAACTTTCATTTTTTTTACCACTGTTTCTCAACATGGTCTTACCAACAAAGACTTTATCAAAACAACATTTCAAACCCTGCTATGCATTCTTTGTTCATCTTTGGAGGAAAAAGCACCAAGCAGCCACTGAAGTTTCTCAACAATATGTTTGACCCTTTGCTTATTAGTGAAGGAGGTCAAAACAATATGTCTTCTACCCCTCTGCTTTTATATGAAGGAGGTTTCTGTCATTGTGCTTCAAACCATCTGCTTTTCATGAAGGAGGTTATCATTATACACATGAAATTTCATTATTTCAACACTGTGTCATTTGCTCTGCAATATATGTCTTTGCTTGGTATCATATCACTGTGAAGTTTTTAGGGAGTGAATAAAGTGGTTGGTATAAGGATAATGCTCACTGTTAGACACCTTTTAACTAACTTTCCCTTGACTGTGTTTTCAAGGTACCTTGAAATTGCCTTTGAATAATGTTCACATCCCAGGTTCAAGGTAGCATAAGAAGCAGCTGTCTTCTTATGTCCTACATGATGATGACCTTTGGAAAGATTATGTAGCACTCCTGATCAACATTACTTAGTCCTTGTCATTCATTTTGACTTGATGAGTGATCTTTGTTCTTCAGGCAACTTTTAGATTTATAACATGTACATTTGCTGCTCTTTTCTTCACAGTTCTCCATATGATCATTGATGGCGAACCTTTTCATCATGAGAGACCTGCTTGAACTTTCCCTTTTTGCCTTCCTTTGTATATTGATCATCATCAAATTACACCCCTGCAGAGATGTAAAAATAGATGCTTTGGAAACTTGGAGAGCTCTTTTGGTGTTTCATGGAGATTTTGCCTAATCTAAGAATTTTTCTTCAGACAGTGACAAACCTTCTCTTTTCCTGATTTGGATCTTTGTTGAACTTATTTTGACATGAGACAAAGTGACCTCTTAGTGGTGTGCGACCTATGGACAGAACAATGTTTTTTTTGCAGAATAGGAACAAATTCATGGTTGAATGGTACTAAATAGAGGCTTTTTGGCCTAGGATATCTTAGCCAAGGAAAAACTCCCTAAACACCACTATATAACTTAGGAACAATTTTGATAGATTTTGAGTGTTTTCTTACGCGTGATCAGATTTTCAAATGACAAGATGACCAGGGATAGAGTTGCAGACACTTTTTCAACTTTCGGATAGTGGATGGCATGAGAAACAAGGGAAAATGATAGCAGAGAAGTGAAGTTATGACAACTATAGAAAGGGAGACTTTGCTGAAGCGAGATATGACTTGAAAACTGAAGATTGTTCTCATCATAGACTGACAGGGAGGGGTAGGAGGAAAAAAATTTGTTTGGGGTGTTTTCTAGATGACAAATTGAAAGATTGAGATTAGCTTCTAGAAAACATAGCTAAGGAATCTAGTCATCAACAACATGTAAAAAATACTGATGACTAGCAAGTAGAATAAAATTTATTGTGAAAATTCCACGATGTCCTTTTTGGATCAGCAAAACCCTAAAATCCAAAGCTCTGATACCAAATGTTATGAAACCAGCTCCAAAAATAGAAGAAAAGAGAGATCAACGCCTTAGAAATCAGCCACTTCGAGGGGGAAACCTCTAATACATTACGTAAATGAACAATTATTGGATGATACAAATAACCAAAACCTCCTTCTATATATAGGAGACCATGGTCCCACAATATAATCCTAGCCGACCTAACAATAACAATGTAAGGGCACAATAATAAAAATATTGGGGTTACAGGGGTACAACAATAACAATAAGGGGGCTACACTAATAAAAATAAGGGACTAAACTAGTAATATAGGGACCTAACACAATTTAAACATCCCACAAATTTTCCCTGAATCCAGTGGCTAGGTTCCAACAAAATGGTTGTCTCCTTAAGCCTGCCAAGTCACTAAGTCAACCTTCAAACTTTGACTTCTCCTAATTCCTTTATACGGACTCGGAATTGAGTGTCGTCTGTGCCATTGGAATAAAAAAGACAAGATATACAACTTGACATTAAGTTTTCCACATTCCGGACACTTTTATTTTTGAGCCTTTATACTCAAGCCACTTGTACTTGGACCTGTTTGATCCACCTGGATCACTAACATAGTGCTCAAAGCACTATTGAAGGAATGTGGAAACTTTACATCAAGAATCTATGGGAAGAAGGAAGGTACTCCATTCAATGAACTATGTTCTCTATACAAGATAGAAGGAACCAAATTGAAGGCAAAGAATGATGTAGGATCAAATGAGCAAACTCAAGCATATATTGCCATGGATATGAGGAAAGGGAAGTTTGGAAAAATTGTTCCTCATAGAAGGAAGAGGGATATGGCGAAGGTTCAGTGCTATGGATATTAATAATATGGGCACTTCAAGAGATATTGTCCTATGCTCAATAAGGGAAACAATAAAAGAGGAAGGGAAGAAGCCCATATCAGTGAAGAAATGGAAGAAGCTAAAAAGAAGAAATCCAAGAAGGAAGAATTAAAAGATCTCTACTATGATTGAGATAAGTCTTCTCCACCGAGTTCTTTTCAATTCTTGTAAAATATGACTATTATGGTAGGAATATTTAGAAGCATGATCTGATGCATCAGTTTAGGAGATGGCATCATAGGAGCATTCGACCGAAGAAAGAACTCAAGACATCATCATAAGAAGCTTTAAAGATAGTTGAAGTAAGATTCTATGATAATCATCATTATATGGAAGTAGCTCTTGGCAACATATTAGAAGAATAATTAGCACTTATGGGTAAAATTAAGTCATCTAGTATGGGATTAATTATTTAGAAGAATGATGGTAAGATGACAAAGGAATGCATCATCATGTCAAAGGTTATTGAAGCACTCACATTCAAGGAGAGGAATCTCTTGAAGAAATTCTAGATGACCGAAGAAGAAAAGAGGTATGCATGCATATGTTCAATGAGTCAAGTCATGTCATTATATAGTTGCATATAGTAAGGATGCATGCTCTAGTTCATGAGTATGATCAAAAGAAAGGTATCTCTCTCATTAATGTTGAGAATTTGGAGGGTGGGCATTTAATTCAAATTATCTTCTTGATAATTACTTGTGAGGTTACTTGAGTTACTTATGCCTTCCCTTCTTTAGTTTATTTATTTTTTCATCAAGTTAATTATAAAAACACAAGAGACACAAGAATTAGACTCTTAGAGCCAGGGCAAAACCTCTCCCTCTTGGAGAGGAAAACCCACGAGAAATTATTCTTATAGATTTTCAAATGACAAGTACCATGACCAAGAATTAGACCCTTGACCTATATATGCATCCAAGACCTTGTCATTACTTATTTCATGTCCTTCAATACTGATCCTTCTTCCCTTCACCAACTTGCATTGTTCTGCACCAACAATTCCTTCGTATACACATGAAACTTCATTTACTTGAGATATATATAAGTTGTAGTTAGGAAGGTAAATCTCATATTTACCTTCCTACTTTCTCCCACTTTCTAAGTTCTCCTTCTCTTCGGATTATCTACAATTTTTGCATAGACCACCGTCCCAAATTTACATGAACTGAAGATGAATACCAATATTACTTTTGATCAACACTTTCACTTTAGGAAATTCTGCAAACCCTTCTCAATTGGATCCGCACTTTAACACATAAACACTGCCCTTAAAAGTTGGATGTATCCAGATCCTGTCACGTTGTAACCACTTCAGATTATCCGCAACACCTTATCACACTAATATGTCACAAGGATATGCGCCTCTTCTCCAGTCCTAAGTCTGTGCTATATTTCGTCCAAAAGTCCACACTGAAACTTAGAGTGATCCAAATTGTTATCTCCAAATGAATTGAAAAAATGTGTATATATAGAGGCAGTTTCACTATCTTTAGGCCGACCATCCATTTGCTTGCAGGCCAACTTGTCTTGTTGCTGGAAGGTCGACTTTATCATTCATTTCCAACATTGATTAAGGGATGTTTCAAGCCATTCTTCCACAAGGTTTATGACAAGGTCTTGAAACATTTAATTTTGAGAAGGCTCTCCATATACATGAAACTAATTACACTTATAAACAAAAGACAAACCCTAAATAGACATCAAAAAGAAGTTTGTTAACCTATAATAAAATCTGTTAACCTATAATAAAATTCTTGTTCATGAAACCCATGAAGCAAGTACAACAATACATTTTATTATCTTTTTCTTCTTCTTTACATAAATTCATAATTACATAGTCAATATGAAGATCGATCCTAGTTACACTTATCAACACTCCCTCTTAACTAGGGAGGTATTCATACAGGTACATGGTCACTTTAAAAGTGAAGAATCTCATAAGAAGAATCAGATTGGTAATCACATCTATATAGTATCATATCAACTAGCATTGTCCTAGTGAAAGGCATTGACTAACAACCCCATCTCTCAACAGGACAATGGGCTACAATGCTAGTGAGACACATGACTTATAGACACCATAGTCGTCGTCCCTCCAAGGTACATACTCCACCCGAGTGTTCCCAAAGTATGACCTTATTAGACTATTCTTCTCTTGGGTAGCTAGCCCTCCAAGAATATCGGTCCCCGACTACTCTTATCTCGAATTCCATAACACATTCTCAAAGAGTATCGAATTCTAGATGATTACCCAATCCTCCATTTTGTCTTCCCAAGTGAAGATCAAAATGATGTGTCTATCTATCTCTCTCAGCCAGGGAGGATCTATTCCACAAGGGAATGTACTCATTCCTGTATAAGGAATTTACCTAAGCTCATTCTTAGGAATTACCTAGTTTCTTCCAAGTAATAAACTTATCACTAGGCTCCTTCTCAACCAGGGACCTGCAGTAGCAATGGTGAGACACCCAACTGCTCATGAAGAATTCCTCCCCTTGATGTCATGGATTTCGATATTGAGGAATCTTCAACTTTAGCTCCATAGGGCATAGGTAATCCATCACTTTCATTCATGAGTCATGTCATCTACCAGAAAGTGATTAATTTGTCTTTCTTATCTGGTCCACCTTTTATGCCATGTTGTTTTCCTTCGAATCATCTCCAATGATTATAAATCCTTTCTTATGATTAGTAGCCTTGCACAAATTCATCTAGATAAACATATACATATGAATTTTTAAAACAAAATTTACCTCAGTGATGATATTTCACCATGACATCTTGCTATAGGCATCAACATCCCTTATTAATATTGGCACATCTCATAGTGATATGCTTTTTCAAGTGTCTTCTTCTTTACCAGACTTCTATCAAAGTCTACATATCTTCCAAGGAGATATTATAGTCACATCTTATTGGCTTCTGGATGATAACTGCCTATTGCCATGGTTTCATTTCATGATCTCTTTCTTTATGCACATTTTCATTCCCAGGAACTTACAATTTTCTAGTTCCTCGTTCATATACAGACACCTCATATTCCATATGAGGATATATATTATGTTGATCTCATCTATGAGTGCACCGAGATATCCTCCTCCATAGATAATACTTCTAAATATAGAAGTCCATTACCTACAACCATATGGCTTTACAACATCTAGTGTCAGCATATAAATATATATATACCTCACACCCTTTTTCCTTTGAGTCATCTTGTATAAATTTCTATAGAATGAAGAGCTTCATTCCCTTTACATGATCCATCAATATGTCATCCCATCCCAGAATTATGTAGCATAGAATTCTTGCTAAAACCATTCTTCTTTCTTTCTAATCAGTGAATTCATAGAGAACTCCATTAGAAAATGTCAACACTAGTTTCCATGATGACCCTTGATCTTGATGACTGCCTTCCATCAATGATGTTTATTAGTGAGGTTTCCAGGAGCTGCTCCACCAAGTGCTCTTTCCATACTTCTATCATGATGCTATTAATATACATTTATTCCTTCTATTTTACAATAATAAAAAAACTCTTTGAGGAGAAAGATGATCTTAGAGATCTTTCACTTTCTTCTTTCTTAGATTTCTTTGCATCTAGTTCTTCCCTTTCAACTGTGACATGGGATTCTTCCCTTTTCCTCTTGTCCTTTCTAAATTTAGGAAAATATTGTTTATAATGCCCAAGAACATTACATCCAAAGCATCGTTCCTTTTCCATATTTATTCTCTTATTCTGAGGATCAAATTTACCGAATCTTCCTTTCTTCCTGGACATGGCAGTAAAGGCTTGATTCCCTACACTTGATCCTACTTTCAATCTTGATTTTTCTATCTTTCCTAGACCTTGGAATGACACGGCTTATTCTCTCCCATATATGCTTGAATTGAAACCTCTCCATTATTTCGGTAAAGCATTTTGTACCATAGACAATTTTTCTCTATCACACATTACTTCTCCCAATTTCTGTAGTTGATCTCGTATTAAGAAAATCTCCATCAGATATGGAATTATTCCTTCCTTTCTTGACATTCTCAATTTGTATATTTTTTGTCTCAAGGATATTATTTCCTTTGTAGAACCTTTCGAGAATAGTTCCACCAATTTATCATATTTTTTTTTTTAGGATTCTAGCTTTGATACATAGGGAATGAGAGAGTCTTTTATGGATTCTATAAGAATCCTTCGGGCTCTTATGTCTCCCTTCATGTATTTGATATATGCTATAATTTATATTTTGAAGGTTGAATTGTAGTTCCTTTGATGAAGCCCATAACTTCATTTTCAATTAGATTCAGATCTGTCCTTTTCTTCCATGCATTAAATTTTGATGACCCAACCAACTTTTTGTTCTCTATACAATAAGTCATTTTGACAGATTTAGATAAATTCATAGATACTTACTTGAGTAAGTGACTTTTTCCTGTAGTAGTTTCTTTGATGATGATGAAGATGAAGTCAGGAACTTATTCTTAGATTAAAATATTGAATGTAGGTGATCTTGAATCCTTGATGACAAAAGATGTTTCCAAAACATGATATCCCTTCCAACAATGTCTTCAATATAAATCTTTGATCGCAAATATTATATTCTTGAAGAGTGAATCCTTTGAATAATTTGATTCTTGCTTCCTTGAGTGCCTCTTTGCTATGTAGCCCTTCCTTTAGTGCCTTAGCTCTAATACAATGTTGAGAATTTGGAGGGTGGGTGATTAATTCAATTTCTCTTCTTGATAATTACTTGTGAGGATACTTGAGTTACTTAATTATTCCCTTCTTTAGCTTATTTAATTTTTCATCAAGTGAATTATCAAAATGCACGAGACACAAGAATTAGGCTCCTAGAGCCAGGGAAAAACCTCTCTGTCTTGGAGAGGAAAACCCACGATAAATTATTCTTATAAATTTTCAAATGACAAGTACCATGACCAAGAATTAGACCCTTGACCTATATATGCATCCAAGACCTTGTCATTGCTTCTTTTATGTCCTTCAACGTTGATCCTTCTTCCCTTCACCAACTTGCGCTATTCTGCACCAACACTTCCTTCATATACATATGACACTTTATTTACTTGAGATATATATAAGATGTAGTTAGGAAGGTAAATCTGACCTTCCTACTTTCTCCTTCTTTCTGACTACTCCTTCTCTTCGGATTATCTACAAGTTTTGCACAGACCAGAATCCCAAATTTACATGAACTGAAGATGAATACAAATATTACTTTTGATCATCACTTTCACTTCAGGACAGTCCACAAACCCTTCTGAATTGGATCCACACTTTAACATAGAAACACCGCCCTTGAACATTACATGTATGCAAACCCTGTCATGTTGTAACCACTTTAGGATTATCCGCACTTGCTTTGATGAATAGTATGAAACATTCCACACTCCTGTTATAGTAGACCACAACACCTTATCACACTAAGATGTCACAAGAATATATGCCTCTTCTCTAGTATTAATTCCATGCTAGATTCCATCCAAAATTCTGCACTGAAACTTAGTGTGATCCAAGTTGTTATCTCCAAATGAACCACAAAACATGTGTATATATAGAGGGAGTTTCACTGTCTTTAGGCCCACCATTCATTTGAATGTAGGCTGAATTGTTTTGTTGTTGGAAGGAAAACTTTATCATCCATTTCCAATTTTGATTAAGGGTTGTTTCAAGCCATTCTTCCATAAGGTTTATGACAAGGTCTTGGAGCATTTAATGATGACTAGGTTCTCCATATACATGACACTAATTACACTTATAAATAGAAGAGAAACACTAAATACACATCAAGAAGAGGTATATTAACCTATAATAAAATTATTTCTCATGACACTCATGAAGCAAGTACAAAAAATACATTTTATTATCTTTGTCTTCTTCTTTACATAAATTCATAGTTACATAGTCAATATGAAGACCGATCCTAGTTACATTTTTCAACAATTAAAAGGATGCATAAAGGCATGGTTCACATTTTTATGAGATGAAATCAACATAATAAGTCATCATATTAAATATGAGGTGGTTTACAAAAATGGAGGAACTACGATTGGAAGTTACTGGGGAAATTATGTGTGAAAAAGGAAAGGAAGAGATCATGCAAGATGCAACTACGAAGAAGGAAATCTATATCCAATAACTAATATATTTTACTATGATATCTCCATGTGAAAGATATGAAGACCCTGATGAAGTCTAGTAATGAAGGAAACCCTCAATATTGTATATCTCGGAGATGTGTCAAATATATGTGCAAGATGCTAATATTGCAAGAAAACAAATTTCATGTTGAAGGGCCATCATAAAATGTAATTTTGATTTGATATTCATTTTTGTTTTTTGAGCAACATCTGGATGGGATAATGAAGGGCTACTAGAAAAAGAGTTGTGGATTCCATTTACAACTAGCACTCATGTGGTGGAATGGAAGATCCTAAAGGAAACATGATATAGAAGAGGTAGTTGTATGAAGGAAATCCAGATGTGAACTACAAAATCAATTTCAGATAAAGGAAGGATGACATGATTGACTTGAGGAAAGTGATGGATGGTAGATGCCATACAAAGATGAAGGCTCCATAATATTAAGTATAAAATTCATGACATCGAATGGAGGAGCGTTACAAGAAGCTGAATGTCCCATGATCTCCACTAATGAATAAAAGGTTGTTTTTTGAAATAGGTCCCTAGTTAAGAGGGATCCTAAAAACAAGTTTCTAAATTCGTATAAACTTGGAAGAAAGTCCCTAGGAGCTTGAACAAGTCCTTGGCTAAGAGGGAGCTTTGAAGCAAGTCCCTAGGAGCTTGGAAAAGTCCCTAGATAAGAGGGATCTTGGGTACATTCATTTTATAGGAATGAGTACATTCCTTCATTGGAATGGGTATATCCTCCCTAACTGAGAGGGAGACATAGACACATAATTATTGTCTTCACTTGGGAGGAAAAAAATGGAGGATTGCGTAAGAATCTGACATCCCATACTCTTTGAAGATGTGGTAGGGAATCCAATATAAGGGTAGTCGTAAAGGACTGATATTCTTTGAGGATTGAGAATCCAAGATAAGAATAGTCCTGGAGGGACATACCTTATGAACACCCAGGTGGGGTATGCTCCTAGAGAGACAATGATTAAGGTATCTATAAATAATTGGTCTTTCAAGTATTGTGCTACGATCTTGTGAAGAGATAGAGTTGTTAGTTAAGGACTTGCTATGTGACAATGTTGGATGACATGATGCTAAACAAATGGGTTACCAATCCGACACTTCTTATCAAAATTATTCAGATTAAGAATGTCCAAGTACCTTGTATGGATTACAAATACCTCCCTAGTTAAGAGGGAGTGTGGAAATATGTAACTAGGTTCGGTCTTCATAATGACATTTGTAATCATGATTTTTATATATTTAATGAAAAGATAAAAAATAAATTTATTATTATTATTCTTGAGGCATGGGTTTCATACTCAAGGGAATTTTTTTTTAGGTCAAGCACCCATTGAGTGCTTCTAGGTTTGTGATAAAGTCAATTGATTCATTGTCATGTATGGAATACCCATTTGGGCAAGTTACATATTGTAAAGAATTTTTTTTTGAGTAAAAAAATAGAGTCAAAAGACCCTCCAAGACCTTGTCATGGCACATAGATGAAGTCGGCCTACAAGAAAGAAAAATTTGGCATAAAGAGAGTAATTTGTACCCCTCACAAGCCTATAAATAAGAAGGAACTTGGCCTCATTTGGACACTCACAAAAAAATCAAGTTCGATCTCCTCAAGAGAGAAGTTGGAAAAGGACGAAGAAGGAGAAGAAGAAAAAGTTCAAAGTTTTGGGTCTCTCTCTCTCTCTCTCTCTCTCTCTCTTGTTAGGGTTTCTAGAGTTGCCGGGAAAGATGAAATTTTGAAGACACATCAAAGCTGTGAAGCTGCAAGGTCGAAGTTCTGAAGCTGCAATGTCAAAGCTATGAAGTTGCTTCTAGGTCGAAGTTGTGAAGCTACTAGGTCAAAGTTGTTGAAGCTGCATCAAGGTTGAAGTTGCATTAATTGTTGTTGGGGTCGAAGTTGCTGCTGGAAGGCCAAATTTTGTTACTGGAAGTTGCTCAAGAAGGAAAATTTTGACTTGGTATTGTTGGGTTTGGGTCAAGGTTCATAGGTCTTGGAATTTTTCAATTAAATTTATATAAGAAGAAAAGAATTCTGATGGGCTTTCATCTCATTTGGAGAGGTTTTGGCCCTATATGATCACCTACATCTTGTGTCCTATTGTCTCACCATTCTTTATGATTTGGTAGTTGTTTGATGATAGGGAACACTAATAATAACAAAGGAAAGAATAATTTAATCAAGTAAACTAAAAATACATCATAACCAGTTATCAAAGTAAGAGAAATCACCTAATTTAGTTGCCCTAGATTTCTCAACAATCAAGGCCTATTATTCCAACCTCTGTAAACCCTTGGATAGTCAATGCACACCTAAATGCAAAACCCTCAAATTTTTTGGTGCATATGTTAATTCATGTCAAGTTTAGGTAATCCAATACCCTAAAAGTCAGAGGAATTTGAAGAGTATATATAAATACTCTGATAGCTACATCAAGAATAGGTTGAGGAATTCTTACATGGAGGAGCTTGTGCATTCTACTGTGCTTACACTTCTCTAGATATGTGACTTTTACAAGTCAAAATTTTGAATGTTTGGGATCCATTTTCTTGAAAAGAGTGACTAGAATCACCAATATTGGAATATATAGTAGAATAAATTGAGCATTTGACCCAGGTTAATGTGCTTCTTGAACTTGCATTGTATTGGAAGGTAGTTCAGTGAAAGTGAGTAGTGTTGAGAAAGTGTTGGTGGGATATGAAGGATGGAATTAGATTGTAATCTAATAGAATTATAAATGGATGTGGGAACCCAATGAATCATGACCTTTTTATTATTGGGAAAAATATTATGACGAGCAGAGGAGCACAAGATCCCTTGCAAGGAAAAATATTGTAAGGAGTAGAGGAGCATAAGAGCCCTTGTGGGAATACAATTATTTTAAGGAGCAGAAGAGAACATTAGCCCTTGTGAGGAGGCATTGATAGGTCCTAATGGTCAAAGCCATTTGATTATGGTATTTTTTAACACACAGACAAGGTAGCCTACAAAATCAAATATGTATAATATTCCTCTTCCATTGAGCAAGAAAGAGATTAGATCAAATGAATACCATTTCTCATTCCTAATCTGAGCTCAGGCTTCCTGATCTGAGCTAAGTCCATGAGAGATGTTGCAAAATGGGCGGTCCTTGTAGCCCTTGCTCCATCCAATGTCTCCATGAATTTAAATAACCACAACAAGGGTTAATATATTCACAGTATGACCATATCTCAAATTATGACAATTCGTTGCATGTTGAGGTATGGAACCTGAACTAAAATTAGGGTTTCCTTTCTTAATTCTACCTCTTTCTTGAATCTTCTTTATTTTTTTCTCTTTGCTAAAACCCTAGGAAATTAAATTGATAAAAATTTCCCTTTGTGAGTAACCCTCTCTTGTTTTTGGTTTATTTTAGAGAAGTTTAAAATGGATATTTCATATTCTCGTTAACATACATTTCATAGTAATTAGAGAGATCTAGAGCTCATTGATTAATTTGCGTATTTTTTGTGAATATTCATCTCTATTTTTCATGTCATGCACATAGTCTAAATTAGAGACCTCGACATGTATGCTTGCCCTTAGAATTATTTGTGGTGTTATATTTGTGTGGCATGAAAGAGACCTCATTAATTTTTGAATTGTCATCATGGTCAGGCATACCATAGTGAGAATTAGGTCTAGAGGAGCTCATGAGTTAACCAAGGTTTTTTTGGAATTTTGGGAATAAATTAGGTTTCCATTCAAACCGGGCATATTTAGTTGCTTCTACATGACTTTCTCCTCTGATTTTTCCACTTCAACAAATTTACAATGATAAAATTATTACTTAACCTATTAGAATGGTAAACCTATTCATTATCTTAGAAACTAATCATTTTCCTTTAATGCTAAATACTAATATTTTTGTAATGTTAAGTTTTACTCAAATGAAAATTAGAATAAAAAATTGTTTGTCAAATTTGAAATGGAAATTGTTTCCATATTTTTTTTAAATTAAAGGGTAATGAGATATAATTAGCTCTCTATTCTCTTGGTGTTTGAATTTACAAATAGTACCTACAAATACCCTATGGGTACACTTGTAGATCTTCTTACTTGATACCCCACTTGCTTGTATTTACTATTTGCTTTGCTTTCTTATATTTATCGAGGTAAGCATTTATGAATATTACCTTCATGTCCTCTTCATGCCTAATTAATGTGAAGACATGAAGACACTATGAATCAAAATTGATTCAATACTGTTATGATTCCTTGTTATCAGAAATTCAATGCCAAATTAGCTCCCCATCCTCTTGGGGTTTAGATTTACAAATGGTACCCACAAATCATCCATGGCTCCATTTGCAAATATTCTTACTTTATACTCCACTTTCTTGTGTTTACTATTTTTTCTACTTTCTTGCATTTGTGAATATTACCTTCATGTCCTTTTCATGTCTGATTAACGCGAAGAAAAAGATATTAATGTGAAGACATAGAGACACTACCCATAAAAATGATTCAATGTAGTTATGATTCCTTATTATAAACAATTCAATGATAAATAATAAGTAATACTCATTAATTGTTGACAAAAAATAATGTGATTTATGTTTTCTTGTATAGTAGTGTCATGCATCATAATGCACATATGAATAATTATGAGGGCTTTAATTCTTATAGCAAAAGATACTTGGAAGTTATATTTATTTTATGGAGATTATGTTATTGAAGGTTTTAAATAGTTCTTAATGTTTCACCTTTATTGGACATGGCAATTATATTCATAAAATGATATTATATTTTTATTTCTTTAAAAAAACTCATTGCAATTCTTTTAATGATTGGGCTATTTACCTTGTATAATAGAAAAACATTTTCAGTATATTTGTAGAATAATGTCCATGACATGAAAGAGTAAATGATCTTATTAAATTCCCTCCACATTATTTATATATAAAGTGTAAACAAATCTTCTTATTAAATTTTATGCCTATAATTTTAATATAAATTGTAATATTGATGAATCAATACTATTGATTTAATTGTACTTAGAACTTTGATTTTCCAATAAGATTCTTAGTTTAAATTTTGCACAACTTATTACAATAAAAACTTGTAACCTATAAAGTATATATAAAATTTAACATTATTTTTCATTTTTATATGAAAAAAATAATTTATTTCAACTTGTCAATATTAAAAGTTAAAATGAATTAATCCTTAAAAAGTTAAATGTAACCCTTCCCTTTATTCAAATTAAATCTCTGATTATACTATAAAATTATTAAATTGTGTAGTTTGTATTATATCTGCAACCAATATCTATATCTTTAAATGATATATATATATATATATAATCAATATATTTGACCATACTTTCATTATAATGATAAGGAAGAATCGGTATTGTGGATAGATTTTTTTAATTTAATTTATTTAATTATAATTATAATTAATATATTTGAACATATTCTCATTATAATGATGATGAATAACTGTTATTTATTGAGATTAAATATCATTTATTTCTGGTTAAAAAAATAGTTAAATTTTTTAAATTTTTAGTTATATGTTTCAGAAGATAGTTTTGTTGATTTCAAAGGTTAAAAAGGTTTGGTAGAGTGATAAATATTTTGAAATTAACATGTAATCCAAATATATGCCAAACAATCTAAGAGAAATTGTTTTACATCTTCAACCCTGTTACTGTAAAAAAGGTGACAAACTCATGGTGTTTTAGGAATTCACCATCACCTAGTTTAGTATGGAGCTTATGAAAATTTGTTTTTATTTTACCAATGTTTATTTTATTCTTTAAGATACTCAAGGAAATAAATGCTTTTGATTTTCCATAATGGTGTTGATAACCTCATAATTAATTCCCCTTTTCCCTCTAACTCTTTATCACACCACAAATTCTCCTTAAATTTTGATGTAATAATATTTTTTAATATTATCCCTATTCTACATAATGATCTCATCATTTATGCCTGAATGGTATAGCCAAGATTGGACATTTTTATGCTATCCCTGAGCCAAAAGTGGTTTTGGCTATAGTTTGAAGTAATTTTAGGAAACCTATTCTCTTCCATGTTGTTTAACCTCTTCTTATACATTAAATACTTGGTCATAGTCATGCTCTCAATGGAAAGGATATCTTAAATGGTATAGTATGTTTTGGATTATAAGTTATAAATTACTTTTGGATTTATTGGTTTTCACCCTCCTCCAGAGATTGCATCACAAATCTCAAATACATCCTCATGACATGGGTAAAAATATTCTCAAAGGGATCTTTCCCCAATCCCCACATATCCAAAGATTAATCCCATATCCAAAGATTTGTGTATTTACAAAAATTGTTTTCAAGTCCATAAAAAGCTTTACATTGACCATTAATTTTTTCTCAATGTTATGATTCTAGATGAACTTGTGAAGGACATCGATTCTTATATATTTGTATAAAGGGACTTAGTCCAATTTGTTGTTATATATGGAAGTATGAAATGTGATTCTTTTGGATATGATTATTGTGACTTTCTTTTTTTTCATTATCAACACTCAGGCCCATCTTGGAACAAATAACTTAGAGGATTCTTAGTTTCTTGCCAAAATTGTCAGGACCACTTGACAAAAAAAAATATCATCAACATAAAGAAGAAGAGTGTTAACTATACCAATTCGTAATGGAGTTTGTTGAATGGATAAATTGTGCTTGATGTATAGGAAATTTTCACCTATACAAGTACACATTAATGGCTAGAAATAGTTAGTAATAAAAAAAAAATTATCAATGCAACATCCAATCATGAAAAAATAAGGAATAAAGCATAACAAAACAAGATAAAAAATGTAAAATGGAAATAAAATATGCTTTTACTAAATGTGGATAGAGATAATGGTCAATAAAGAGGCATAAAGGAGAATGTTTGGATATAGTATCTCCCTTCAACTCTTCAATGGAAGGTCCTCCTTTCTCCTTTTGCAAACTTTCTCTCCTAAAGAAGTTGTATATAGTTGCAATGGTGGAGGATCTCAATTTGCAAAGAAAATGCAATCAAGCTTGAGAGTTGTGGTGAATCTCAAACATATTTTTGCAACAATCCTTGCAAATAGTTTCTTGTTGAAATGACTCCTCAAGCGTAGTATTTATATGATTTCTCAAGGTATACATGGTCCTGGTTCATTAAATGAGTCTTGATTATTGTGTATCTTTCTCATGATTGAAGGGAGCATGAGGAATCCTTTGGGGGATTCAAGTACTCCCCAACTGTGTGGGAGTTAAGAGGAAAGCTATTTGAACCTTATACTTTGTATTGAACAAGATATTCATGTTTTCTCGTATCACTTCTTACTAAGCAATCACTTTATATGAATCCATGTTATTGTGGAAGAGACAATCATGAAAATCACAAAACTCAAATGGTGACTATGCATGAATTGATAAAAACCCATTTTGTAATGTTAACTTAGCTACTTGTAGGTTGTCATTAATTTCCTTAGGGAACCATTATCTTGTTGAAATCATTATGTTTTCTAGTAACCATGTATATAGTTGTGTAACTAATTTTTAGGTGATAGAAGTTGCCACCTAATGTATGAGGTTAAGAGTAGACGTATAGCCAAAATACATCATTGCTTTCTTTCATGCAACTTGATTGGCATGTTTGTGTGTGAGAGAGAGAGAGACCCATCAGAAAACAATGTCCAGTAGAGAATGAATAACGATACACATGTAATACATATATCCTACTAACAGAAGTATTTACTATCGAAATGAGACAAGCATGCCCCATGCTCATAATCATGACTTTGATAACAATGATTATAACAATGGACTAGAGTGGCCCTTTCAAAAATGTCAAAAGGAAGAGAACTTTATGTATGTTGAAGTAGATAACTACATCACCCTCGGGGGCATCAGTTGTAGTATAAGAAAGTTCTAATAAAAACACTCTCGTGGGCTTTATATGACAAGGAAATAATACAAATCTTTAGGTAATGAGTGATGGTCAAGTTAATGCATCTTTCACAAAAACTAGATACTACAATTGTCAAAAGGTAAGACCCACCCTGAAATGAGCAAGTGTTGAATTCAACATCAAGGGGGGGAGGGGGGGGGGGATTAAGGAACACAGTAATGGTGACTATATTTTCTTTATTCAAGTTTCATCATTGTAACATGCCCTTTGTTATCCCTAAACCTTACTAAGGGTATAAGGAGGAAATTACTCTAATGACCCAACCTCCAAAGTCTAATTATGGAAACGAGGTCTAAAATTTTTGATCTTTTTCAAATTCCTCAAAACTTAAAATAGATTACATCGTTGTGTCGACTCGTCAAGACCTTTGCCATGATATAAAATCTTCCTAAATCCGACTCCTGAATCAAAAGATATGGTTGATCAAAGTTTGGCTTGTTAGGCCTTGTCACGTCATCTGACTTACCACGTGGTGCCCATGTGCCCCCCATGGTTCCCACATGGATATCAAAATCATATGTCAGATCACCCCCATGTGGTAGCTACCGACCCACTCATAATAGATGTCAAGTTACACTTTTTCCCTAGCTTGAGGAATGGATGCAAATATATATCATAGTATAAGGGTGAATCCCCTTCCAACGTATGTTGTGTCGGCCCTTTATGCCACCTCACCTCGAGGAAAAATTCTCTATAGGTTCCCTTGCAATCCCTTGACAAAAATGTCGTGATGAAACTTCTATGGTTATGTGGACCCTTGGTGGACCATCCTCTAAGGTGTATGCAACACCGATTTACTATTGCCACACACTTGACTCCACCACTACAGATTTCAATAAAACATAAATACATTAATAAAATAGCAACTACATATGGAATTTCAACATATAAATTTCAATAAAACATAAATACATTAATAAAATAACAATAACAACGATATATTAATATAATAAAAAATAAAATAGGAAACTACATCTATCCATAATCCTATTAAATCTTCTTAGCTCCTCCCAATAATATTGTGCTTATCACACATTACCATTATTGTATACATCATGTTATTTTACTAGCATTTGCATCGAGAGGTGAAAAGTAACGTTGGGGAGTGGGGAATGTGGAAACCAATAATTAAGTGAAATATATGGAAACTCTAGTTTCTATATTTATTTTAATGAATGTAATAGGAGGTTGAATTTAAAAATAAAGTTACACTAACATAAAGTAACGCTAACATATTTTCCCATAATAATGGCATAGTAAAGATGGTATCCTTCCTCTTCGTGCTCCCTTCTCATCCTATGCTTTACTATATGGCATTTTAGAAGTGGAGAAAGTACCAAGGTGGGATAAGAATCAACAAATGAAAAATATGAAGAGATAATATGAAGGAAAAGAAAGTCTGGAGCCCATTGTTAGAAATAAAAAATATGGCTTTCCCTCATCCCCAATTTGGAACTCAGACACATAGGGAGCATGAAGAACATGTCAACATGACATCCAAATTTGTAGCATCCTCGAGGAGGAAATGAAAAGGAAAAATTGGCAACTTCACATCAAGAATGATGCTCATAGAATCTGGGAGGATCAAGGATCTTTAATGATGGAAATGTAAGCCATCAAACCACCTTGCCACAGGATGGAAAATATAAAAAGGATGCATCCATCATGGCACTTAAGAGAATTTGGGAGGCATGGAAACCCCTTGATCAAATTAATTCTGATTGGAGAACGAAATCCAGAGAGAAGTACAATCATACAATGAATGGCCTGGTGCATAAAGCCCATGACAAGGAGATCATTGAGATGTGCGCCTGACTATCCCCAAAGATCTACACAGGCTCCTGAACTTGTGGTTCAGTATATGGAACTCTACTCGCATGTTGTGTTTCGCTTGACATAATGTTGTCCATATTTGTCTCTATTTGAGTGAGTTTTTTGTGACTGCTATTATGGAGGATCTTGTCTAGGTTTTCCTAGTGTATTAGTGAGTGATTGAATCTTCCTCTTTCCTGCAGGCTTTGGCTCTTGGAGGCCCATTTTAGACCTCAAAATTCCCCTAATGAAATGGAATGATACTACTCCTAAGCATATTTTTGGGAGTTATTAGTGTGGCATTCCTCTGCTACGATCTTAAAATTAAAAATATGGTTTAGAGTTGAATGATGTCTCCTAAATCTAGCTTTCCCTTTAGCTCTTTTACCATGGCTTTCAAGCCAAAGGATAATCTTCTTTTCCAAAATGAGCCCATGCAATTTGTCTAAAATGTGGCTAATCATAATGGTCTTGTAGTGAGAGGGCGTGTTTTTATCCCAACTTTTAAACATAAACCTAATAAGTCTTTGCATCCTAAGGCTTAGGGAAGCCTTGTTTCACTACCAAGTTGATGAGTTTATGTATACAAGGTATGAGGGTAGACCTTCCCATTTTGAAAATTTTGAGCTTGGTAGCCTTTAATATCCCTAGATTTCTCATTAGCGAGTTTCCTAATCATGAACTCCATGTCTTCCAAAAAAAAATATCCTCCTCTTGAGCTCCTCATTTGACAAAACCCAATCTTGACATGGTTGCTAGGCCTCCTTCCTTTACTGGGTATTGTCTCATTTATTCAACTTTCCAACAAATTCTTTTCCATCCATTTTAAAAAATCACCTTTCTCTTTCCAAGTTCAACATTCATGATTTTGACTTCCTTTGATTTCAAGGATATGGAGCATTGTTCCAACTCTATTCATTTTGCTTTCATTTAACATGACCATATTTCTCAAGGTTAGGAAGTACCTAGGAATGGTGGAATATGGGAGATGGAGTTTGACCTCCTGCGTTTTGAGATACTCACTGTGAGACTCTGCAAACAAAATACCTCTACACCATGATTTCCGTGGAATTCCACTTAAGTATTTTGTATGAATAATCTCACTTGAAGCGAGATTAACTATGACATAAGATGGAGCCTTCACCCAAAATCGACCATTTAGTCCCACTGCTATCTCTAAAACAAATCATTCTAAGAATGAGTAATCTCTAACTACCTTCTTTAGAGATGAGAACCATACACATTGTACGATAATCTTAATGATAGAGACCTTGCCTCTGGGAGCATTAAAGAAGGTAACTAGCACTTCCAGTTTTGGTTTTCAGCTTTTATAGAGCCTGGACCATAGAGTGCCATATAACCATAATGATGAAGCTGGTCTAAGGAGTAGTAGCTTCAGAACTCCCCTGTACAAACTGATGAAACTAAGTAGGATCGAAAAAAAATCCTATGTCAAATGAGACACAGAGGAATAGGCCACCTTAATTTAACAACACACAAATTGATCCAAAATATTTTGCTTGAGATGTATAAGAGAATTAACATGTGAAAATTGTAGCTTTAAACAAAAAAATTTAAAGGCATAAGCGAAAAAAGAGAAGAAATTAACATCATGCACGAGAACACAGAGTTCATATCAGAGTCTGTCTAGGAGGGACTATGTCTCTGGGCCCTGCTCAAATAGTGGGGAGGCCCTACTTTCATTAAATGGCAAAAATGAAAGTACAAGTACAAAATGAGGAATTAAACCCTTATACCTGCCCAATCTAAAATTTGTCGAAAATTACAGACCTCTGATGACAAAATGGGCAGCACCGTTGGATTCATAGCGTCGAGTAGTACAGAATCCATATAAAACTTGCCCCAATCTGACAAAGTGAAAATCTGGCCCCTCTAGAAAATGTCTCAGATCATGGTTCCGCCCCCTCCTGCACACTGCTCAAGGTTCCACTGCCTTGTTTTCCGTGCCTGCTCTTGTCTCTCCTTGGGCGAACAAATGAGTGAAGGTTTATATAATTATCTGCAGGGCGGAATTTACAAAGTGACCAGTTGGAGAGTTGGTTTAGGATACGAATTGTGTGTGAGGAGGTTGAGTGGTCAAACCTCGACCCCTCCTTAAATAATCGGAAGTTGTTTTAAAAAAATCTGCTTTATCCAATTCTAGAAATCTGCATGCATGGTTTAACAACCAAATTTATTTTGAGGGGGGGCTGGGCCAGCATCGGGCGGCCCACCCCACGTTCTCCATCGTCGGCTCCGATGATGTGGTTAGAGTACCACAGGGGTCGGGTGGTGTGGTTACACCCCCGCCCAATATACAATAGACATTGCGGCCATTTAAGTGGGGACCGCGGGGGTGGCGGGGTTGACCACCTGCCCCCCAAATTTAACATATGCTTTAAATAAATTTTCGGATTTGGATGGGGTGGCAAGGTTGGTGGCCCGCCACCCTTAATATATATATTTTTTGTTTTTTCTTGTTATTAGAACAAAGTGGTTGTTTTCAAACCTTTGGATTTTTGACTGAAGGAGTGAAATTAACGGTCCTGCAAATTCGCTCAAAATCTGGCCAGATTGGCTAGACTCCGGTGGTTGGGTTCCAGCAAAGTTTTTGCCTCCTTAAGCTGCCACATAACCAAGTCAAACCTCGAAATTTGACTACTCCTGACTTCTTCATACGAACTCGAAATTGAGTGTCGTCTGCACCGTTGGAATCAGAATGATGAGATCTACAAACTGAACCTGGTTCGAGAAACTTTTGAACACTTTGATTTTTGAGCCTTTGTACTTAAGCCACTTGTACTTGTACCTGTTTAACTCACCTAGATCATTCCTCCCCACTAAAGAGCTTTTGGACCCCTAAAGCCTTATCAATACTCTTAGCACATTGTTTGTGTCCTTTCCAAACCACACTTTCAATTCTCTATACGTGAAACTGGTACAATATTTGCAACACACATGACTCAACCACCCCTCCTTTCCAAGATTTTACAACACCCACTCATTGGCGAAGGATTACATAAAATAAAAAAAAAACAATCACTATCTCAACTACTCATAAGGAAAGGCCAAAACATCATCATTGCGTTTTGAAGTGATGGGAAACACACCATCACATTTGCATTTACTTGTAATGTCTGATTTACAAATGTGTCCATCACACTAAGACCCCTAAAAGAACCATATTTTACTTAATAAGGTAAATGGATCATCCCCCTGTGGAGGATCTGCCTGTGGAATAGCTTTAGGGATCGGGCTTTGTATGGGTGTTCTTTGATCCTGGCGTGTTTGACATGCAGGCTTCTTGGGTTCATTCTGGTTGTGATGATTCTTCCTCATCCATACCTTTCGTGTTGTCTTGGAATGCCTCCTCCCGATGTGCCTCCAAGAAGATCCCATGAATCCATCATTGTCGTTGAGGTGTGAGGAGGTGCTCTCATCATCGGTTGTTGGTGGGTCGCTGGCTGTCTTGGAGCTTTCTCCCACTTCCTTCCTGGTGTATCCGAGCCCTACATGACGCAGAAATTCATCGACCTTGACGGGTGTTGGGCCGCTAGTTTGTCATTATTATTATCACTTTTTAATACCTATTTCATCCATTTCTACTATTCTTTATCACGTCATTTATCATGGTTTATCATATAAATCCATTTTATAATTATTTATGCTCTTATGGATAAATATTATTTTTTCTCCTTTATTTTTAATAGATTGATGATTTTGCATGATTTTACCAATGATGGTTTATTAATATATTTTGTAGCATCACTCACCATTTTAGCCTCCAAGATATTTTCCAGATTGCAGATTTGATCTCTAGCTCATCATCAAATATTCCAACTCAGAAATTCGCCTGAATAAGAAGTGTCAGTTTTGCGTTGGACATTCTGGGCAAATGGAGAAGAATCTAGAAAATCCGAAACATGGGTTTTGTCCAAAACAGACCAAATTATTTTTTTTAAAGAATGATTTTCCCAAATTCGGTCCGTATTAAGGGAAACCGAAGGTTCTCTAAAGACGATCTTCATAGATTCAATGTTGCTGCCATTTTCCAAATGATGTCAATTGCAA
The DNA here is from genome assembly GCA_034641835.2 of Pinus albicaulis. Classification (NCBI taxonomy): domain Eukaryota; kingdom Viridiplantae; phylum Streptophyta; class Pinopsida; order Pinales; family Pinaceae; genus Pinus; species Pinus albicaulis. The sequence goes on from CM076572.1 coordinate 99,825,014, forward strand.
TACCAAATTCGACTTGTTCTTATTGAATGATTGATGGAAATATATTTTCTTGATAATCAAGTTGTTGGGAACAATCCAATTTTATTATGAGGGATCACATTTACTATTTACTTTCTCCTCTTTCTGATTATAAAAGGAGAGCATGTATTATGATTATTCAGAGACTTTTCCTTTTGTAATTTTCAGAATTGTTCATCGACTCTTGTTAATTAAAACAGAGTATGATTGCTTGTAAACTCTGCTACATATGATTAATACATAAATTCGATTGCTGTTCCAATATTTGATACTAGAGTAGTTTGGCAGTGCTCCATTAGCGGAAAAGGGCCCGGCCCTGGGGGATCCACTTGTCATCTGTATCATTACTTTCTGATTCTAGTCATGCGATGGTTTGCATTAGTTCTCACTTTCTTTAGTTGCATTGCTTCACGGTTTCCATGCTTAATAGTTTACTATTTCAATGCTTTATGAAATTGGTGTGTTGCATCAGTGAATTGCATTGCTGATCCTTTCCAACATAAGAAGGATATTTATTTCTTTATAACTTGTATTGTTATGCTTTGCAATTACAGAGCTTCGCTATTCAGGATTTGTTGTTCATTTCCGTCAAGTAGGTTTTGTTGTTCATTTACATTTGCTGTTTAATTCCATTAAATAGGATTTGCTATTCATTTCCATTTGCTGTTCATTTCCAGTAAATAGAACTCCTGTTCATTTCTATTAATTAGCTTTACCGTTTATTCCTTTATTGCAAGAGTTTTTACTTTTGAATGTATTACAGAGAGCTTGCTTAGTTTACTTTCATTAGCAGCATTAGTGATTTAGCTCAGTTACCATTTCCATTTAATTGATTTAGCGTGGAGTGTAAAATCATCAACTGTAAAGGACATTGGTTGTTACTACCTACGTTCTCATATTGATTACCTTGTTCATATTTGATTTCATTTACATCAGTTTACAAGGGAAAGAGTTATTACTACTGCATCCTTGACTGATGATTTTTGAGTTAGTGATTGGATTTTATAGTATTGAGTTTCATATTGTTGTAATTAGATTTCATTTTCAAGCCTCTGTTTACTCTTGTATTTGAAACATTGTAATACAAATTGGAAAACATTACTCTCTGGGATTATATCATGCACATACTATGTACACTCTTGAAATAAGAGGACTTTCCTGGGTTGATAATTAATGTGGGATAAATAGGAGTTTTAAAAGGCACCTTTTAGCACCCAACATTTTGGCGTTGTTGCCGGGGAGAGTGTTTCCATTTCACAGAGAGTGATGTATGTTTGATGTTTGTCTGCTGTGAAAGAATTGAGTATTAAAAATGGAAGGTAAGAACCTTTGTAACAAGAAAGTAAAGTGCTTGATCCTCCACCCGCTTTTTAGCAGAATTGATAGGAATTTAAGGTAGAAATGAAAATTTGTATTTTAGAGGTAGGATTTTTGAAAAAAATCTTGTAATTCCACTCGAGTGGTGATGTAAGCACCACCCATTTCACTAACCAATTGACAGGAACATTCGAAGGAATAGCCTCAAAGAAACATATGAAGAACATCTTCTATTATGGTAAGAAATGGCTCACATTTCAACTTTTGAATTCCCTATCAAAGATCTAGGAGGAGTGACACAAATGCACATAATTCCCTCATCGTCTCTACCAAATTTTAATGGTTTGACAAGTGAAGATCCCGATACATTCTTATTTGAGTTTGAAATACTTTGTAGAGGATATGATTATTGTACTAATGATCAAAGGTTGAAATTGTTTCCTCTTACTCTAAAAGGAGCAGCTCTCTGATGGTTCATGAGCCTAGGTGGGAACTGCATCTAAACATGGGAGGGCATGAATAACATCTTCTTGAAGAAGTACCAAGACTACTACAAATACAATGAAGATATTTTCGGTATGGTACAAGGGGAAGATGAAAGCTTGGAGGACTATGTAGAGAAATTTTAATATAACCTTCAAAAATCAAAGCATAAGCATTTGGAAAAAGAAATCTTGAAAACACTCATTCTTAAAGGAATCAAGGATGAATTTTTAGAACTCTTAAATCTAATAGGAAAAGGTGATGTTTTTCAACTATCATATGATGATGTTTGTGAATTGTGCACAAGGTATTCAAGAGAAATTTTAGGCTGGTAAGAATTCTAGAGAAGTTTCTTCTTTCTTTTCCAAATTTACTACAAGAATAAGAGACATAAGAGCTGAAATCAATGTTTTATTTGAAAATTTTAAATATGATTTCATTAGCTCTCTAAATTCACAATTGAATGTTTTGTAGGTTCAGAAAAATCAAGAATTTGATGAAGTGTTTTTCCCTCATTACCTTAAGGAGCATCCCATAGATAGTTGTTCTTCCTTATCTAGGATGGAAGTAGCATATCAAAGAGATGGGGAAGCTGCAACAAGGCCAAAACCATGGAAATCATGGCCTATAGGCATGGTTTAAAACACTTCCTCTCCATTCTCTTACTTGCATAATCCATTATGGAATACTCATATGTTAGGGCAGCCATACCAATCTCAATATAACCACCACCAATATTGTCTACAAGTTTGGCATGGTTCATCTTATGATTGCATGACTACTCTCCCTCATCTTGTAGCACAAACACATCTTCCAGCTCTTCAACAACATCTTGCTTGCCCATCAAAATCATCCATTCAACCCGATCAACTACATCATCAAAATGCTCCATTCCCTACACAATTTCCTGCTCAACTCATTCCACATCCTCACCATAATAAAATAGTACACCATGCTTACAGTGTTGAACTGCAAATTTTACCCACCCTTCCCACCCATTCTATCTCATATGCACCATTGGAGAAAACTCATACTGAGATTCAAAATGTATCAAATAAAAAGAATATAGAGGTTATGGAAAAAAATGAGGTTTCTTCTAGCCTGCATCAACAAGCCGTTTTAAACACTCAAGAACTTCATGATATGATGGCTATGGGAAATCAAGAAAGTAAGGGATATATTGAATATTGGTTTCACTCCATTTGTTTACAGCATCACTCCATGCTTCAACAATTTTTGGCACCATCTTTTCAAGGGAAGTTGGCTTCTCATACCCTAATTTTTATTAACATGGATTTTTCAAATTTGGGTATGTACATACTTGAAGCCTTATTTAAAAAATGGTTACACTGGAATTACTCTTATACGTAATCATATTCATTTTCTAAATCAGAGTAGGCTAGTGAAAAAATAAAATAAATAAGGAAATAAAATAAACACATTTTATTTTATTTTATTTTTGTAAAAATAGTTGTTTTTGTTGCAACACGCTGTGGAAATCAACATCGATGATAAATATTTTAATTTATTTTTGTATGTAGATGCATTATATTGAAAATAAAAATTATACAAACACTTATATTCATTTTTATCACCAATATGGAAAAATTTCTTGAATATCATATTTTTTGGCTTGCGGGCTTGATGAAATTTCTGAAAACAGAGTTGGGAAAGTCATGTTTTGAGGGAAAAAAGTGAATATTTGTAAAACCTGTTTCTATCCTAAGTATCCCTTGATGTCTACTTTGCAACCCAATTTTAATCACTCAATTTGGATTTGAAACGAAAAACTTATAACCAAAACATTGACAGGGCGTCTAGTAGGCAACTCAGGAACAGAGTTGAGACAATCAGTTTTTGGAGGCCTAAATGAATATATTTTTAAAACCTGTTTCTATGGTATATTCCTCTATGAATTTAGTTTACAACGCAATTTTTATCACTCGATTTCTATATCGTATGAGGAATGTATGACCAAAATATTGACTGCTTATCATGAATCAACACTCTTGAAACTCTGTTTTCTGGGTTGTTCACTAGCATATTTGACCCATCAATTCTTCTTGTCTTCAAAAACTGTTTATATTGGAGATAAATAAATTAATATAATTTAATCTCCAATTTTAATTGGTTCAATCCGCCATCAAATGAAAAATTTATGGTTGAAATATCAACTGTTGGTCTGAGCTGGAAAATCGAAAATGACCCTATTATGCAAGTTGTTCTAAGCAAATTTAACATACCATTACATGGAATTTTTAAAACCTATTTCTATTGGAGACATATCTCTGAATTAAATTTCATTTGGCTTTGGAATCATTCAAATCGGACAAAAAACAAAGAATTTATAATTGAAACATTACTGGTTAGTATGGTCGACCACTGCTCTCCCACAGGTGACAAATAAAATTTGTTTTATTTTTTCATGGATTTGTTCTACAGAGTAACTAATTGTTAGTTTTTTTTCATAATTATTGGATTAGGGGAGCCTGGTCACCTCTCTTTCTCCATGATTTAATGTTTTATTGCAGGTAGACACTTGTTTTTTGCAGGTCTTAGGAGAACAAAGAAGTTCAATTTATGGACAAGCGATTCTTGAAAGAAATTTTAGTGAAACAAAGGCATTTCATCCAATTCATTACCTAACAGATTCATAATAGAAGAAATGAAGAATTCGTTTCCATTTGAAGATTCATGTCACTGCTGCCAAAACATTTTTCAAAAAGATCATTTGTTTCCATTGACAGATTGATATTCCCTTAGGAAATAACATCATAGTTGTTGTAACTTAATAAAGTGTCGTTTCTTTTCTAATTTATTTTATGTTTTTGTGTTTTAGGTGTTGATCCCTTCATATTTTAGTTTCCACTCCAGTGGCGATTGAACAATAAGGACCCCACCATGCAAGTTTCAATTATAAAAGGAAATTCTTTGGCAGCACCAATTCTGTAAAAATTAATTTTTCTTGAAACCTGTACATAAATTTTCCTTTCTATTTGATTGGATTTGCTTGATAATAAATTGTACATTAGTTTTGTTCTTTCCTCTATTTTTTTTCTTTTGTTGTTCCCTACAAAAATTTCTGCGTGCATTTTCTTTGATGTTCCCTATAGGGAACAACACTTTTTTGTGTGCTTTTATTTTTTCGTGTTGTTCCTCTTAAGGAACAGTGCGTCTGTGTGTTCATCTGTCTGTTGTTCCTTTCAAAAGGAACAGCATTTTCGCTGAATGTTTTTGTTGTTCCTTTCAAAAGGAATAACATTTTTGCTGAATGTTTCAGCTGTTCCTTTCAAAAGGAACAGCATTTCCGCTGAATGTTTTTTATGTTCCTTTCAAAAGGAACAGCATTCTTGCCGATTTTTTCTTCTATTCCTTTCAAAAGGAACAACATTTTCGCTGAATGTTTTTGCTATTCCTTTCAAAAGGAACAACATTTTTGCCGATTGTTTTTTGTTTTTCCTCTTAAAGGAACAGCACTTCCGCTCAATTGTTTTTTTTGTTCCTCTTAAAGGAACAACGCTTCCACCTGATTGGTTTTTGTTGTTCCTCTTAAAGGAACAGCACTTCCGCCCGATTGTTTTTGTTGTTCCTTTTAAAAGGAACAGCCCTTTCGCCTTTTTTTTCACTATCTGCCATTCCTTCTAAGGAACAGCAGTTTCGATTTGGAATTTTTTTAGGTTGTTCCGCCGAAGGATCAACATTTTATTTTGTGCTTGCTTTATCTGTTGTTCCGCTTAAGGAACAGCTGTTGTTCCTCTTAAGGAACAACAATTTCGCGTATATCTTTTTCTTTTATTTGTTGTTCCTCTTAAAGGAACCGCAGTTTTCCATGCAGATGTTCTTTTTGTTGTTCCTCTTAAGGAACAACAGTTGTTCCATCTAAAGAACAACACATTTTTTATGTATTTTTTTGTTGTTCCTTTTAAGGAACAACACTTTTTCGCATGCATTTTTTTAATGTTCCTTAAAAGGAACAACACTTTTTTTTGGTGTATTTTTTGTTGTTCCTTTTAAGGAACATCACTTTTTTCATGTGTTTTTTTGCTGTTCCTTTTAAAGAACAACACTTTTTCACATTCATTTTTTTGTTGTTCCTTTTAAGGAACAACAAATTTTTTTGGGGTGTAATTTTTTGTTGTTCCTTTTAAGGAACAACACTTTTTTTGTGTATTTTTTTGTTGTTCCTTTTAAGGAACAACACTTTTTCGCATGCATTTTTTTTGTTTTTCCTTAAAAGGAACAACACTTTTTGGGTATATTTTTTTTGCATTTTTTTTGTTGTTCCTTAAAAAGAACAACACTTTTTTTGGGTGTATTTTATGTTGTTCCTTTTAAACAATAACAGTTTTTTTAGTGTTTTTGTTGTTCCTTCAAGAGAACAATACTTTGGGAATATTTTCGAGAACAACCCTTCAGCCTTCTTGTGCGATTATTCCTAATTCATCTCAACCACATTTTATTGATTCCCTTGCATCGCATGAAGTACAATACTTTTATGAGGACAAGAATTATGGATTCTATTGAAGCAGGTGAATATCCTTAACGTTATAATCTTTAACAAGACAACTTCTTGATGATAGTTTTTTTTTTAAACAGACAAAAGGGACACAATTATTTATATATTACTTTACTGTATTGATTTCTGTTGTATATGATACTGATTGATCATCTTTACCATGTTGGTTGTACTTCTCCTGGCTACAATTCTCTCTATCTATTATAAGTAAGATTATGGGTATATTTTCTTTCTATTGACATGTTCAAACTTCTTCCACCATCCCTACTCTTAAGGAGTACTGAGCCTCCCTCTATTTATCATAAAAGGTGTAAAAACAACAAAATCTTGTCTACAGATAGAGGATAGGGGGTCTCATTAAAGAGCCAGCCTACCATATTCATAAGTTTGTAGTGAAGTGACATTCCCACTATGGCCACCACACCAGTGTTATGATCCATTGGATAGCCACAATATCCTTGGAATAGGAGGTCTCATCACGAGCCGGCCTGATCACTTTTGCTACTTCCCAGTGAATGGCAGTGTGGTTATCTGGTTACCACGCCAACACACTGATCTCTTCTGTAGAACAACAATGGAATTCTCCAACTATAAATTGAGGATCCTAGCTCATATTGGTTAAAAAGCAACCCTGTCAAGGCTATGGACGCCTGCTGGCAACAGAGGCTCTGCTTATGGTATTGAAGTTATATTTTCAACGTCAATAATTATTATAATACCCTCTTCCTACTTTTCTTTTTATCAGAGATATTATTTCCCTAATTTCTCCCTACTATGAACCTTTACGCATGAGTTAATGTTTTTTAATTAATCATATCATTTTAAGATGGAATATCATCAGCAAGGTATCTTTTCTTGCATATTGTTGTCATTTTTACTTACCACATTACCTATCATCAACCCAAGCATCTTATCTCTTATTCATAACTATCTTTATACACTCTACCCTCATTATAACCATACCTCTTGCTGTCCTATCATTTGATATGTGTACTCTGCTTCATTTACTATTGTATTATTTGTTCCTTTGCCTTGTCGTTAGCACAAAACTTTTTCTATGCTTTATGGTCATGGAATCCCTTTTTCAATTGGAAGGGGGAATGTATGCATAATGGATAGCACACGATATAAGTACATAATTCTGCCATAATTTGTTGATTTGCCACAATATTCATACTGCATTTCTATAGAAGTTTTTCTGATTGAACTTTTGGCATACATCTTATCTGTTTCTCTTCAAAATTAACACTGTGGATTCAAGAAAATCGCATGCAGAATCATGATTTAGTTACAGGAGAACAACAAGTATGGGGGGGGGGTGGGAATTCTATTCGCAGCACGACCACACTATTGCAACTAATAGCAAAGGCTCATGAACGCGCACAATTCTTCAGACATGATGTGCTTGCATGGTTTCCACCTTTTGCATCACTTTCAGTGTCTGCTCAGCCTACACCAGCTTCAACAAAGGCTAGTCCCTACATGTCATTCCACATTTTTTCGGAAGTAACACTTGAGGTAAAATAGCATAATTTTCTGATTTATTATGAATTTAGGAGAATTTCATGAAAATCCATTGAGCATTATTTA